>JBBBDQ010001856.1:2265000-2545000 GCA_037127315.1 Ascarosepion bandense
TAGATAGATAGAAAATGATGAGCATGAGATAGATAGATAGATAGATAGATAGATAGAAAATGATGAGCATGAGATAGATAGATAGATAGATAGATAGATAGATAGATAGATAGAAAATGATGAGCATGAGATAGATAGATAGATAGATAGATAAGTAGATAGATAGATAGATGGATAGATAGATAGATAGATAGATAGATAGAAAATGATGAGCATGAGATAGATAGATAGATAGATAGTAGATAGATAGATAGATGGATAGATAGATAGATAGATAGATAGCGAAATGATGAGCATGAGATAGATAGATAGATGATGACGAGGATGAGATAGATAGATAGATAGATAGATAGATAGATAGATAGATAGAAAAAGAATAGTTTGATATTTATTCTTAAAAACAACTCAATACGAATGTAAAGCATGAATAGATAATTATTATTACTATTATGATGATTATAGTGGGGTGGGAGGTGTTTTTAATAATTGTGTCTTAAGACACGGTAGTAACAGTAAATCGTTACATGAAATATATTATTTTCTTTACTTCCAAGAGAAAATCCATAAAATTAAATTCGTAAGAACTAACTTATTAAACCAACGTATTGAAATTACTACTTACTGCCATCATAAGGTTATTCGCACTCTTAAATATATCTAATATTATCTCAATGTGTTTACAATTTGCTATAATCTGCAAACCTATTACTTTTAATTAATCTATATACCTTAAAACTAAACTTTATTAACTGTTACTTTGTTGTGTATATTTACTTTCACTACTAGTTATCTAGTACTTCTGCTTTTAAAAGATTAACTTTGTCATATCTATTCTTTTTATAATAGTGTTCGTTTTCATATTAACAAAACTCTATAAGAATATTTTTTGTTGTTTTTATTTGTTATTTTTTCTACTTTCCGCTTCTAAAAATAATACATTCGCTACCGTCTTATTCTATTCCTTTTAAAATTTTTGACACATTCATATCTGGTTTACAATGCGACACTGTGGCTTAATTTTTAAATCTTCTCAAACTATTCTTTTTAAATATAAGCACCTCCCACCTCACTATAATCATCTAATATGACGGCATTTTTTTTTAGATTTAGTTGATTTTGTTTTTTAGATCTCCCTCTCAATATATATATGACAAACTATATTTACAACATTGATGATGGCGTATTTAACACTGAAACTTGAAACTTTTGTGCTGCAGTATGCTATAATAATAATAATAATAATAATAATAATAATAATAATAATAATAATTAGATAGATAGATAGATACATACATACATACATACATGGATAGATGATGGTGAGACTTATTTTACTTATTTTTACCTATAAATGTTACCAGAGGATATAATGAATGATTATCCGGATGACATGGACCCGACATATCTATGAAAATGTTGTGGAGGAGTTTTCGCACTGAAGGTTATAATCGTGCTATGTCGGTTGCTAATCGACTTAATGCACCAAAATTTTAGGAACTTGGTAATCTTCCACTGAAAACTGACTCCTTAATATTCGGCTAACTGCCGATTAATATCCACTGCCTAGTAGTTTTACTGAACTCCAATAGAACTCATATGAACTTCCCAAGAACTCCTAGGAAGTTCTCTCCGTTAACATCCTGTTAACTTTTATTAATATAGGAGGGAGAGTCCATTATCTGAGGAATAGGTGTGTTTCCCCATAACAGAAAATGACTTCTAAAATTGGAGAGAAATTTAAATACATACGTTGACAGATTGGACAAGGTAAAATTGCCTGCCGAATTTTTGTTACGGGTACACACACACACACACACACACACACACACACATAGGTGGTCAGTATTTTTTCGGTACATATTCGGTTATTGTTACTTTTAAAAGGTAAGCAAGCATCCGTAAATGAAATTAACTATATTCTAAGACAGAGAACAGGGCAGACGTTCCTAGATAAAAACAGCAAAACGGGAACAATCTACTTCCGTAGATTAAATAACTACTTCAGTTTGACATTCCATGAAGGTTAACCGAATTGACAGTAACCTGAAGAAGACTAGAGAGCACAACGGCCGAAATGTTGTGATAATTACAACAAGCATGAGGAAATTATTCCGAATGTAAGTAATGTAAATATGGATAAAAAGTCATCCCAGAAATTTGCATAGAAAGTCTATGAAATGAACGAAGAATTTAGAGCTTCTTTAAAACGATGAAAAGAAATGACTTTGTGGTTGCTAAAATGACGAAACTCATTTTATTGATTGTTTCAATGAAAACAATTCATATGAAATCACTCAAGTAATTCTTGTCATTTCAGTACCTTTATCTGGAGGCACGGATCGACGACTAGCAGATACGAACTGAACCAGAAGTGGGCTGAAGAATATAGCCCACAGAAACTCTGTGATAAAATCATTTGAAATGACCATAAATAATTCTGTAAATATAGGTTCATCGTACATTTTATTTCATTCGAATTTTGAACCTGTAGTTCCTTAAATTGAGGTTTTTAAGTTTATTTTAGTTATTTTTTTATTGACTGATTGATGATAAATAGACACGGTATCGATCCCACGGCTCTAATCTATTTAAGAGTTCAGTTAATTGCCATACGTGATACACGCTTTGGCGATCATGTCTCTTTCGAGACATGACTGACCAGGCAGAAGATTATCCCGCAGTAGGCTGCCATTGCTTTCTGCAGTAGACTAGGTTGCCGACCAAGGCTATAGAACCCAATCTGTCCTATTATTTAATCCATAACTGGAGGGAAGAGGTGGGTTAATACCTTTCCTAAGGGTATTTGTGCGCAAGTGAATGCAAGGTTCAACTGGAATTCGAATTCGAGTCGATATCCACTGCACCACAACGCATATCATATTTAAGAGACGTTTAGTAAAAAGAAGAAGAACAACGATTTTAAACTTTGTTTTAAATGGATAGCTAGGTTGATTGAAAATAGTAAACGACAGTTGCAAAAGCACGAGGTAGCTTTTGCGATCATATCACTGCGCAGCCACTATTGTAGGCTTGTTCCAGATTAAACAAGATTGAATAAATAACTAACTAGGGCGACAACTTGTAAACCCGTGCCCACCAATTCTTTATAGACGCACCAAAACTGACAGCTCCACAGTAAGTGGTCAAATGATGAACCACAAAAAAAGGGCAAAATACCGTGAATATCTCGTAATATTTTACCAGTTGGATCCAGTTTTATAAAAAAGAGAAAAAGACTGGACATATTTTCAGTTATATTGTTTTCTGTTGTTGTTACACGACTGACTGTATTTTGCAACCGCAAAATGGTTCGGATGTTTGAATTCGTGCAAAGCGAATAAGAAGAAATTTAAAACAATGATGACACCATTGAAGCGTCTTATAATAGACTAGCAGTATATCCCGGCGTTGCCCGGGTGTAATGAAAGCTTTAAAACTAATCCATGGTCCTGGAGCTCAGACTCTTTGGACGTTGGCACGAAAGACTAAAAAGCAATAGTTGTTTCCAGTTAAAGCGAAACCGTAGACTGAAAGAAAAATTAATGGATGTAAGTCAAATTTTGATTTCCTGGTATCGATATCAAATAAGTTTTTTCGTCGTAAACTAAATTTTGAAGACTAAATAAGTCCTCTGAGTAAATGGTATCATGGCTGAAACTAAGGACTGCAATTATACCTACTTAGAGCCAAACCCGAAGCAAAAACGAAAATAAAAGGGCTGAAAAAAATACAGGCATACAGGCAGATAAACAGACACACACACAAACATCTTTTATATATATATATATTATCGATTTTCTGCACTATTGTAAGAACCGCAACCTTGAAACTTCTGAATATCGTTTCTTATGTCTTTGTCTATGAGTGTATCAAATTTGATTAAAATCTGAGCACTCCTTCTATAACCCGATTTTTTCGATTATTGATATTTATCGGGAATACGTCGACACAAAACCTAGCTAAGAACACTCGCAGACGCTTATAGTACAACTGTGTAAATTTTCAAGAAAATCGGTTCAGTCGTTTCGGAGTCTATAGGTAACGGGCGGGCACACACACACACACACACACACACACACACACACACAAAATTCCATTTATAAATAAGTTTAGTTTTTTTTTTTAATTCTAATAAGACGTCCGAGCACTTGAAAACAAAACGGGCCATTCTTATTAGTGTAGAGCAATGATTTACATGCTAGTCTCGCATACCATTACTGACGTAGTGAGATCGAGCCTCACTGACTTCACTCCTTTATGTGCATATTTAGTAAATAAAACGAACTTATATTAATTGTAACGTTCACTTTGATTTTACTCGTATATACTTTCAATTACTACTGATGCTTTTTTTTCGTTTTTTGCTTCTCATTATTATTAGTAGTATCAATAGTGGTAATAGCATTAGCAGTAGAAGAAGAAGAAAACTGTATACGCAGTTGTGATATTGTGTAAATTTCAAGTTTGAATTGACATGAAGCGATCCGGTTTATTCAAATAAAAAAAATAAAAAAAACCTCTTACAAATATTCAATCAAAATATTCTCAATCCGAAAACAAATTGAGTTACAAGTCATGAATTTCTCTGCCAAAATATTTTAAAACCTGATAAATTCTTTAACGCCTTCTTCCATTCTTTGATTCTGACTCAAGAAGTTCTTGTCGGTAAAAAGGTGGCCGAGACACTTGAAAAACACTTGAAATAGGTCGCATGAACAGGCAATCTTGAACTTATTCAATATTATTGATATTAATCTCACAATATATAAGCTTTACTAAACCGAATTTTATTTATTTGCAATTTTCTGGCTCTTTTTGAAAGAAGCTAAGGCGAATCAAACCTCATAATCAACGAAAATGTGATCATAAAGTAACGAGAAATATATCGTTGGTTTGACTGATGTTTAGGCTTCTCAAACGTTTCCAGGTATGTTGTAGATATTCTCTTAATATTTTATGAAGTACATCATTTATCACAGGTGATGTTAAAAATAATATAATTCACACAGCTAATGATTTAGTCTCATTAATTGCAGACTCATTTAAGTTCCTTTTTTACCAATCAATATTAAATGATTGTAATTGATACATGAGACTTCACTGCAAGTTCTCTAACTGACATTTTAAGTTCATTATTTATGATAGATTAATAATTTTTTTATAATTAATGAGTTGCTTTAACGGACGCGTTTTTAGAAAGCTGAGTGTTATCTAGGATTAGAGCAGGAAGAAAGAATTCTTTTATATTGTAAAGTATCAGTTTTTATAGTTTCGAATTTGTTTCACTAATTGAACCATGTCAACAGAAAGAATGGGCAATTTTTAACTGTTTAACTTCACAATGAAACTCGTGTTTCTGTAGAAAAAAAACTCTAAAGGAAATCCATTTGTATATGATGAAAAAATTGGGTAAAGATTATATTTATATAATTGAGTTGTAATTAAATCATAATATTTAATGATGACAAAGTTCTATTCCCGCATCTAGGGTAGAGATTTTGAAACTCGTGATCTGGAAGATTTTGAGACTTGTGCTCTGGGTCGCAATCTGGAAGACTTTCAACGGTTTATCGAATTGTGAGTCTATCGATTTGCGGTTTATCGACCTATTTGGGACCAACTTTTGGTCATTCGACGAATATCGGGCAAAACAAATTTTACTGAGACACAATAACTAATTATTTTCATAATTCATGGATGGCTAGATATGCAGAAGCTATCAGCCATTTGAGTGACAGAATGTTAAAAGGCTAACGACTATCTGGAAAACAGGCCCAAGCTAATTTTTCACCATTTTCAGCAATTTGATAATCATTTTTTAGAACGACAGTCACTGATGATGAAACATTGTCCTACCATTATGATTCGGAAACCAAATAGCAATACATTCACAGGTAGTCCTTGGGTTCTTCACAGGTAAAGAAATTCAAAGCTTGTCACTGATGATGAGACATTGTCTCACCATCATGATTCGGAAAATAAATAATACATTCACTGGTAGTTCTAGCGTTTTTATAGGTAAAGTAACTCACGACTCGTCACTGATGATGGGACATTGTAACACCATCATGATTCGGAGACCAAATAACAATCAATTTACTGGCAGTCCTTGGGTTATTTGTAGGTAAACAATTATAAGACTTGCCACTGATGATGAGACATTGTCCCACCATCATGAATCAGAGACCAAACAACAATCCATTCACTTTTGAATGAAAAATTATAGAATAAAATTACGGAATGGTCTTCTCTTGATTTTTTACGACAACGTACTGAATCACTTTTGATATTTTGAATGTATAGATAATTCACCCTACTCATTATAAGATATTACTCTATTTTCCAATATTAAAAGTAGTTTGTCAACGAGGAAAATTTCGAATGATTAGGTGAATAATAGCAAAGTAATATTTCGGCCACTAAACATCATTTCTTTCTATCTTTCTTTTTTAAGATGGGTAAAGAAATTTGAGAAATGAATAGTAATATCAATGTGTATAGTAGTATAATATCAATATCAGTATCATAGCCAGTATGTTAACCCAATGGATAAATATGTGAAATAATTTTTACGTTTTTTGGGTTGAACTGATTTCCTAATTTGACGAAGTTGTATACACTTGCTAAAGAAAAACGCGATTCTGTTTACCTTTTAACGCCTTCATAAAAGCCATTATTAATGATAATAAATCTTTTTGTTTTTTTTTCTATTTTTTTTATTTGAAGGTTTTCTATTTTTAAACGAAAAAAAAAGTCAATTTTTTTTAATTGTATCACCACAAGCAAGGCGGTAATGCCACTGATGTGTAGGGGGCTACATAAGAGTAAAAAGATTAAGTAGAAGAGAGTGAAGAGGAAGACGAACCAGTTAGAAAGGAGCAAGAGAAGGATGGGAATACAGGTGTGATGACAGTTGCAAATATGGAGAGAAAGGAAAGGATATATGGGGTGGTGAAAAAACTTGAGTCAAGTGGTTAATAGATGAGTATTGACATTGCATTTAAATTCCTGGAGGTTATAGCCGTCAGGAAAGCAAGAATATGGAAGCGAGTTCCACAGGCGGGAAGTGCGAGAGAAGAAGCTGCAGGAGTAGAATTGTCGTCTGCATTTGGTTAATCTAACTATGAATGGGTGGGACCTAGTTGCCAATCTAGTTGCACGAGTAAACAACTGTTGTGGAGGCACCAGTGACATATTTCCTTGGCTCTGTGATATCTTTGTCAAGAAATTTCCAATTTTTAGACAAGTTTTTTCTTCAGTTTTATCTGTTGTAATTGAATAACAATATAGGACCTTTTCAATTCCCAATAGAATCATGAGAGGATCCATGAATACTAATTAATAACAGTAGAACAAATGTGTTTCTAAACATTATTATTATTATTATTATTATTATTATTGTTTCACCCCAAGCAAGGCGGTACTGTCACTGGGGTGCAGGGGTTAAGGTGAAAGGAGGGGGAAAAGAGAGAAAAAAAGACAAGGTAAGGGTGAGTCAAGTAGATAAAAGAAGGCAATTGACGTTGCCCTTAAACCTTTAGTGATTGTAGCTATCTGGGATGCAATCATGCGGAAGGGAAATTCACAGGTGGGAAATGCGAGAAAAGAAACTGATAGAGAAGAAGTGGTGACAGTTTCAACTGAGAGAGTGAGGCCGAGGAGGCGCAGTGTACTGTTTTCTGGGAGACTAGCGTGATTTATGCTGATGGCAGGTAGGAAAGATTGTCTATGGTGGTTAAAAGAGATTAGTTTCGATTTGGAAGCATTAAAATTTACGAACCATTTCTTAACTCAGTCCATCACAGATTGGGTGTCCTTTCCAAGAGCAGAATCGAGGTTTACTTTGTCAGCCCTGGCAGACTTCATATTGAGACGAAAGTAGATGGTGGTGTCATCTGTATAGATGCCTACTTAGAAACTGATTACATAAGGAAGATTATTGATGAGTATCAGAAAAAGCGTAAGACCTGGGATGGAGCATTGAAGAACACTCGCGTTCAGATGAAAGGATTTGGAAACATGCTCATTCAGAACGACCGTCATTCTACGATTTATCAGGAACGATTGGATTAAATCGAACAATTGTCTAGTTATACCGTAATCTTGTAGCTTGCGCAGAAGGTCAGTATGTCAAGCGGTTACGAGGTATCCAGGGCAACAGCTCGAGCTTCGCTGTTCTTCTTGAGGGTCTGATGTATGTATTCGGTGATGGCACATCAGCGGCAGAACTGGTGAAGTGGAAGCCATACTGCTTGTCAGAGAATAAGTAGTTGGATGTGAGATGTTGAATAATTTCAGCATTAATAATAGCCTCGAACACTTTGCCAAAAGGTGGTTTGAAGTTGATAGGGCGCTAGTCGAAGGATCGGAGGGCTCTTCAGAGGTTTTAAAAACGGAAACTACAGAGGAGGACTTCCAACAATCAAGGAAGTAAAAATCAGCGAAGCAATAGTTATAGAGTTTGGGAAGAAAGTTCAGAAGCACATTTCTTTAGGACGATGAATGGAATTCCATTAGATTCACTTGCTTTATGAGAGGCAAGCTTGGAAATAATGTTAGATACCAGAGAGAGAGAGAGGGTTATGTATACATCACTCAGCTGGGCCTCAGTTCTAGGTGGGAAGTCAGGTGTGGGTATTCCAGAAGAGTCAAATGTGGAGTTGAAAGAGAATTTGCGAGCAAAGCACTCGGCTTTGTCCGCTATGGATGTGAGGACCTCAAAATTAGTTGTGGAGGGATCGAGGGTTGGTTGTTGTTTGACACACTTTTGCAGAACCGTCAGCAGTCCTTAGAGCCAAACTTGCGGAATGCTATACGCTGCTTCATTCTATTAGCAAACAACAGATTTAGGACACGCTTGCATTCATTGCGAAAAGAAACGAAAAACGCCTATTATAGTCAGAGGCGTCACATCCGTAAAGTCGAAAGAAGTGATTCATGTGAGCAATGGCGGCCGAACAAGTAAGTGCGAACCAAGGGGAAAATGAGGCTGGTCAGAACTTTCTGCCTGTGATAAAAGCATCGGTTCCAGCTTTCACACAGGAAGAGATGTCAGAGGCGCAGTTTTTAACAAGGAGACTAAAAATTTTGTTCCAACGGATATCACAAAGGAAGTCGCGGAACGCCTCCGAGTCCGCTCTTTGCTAGCAGTAAGATATTCTGCTGTTAGGAGATTATTGGAAGGAGGAGGAGCGGAAGGAGATATTAACGGAAATTGGTGGTATGATCAGAGTTTCAAAGTAAACAGAGCTGCATGACATGGCAAGTGTCAGGGATAGAAGTTAAGCAAAGATCTAGCAGTGAAGCGAATCCATGAAGGTTATTCGGGAAAAGCGTGAGGAAATCCACCACTTGCGTGAGAGTTTGAGTGATTGAAAATTTCATAATATGAACACAAGCAAGATCTGTGACAGAGTTTTCCAACCATTGGGTACAGTAGGCATTGAAGTCACCGAACATAAATATATTAGTGAACGGATGAGAGAAAATGGTATTGTATATTCTCTGAAATACTGTCTAGCACGGAATAGTCAGAAGAAGGGGTGCGGTAGAGAAAAAAAAAGATAGCTAACTGAGTTTAGTAGAAAGAGAAGGAAACACATAAAAGAATGGTATGGACTGGAAGATTCAAGAGAAATCACCCTAACTAGAGAGATGTTCACTGACATAAACGCCTAAGCCATGCATATGGACATCGGAGTCCTTCCTAAAACGGTGAATGTAACCAGAGATAGAGAAATCAGAGGAAAGGATTGAAGGATCAAAATTAGTTTCACAGAGAGCTCGGATGTTTGGGGACCTTTCGCAGAGGAAGGGTGCCATGTTGCAAAAGTTAGTACGTATACTACGGATGTTGAGTTCAGGGGTTTAGGTGATTTTTCTTTGGCAGTTGGTAGTAGTAGTCGTCGTGTTTTCTTTTTGTCAAGTCCTTAATTTTAGTTATTTACTGCCCAGTTCTCTTAGAAATTGCAGATGTGAATGTCCCCCAATGTTTTGATTGCTTTTATAGTTTTGCAAATTCATCATCTAAACCAACTCTTTTCAGCTAACCTCCTAGTACTCAGAAGGTTATGGACGCAACTGTTTTGCTTCTGTCACCAATATCTGCATTCTATCAAAAAAGCTTTCGTTATTTCTCTTTCTATTTTCTTTCTTTCTTTCTTTCTTTCTTTCTTTCTTTCTTTCAAAAATGGTTACGTTCAAATTTCTAAACCTAATGTGGCGGGGTGGGTACTTACACAATTTGGAGAAAACAACAAAGCTTACCTGCAACATTTCTTGAACAATTATCATCGATGATTCCTTTTATTAACAGTACTGTGAAAAGTTTTTTTCGGCTTTTGCTATTTAAATTTTCTAATCAGTCATACTTCTTCAGTTGAATAATATCCGTGTGAGTTCTACAGCTATAAAAACATCTTCGAATTTTCCCATTGCATCGTTAACTATTTGAGCATAACAAGTTTAATAAAATATTGCAATAACAATCATAAGTATGAATACAGGTCATTATTGAAAGAAGTAAGAAGATACAAATAAAATTATTTTTTTTAAATTTGAAGATTTTTCCATTTCGCTGAAGTAAATATTTAATGCATGATCATTATCCCCCATCTCTTCTTTCTTTCTTTCTTTCTTTCTTTCTTTTTATTAGGTATGCCTTCTTTTTCTCACTAAAAATCAAACTGTCTATGTTATATTTTTTCTTCTGTTTTTCTTCGTAATTAAAACGGAATTGTTCATTCTTTATCTGAGGTAATGGTCGAATGTAACACATGCACTAACTTGCTGATAGAATCAGATGACTCATTATAGATAATAATCCTTCTTTGTATCGTTTTCCTTCATACTAAGTTAAGTTTTTATTCTCATTACCTTGTAATACAAAGCCAAATGTTTAGGGAAATTAAAAGCAAGAAGATTGAATAATATTCCAAGAGACTGCCTGTCTTAAATTAGGAGACGAAATTGTAGTTTTTTTTTTATCTTGGAATACGAACCAATGTCGCCGATAGTAAATAAACGACTTTATCTGCAAAGCAAATCTAAATTTCATGAGCATGAAATTATGAATGAAACAACAATAATGGTTTCCGATAGTAAAACATTAATCAAAATTAAAAACTGGGTGTTCGTTAGTTCTTAGATTTAGCTTAGCACGACACATGGTCAATTAAGAGAAAATAAAGAATAAATGATTGTGTTGTGCCAATCTTCAAAATAGAAAATGTCTGCCTGTATTGAAAAGCAGCTTTCAAAATCAAGGTTTTTGCCTATATTTGAACACTAACCACTAGTGATAGTGGGATATACCCAACTAACCTAGACGCAACACAGCCTATAGCGATAGTGGGATATACCCAACTAACCTAGACGCAACACTAACCACTAGTGATAGTGGGATATACCCAACTAACCTAGACGCAACACAGCCTATAGCGATAGTGGGATATACCCAACTAACCTAGACGCAACACTAACCACTAGTGATAGTGGGATATACCCAACTAACCTAGACGCAACACAGCCTATAGCGATAGTGGGATATACCCAACTAACCTAGACGCAACACTAACCACTAGTGATAGTGGGATATACCCAACTAACCTAGACGCAACACAGCCTATAGCGATAGTGGGATATACCCAACTAACCTAGACGCAACACAGCCTATAGCGATAGTGGGATATACCCAACTAACCTAGACGCAACACAGCCTATAGCGATAGTGGGATATACCCAACTAACCTAGACGCAACACAGCCTATAGCGATAGTGGGATATACCCAACTACTCTTGACACAACACAGCCACTAGTTTACATGTTAAAAATTATCTTTTGAAGAATCAAGAAAAGTATCAATTTTTACTTTAAACGTGCTTTCACAATTGATAACCAAATACTGCGTTTATTAATCAACACCTGATGGTCATACGTCTTAGACCTTTATTTCAAGAGAGCCGTCTTCATAACTAACCTTTTTGGGGCAATATTTTCTCGACAAAATCTATGTTACACATTTATAAGTATATCATGCATCCATACATTTAATATAGCTGACACATCTTGTCTGGTGCTTCTGCTATGTATTTAGAATTTTCTTGATGAAATCCAAAGAAGTATTTGCAGTGTTATTGGTCCTGACCTGGCATCTTGTCTTCAGTCACTTTCCCACCACTGTAGTAATGTAGCTTCCCTATGCCTTGCTAAACAATATTTTCATGGTAATTGTTTTAGTGAACCATCCTTTTTGGTACTTAGGCTTTATGAATTCAAGAGTACTACTAGATTGGCGGTTAGGTCTCGTCATTTTACAGTTAAAATGGCTAGATGCAGTCGTTAGTTTTTATCCTAACAGTTTCTTCTCTCACAATTCTCGCTTGTGGAATTCTCTTCCGTTTTCTTGCTTTCCAGTTAACTTTGATCTTCAGAAATATAAATGCAACGACAATCGTTATCTGTTCTTTTATTGTTCTATTTCCTTAATGATGTTTTCTTTTTCTCATATTCACATAACAGATTTCGTCTTAGTGGCTTTATTGCTTTGTTTGTGGCAAAATGATTAAAAATAAATATGGTTGGATATTGTTTCATTTTCAATCCGAAATTTTACTTTGTTGAAAACAGTTTTTCAATATTGTTCGAATCTCAATACTTGTGTGCACCATTATAAGAGGTACTTTGAAATAGTAGTGACAATATTCAGTAATAATTAAAAATAAAAGGGAATTAAATTTAGTATTCCATTGCTTCAGAAGTCGGTGTCTCTTCGCTCTGCAAATATTCTGCACAGGTTTTAATCTATTTAAGGTCGTACGACTTGATGGGGAACACTGATAATACATCCCCAGTTGAAAACAAAAAGCCGCACGAAGGAAGAGATAATAGTAATAACAATAATAATAATAATAATAATAATTGTGCCCCGATGTTACACCAAGCATAACTCACATGCTTTTACTCTCCTAATCCTAATTGATTGGCGGTGTCGAAATGTACATATTTTGTCTTGGTACATAAAGATGGGCTACAGTAAATATCCCAATCAGTATCACATGTTTGCGTCTCAATTACCTGACATGGCCCCTTGGAAATTTTTTCCTGAGCGCTGGACGTACTTTAAATTATGAGCCAGATTAGACGGGGAGTAATATGACCGGGTGTCTATAAAAAAATTTTAAGTTTGAAAGATGAGTTGATCAATGCGATCTAAGATTATTTTGGAATACATTTAATCAGAGACTATCTAAATAGACCCCCCCCCCATACCAGAATATGTGCTGTGTTAAAAAGAAAAAAAAACCGTCCCCATATCGTGCATATTTGGCTGTGATGCATGTGCTCGGTATACCCTTATCAGACTAGGTGTCATTGGGTTTCGCATGTTTGTAACCCAACGTCATTTTGCTGACGCGCTGTTCCCACACTCAAGAATATTAATAATAATGTTAGAGTCACAGATAATATTTTGTGTATACAAATAAGCTTTTGACTAAAAATCTGTAAAAAAAATAAATAAATAAAAAATAAAGATACTATCGGGCAACTAAAAAATGTTCAACCAATATATTTGTTTTCAAAGTACAGGTGCACGTACTTATATAGAGATTGATTGTAAAGGCAATAAATAGGCAGATTTAAAAACAATTACCTTTCCCGTGTGCTTATACATAAATTGGCTTACTTACACAGTTGCAGGAGAGAGGAGAAAGAGCGAGAGAAAATAACTAAGACCTTGTGAAGAGAGACACTGTAGTCAGTCGAAACGTCCAAATAGGGAAGGTGAGAAATCTAATCTGTTGCCTTGCTTTGACGATTTGAAAACAATCCACCAACTACGTTGCTTAGAGACTAACAAACTTGTACGAGATTTTATTTAGGTATCGCTTATTAATGTTTTCTACATCAAAGAAACAGAAAATAAACAAACCATTTCGAACTCTTTACGGAGCCAATTAAAATAATAAATAAATCAATTTTGATATTTAAAAAGAAAATGTCACATCTTCTTTCTCTCTCTCTCTCTCTCTCTCTCTCTCTCTCTCTTTGTTTTGGAATTTATAATTTTTCAGATTGGCAAGTTGTTTCCCCGACACATATTGTCTCTCCTTTCCGTTTTTTCTCTCTATCATTCTGATGCTCTCTTCTTTCTTCGTTTTCTTTTTCTCTATAGTTTAGTTATTTCTCTTTTTTTAAAATATTTTTTGCGTTCTATCATTTCTTCGCTTTCGCTCTCTCCCTTTTCTCGTTCTCATCTCTATTTCTTTCTTTCTTTCTTTCTTTCTTTCTCTCGTGTAACTCTCTCTATGCATCATATGTTTTTACTCTCTTCCAATACCTCGTTCCCCCCTCTCTCTTTTCTTTTTTCTTTCTCTCCTTTTCTCTCTCTCTCTCTTTATCTATAGTCTCTGTTTTCTTGCTTTCTATCTAACATTCTCTCCTACTTTCTCTTTAGTCTTTCGTTGTCTCCTTTTCTCTCACTCTTTAGCATTCTCTCCTTCCATCTCCTCCTCCGCTCTGTCTCTCCGTCGTTTTTTCTCATCCTTTCGCTCTCTCTGTCTAGCTTCCTGATCTTCTCTCTCATTCCTTCTCCCTCTCTTCCACTCACTCACTCTAACACATGTAAAAAAGATAGGTAAAAATATACAAGTATATTAGGTAAATAACTCTTATATTCAGAATGATTTACGAGAACATCAAAATATAAAAAACAAAATGTGGTTGTTTTCCCCACCTCCCAGTCTGTCTTCTCTGTCTCTCTTTCTTTCTCCCTGTTTCTATCTGTCTGTGTTTTTTCTCTCTTTCTTTCTCTCTTGTGTGTTCTTTAAATTTCTCTGAAAATATTCAAACATTTTGGATTCGCAACATCCGGAATGTGAAACATGGTAAAATTTAATTCTTTTAGTTATTTCCTTCGTTCCATAAAAAAAAAAATATAAGCCATGCCAAAAAGCTATATTTGTAATATGAGTCCCGTTAAAATGATTCTTTTCAAGCAAACGGCGTCTTCATACGAATTTGCCCAAAAAAGGCAAAGCGAACACTTTGCGTAGAAAATAAACCTGAACCCCGAGTCATTTACTGGAACAATTTTTACCTACATTCCTTTTTCTTTACCTGGGTGATTTCCTCAGCAGCCTTCACCGCTCCCCACATCATTTCTTGATCTGGCTCCCCACCTCACCCTTCACTTTTATTTTTTATCTTTCTCTTTCTCACTACGTCCTCTCTTTCTCTCTCTCCCTCTCACTTCATTTTTCTGTCTTTTAAATTCCCTCGCTTTCTCTCTGCTTTCTTACAACCGCTACCCGATTCCATTTTCTTACTCTCTCACTTTCTCTCTCTCTCTCTTTCTCTTTCTCTCTCTCTCTTTCTCTCTCTCTCTTTCTCTCTCTGACTTTGACTCTTATTATTCTTTTCACCTTCTCCTTTTCGTCTTTTTCATTCTAAGTTTTGTTGTGTTTTTTTTTCACCTATTGGACTATTTTACCACCAAATGTAATTCTCATTCCAGTTTTCTTTTTCCTGTTCTTTCTTTCTTTCTTTCTTTCTTTCTTTCTTTCTTTCTTTTAATGTCTACATACTATTCAATATTTATCTGCACTCTCTCTCTTCTCAGTTTCAATCCCCCTTGATCTATCAGGTGAGTGAACGACCTATCTCTGCCTGTGGCTTCGTCAATAGATCAAATGATCTATCACTCTAGTAACAGATGCTTAGTTCAACGTATTTATCAATATATATATATATATATATATATATATAATCTAGCTATGTATCTATGTATCTATGTATCTATCTATCTATCTATCTATCTATATATATATATATATATATATAATCTAGCTATGTATCTATGTATCTAACTATATATATATATATATATATTATTTATCTATCTATCTATCTCTCTCTATATATATATAGATATATATATTATAAATTATATTTTAGAACATGTACAAATTTTTTTATATATATCCACTACAAATTGTACATTTTGTTTCGACATTGGACTTCCAATGTCTCATCAGGTGGTGTGGAAGGGAATGCTGAAAAATACTGCACAAGCCAAAACTTGGAGCCCCCCCCCCCCGCTCACCAGAGACGATAAACCTTTATATTACTAACAACCCTCTCATATCAAATTTTACCTATTACACATCACAAACAATAATCAAATCTAATTTAAAGTTTTATAAAAAAAGTAATTTCCTAAATTCAAAATTAAGGCTAAATATACAACATTAGGTTAATTATAAAAACTGTGCTTAAATACAAAAATATTCTATAGTTGTACAAATAAACATTAATGATAGGTCTATTCCCATCCCTTCCCACTCTTTACACCTTCTTATTCTCTCCCTCTAATAAAATCAAAGAATAAAGGCTAGCCAGACGGTCATAAAACCTATATACCATTTTCTAATGTTAAATCTGTCTACAAAATTCCAGACACTTTAATTAATTAATCAACTCTATCCCCTACCTACCCCACTTTCTTAAAAATTCTAACGGACAATTTACAAGACTTCTTCCTTTATCGCTAACCCCTCCCGCCAACATCCCACACACAACTGCCAAATATAAGAAAAGAAGTCTTCCATTCCTTTCCACACCACCTGATGAGACATTGGAAGTCCAATGTCGAAACAAAATGTACAATTTGCAGTTGATATATATATATAAAATTTTGTACATGTTCTAAAATATAATTTATAATAAATATTCACAGCTCTCTCTCTCTCTCTCTCTCTCTCTCTCTCTCTCTCTATATATATATATATATATATATATATATATATATATATATATATATCCAGGTGAAGAGAACCAACAGTTTCACATATTCAAATGAAAATCATTTTCACAACAATGAGCTTATATTGTCAGATGGCGAGCTAAAAATCTGTGTTGCAATGTAAACTATATTAATTTTAAATAAAAAACAAATTTATATATATATATATATATATATATATATATATATATTGAATAGTAAAGTTTACCCGGTACATGGCCCGGGGAGCACACATAGTAGAGTGTTACGTTAAGAGGCAGTTTGTATGGATAAGAAGACTGAAGAGGTAAAAAATAGCGATTAGGGAAACATCGTCTTGGGAGTCATTTTCCCAGTGTAGTTGTTCGTGAGAAGAAGTTGTTCGAGTAGAACTGATTTCTCACCGATAGAATATGTAGTGAATGTGGGTGGTTTGCGGCAATATAAGTGACATGGAGGATACTAGCCGTGAAGGGTAAACCTGGCGAAATGTCGTTCGTTCAAGCACTTTCCATGGAAGTAGCGATAGAGCAGCGAGAGCCTTCACGCATCTCCCCCACCATATATATATATATATATATATATATATATATATGAGTTGAATATATGGATCGAAATCCGACAAGATAAATAGAATAAGTAAAGAACAAGTAGGGAAAAAGTGTCTTTAATCTAACATGTTTCAGTTATGACGAGCTTCTTCAGAGATTTAATAAGGACGAAGAAGCTGGTTATAAGTGAAACATGTCAGATTAAAGACGCTTTTTTTATTTGTTCTTTATTAATTCTATTCATATATATTTATTTATTCTTATTCATATATATTTATTTATTATATCATATATATATATATATATATATATATATATATATATATATATGAGTATGGGTGGAATAATATTCCTTGTCCAAAGAAACACTATTTTTAAAAAAGTGCTCAATACAAAGTAGAGCTAATAATATTTAATCAGAAATTATAACATGGATATGTTACAATATCACTACAAAAGTATTGATATTGTAGTGATATTGTAACATATCTATGTTGTAATTTCTGAATATATATATATATATATATATATATATATATATATATATATATATTTTATGTGTTGGTGCAAGAATCTTTCAGTATCCACCCCATGTATATCTGAATCTCTATATATGTGTTTTTTATCAATTTATATGTATGAATGTATGTATGTAAAAATCATGTTTATATGTCCATGTCGTTCTTTCATATCCGCAGGGCATATATATGTTCGGTGACACCAAAAAGTTATGTTAGAAACAAAAGCGTTCCTCTTACTAAACTTCATTCCTTATTAAATCAAGAGTTTTCACCTAGAATGAGGAACTTTACGGTTTCTCTTCGGCATATCCGATTTGCCAGCATTACTAATTAGGTGCTTTTGAACCATTATGAAGTAAACATTATAAATTGTGACCGTGGTAAGGAGTAGCTACTGAATATATCGTTCTATTTTTACCTGTCTCTCTCAGTCACCCTCAATGTATCAATACACATGTACGTTTAACCCGATTGAACATTTTGTGTATTTAGCTGTTTCATGTTAAAATATCAACGATTCCTTTTTCAATGAAAGTTACGCTCCACAACTCTATAGAATATTTTCAGGCGAATATTTCAACGTCAAGGCAAGTTACCTTTTGCTTGTGACGTCATTAAAACTTGGCCCATCGTATTACAATTTCAGTTCTTCTCCCATACATAGTCGGAAAGTTGTATCAATAAGAGACAAGTAATCCTGATTACCCACCGGGAAAAATAGGAGTAATGAAAGGTGTTAAAACGAACATAAAAAATGAGAAGTAAAAAAAGTAATGAAAATTATCGTAAATAGACTGATAAATAAATCCGAGAGAGAATTTAAACTATACTACATAGTATTCAAATCAGTAAGGATACCGAAGTCAGCGTTTCAGTTTACAATCACCAGCTAATAGCAATATGAAAATCATAACTAGAATAGTATCCATAAAAAATGTCGAAACGATTTTCGTATAGATAGGCACTTCTACCTTGGATCAGATTATCTATATATTTTGTCTGATATGAGAGCATTATTCATGGCTTTAAGTTCCTCAGCCGTAGCCTTGTTTTGGGGTAGAACGTGTTATAACATGATGGGAGCTTAGTTCCAGGTATTTACTGCAGTAACTCCTAATTACAAAAATAAATAATATTGGAATATCACTGGTGCCCCCTAGGTACGAATTTGCACGAAATACTAGATTAGCAACTAGTTCCCACCCTTTTACAGTGAAACCAATAAAATGTAACTGCAATTTCTACTCCAACAGCTTCTTTTCTCGCACTTCCCGCCTGTGGAATTCCCTTCCACATACTTGCTTCCTCGACAGCTACAATCTCCAGGAGTTTGAATGTAAGGTCAATAGACATCTCCTAACACACTACTTCGCATCCATTCTCTCAAACACTCTTCTCATCTACCCAACCCTCATCCTCAATATCCTTATCCGTCTATCACCCTCCTTCTGACATTTCCTATATCTAACCACTCTTTCTCATCACCTTCCCCTATGTAACTCCCCTGCGCAATAGTGGCAGTGGAATGCCTTTGCTTGGGGTGAAATGATTAAAAATAATTATGTGACACTAGTCGGAGTAAGTTTTTTTATCCTTATCCACACGCATATGTATTGGTGCAATCCATTATTATCTATCATATCTTTACACTCGTGGTAGAGTTAGATATAAATTGGATCAGTATAGTATCTGAGCACAATACAAAGAATGAAATACATACCAAGGAATGAAAAGAGGAATTATAATAATAATATTGTTAGTGAAAGTATGCAACACATTTTAAGTTGCTGTCCTCAGCTCAAAAACAAGAATACAAACGACAACATGACAAAATAACTTTCAGAATACATTTGGGAACTATAGTCCCGGAGTATGCAGAGAAGTGGCGCGAACATTCCCTATCTTGAGTGGCCGAAAAGGAACAACTGAATCTCATATGGAATTTGACTCTCTTGACTGACAAGCGTTTCAAGAACAATCATCCAGATTTCACACTCCTACACAACAACAGCCATAAATAGATCCTCAAAGATGCCGCAATCACATTGGGATAGGAATATCGTGAGACAAGATGAAAATGTAAAAATATCAAGACCTAGTTGGTCAAATCGAAGAAATGTGCGAATCAACTAAAGTTATCCATTTTTGTAAGTACACTCTGGACTATTTTCAGACATCTTCCTATCTCGTGAGACGCTTTGGCAATACCTGGCATCAATGGGAGTGAGCAGGTGGCAGTGCTGCGTGGAACAGCTCATATCTTGAGGAAAGTCTTTATGTTGCGGTTAGTAGATGACCATCATCATCATCTGGCCGAAACATCTAAGAGTTGGAAACCAATAATAATAATGATTCGTGACTAAGCACTGAATACTAATTGAATCTGGAAAAACATCTACTCCCAAGTGGATTCGGCAGGGGTACAGACCGTGTAGCAAAAACGTGGAAAATGTCACCTACATCATTTAACGCTTGTAGAATGCTTGCTTGGAAGGAATACAAGTTCCGTCGTGTTCTTAAAGTGGCCTCCCATCTGCATTGGTGCCTAGGAAGTATGGAGTTGAAGTCAACGAGTGATGGTATGGCGATAAGTGTGTGAAGGAAAACGAAACGACTAAGATTTTGTGGCATTTCAACATACAAACAGACGCGGTCTATTTGATATGTTGATATATCCGTAAAAACGGAGAGGATAATAAAGGAAATTATGTAATTAATATAAAATTTTAAATAGATAAAAATAGAGAGCTCAATGGATATTATCCAGAGCAATATGATATACAGAAAAAAAAAACAAACTCAACACAGTTAAAACGTTATAAATCCGGATTATTTCGATACGCGTCTGTCTTGTCAGGCCCGAAAAATCAAATAATTTAATTTAATTCAGAATATTAAAAAAATAGTTTAGCAGAGAGAAGAAATATTGAGGTTGTGTGAAGGGTAGAGAAACATACAGTTTAGCATTATATTAGGATAAAGAAGTATGACAATGTGGAAAGTTTTTCGTGTGACGCGTTCCGCCCTTAAGTTACATTGGACGAGAGACGCTAGGAACTTTAAATTTAATTTTTTTAGTATGTGTTTTGGTTCTATAATCTAACAAATTTCATTTAGATTCTTTTTCTGTTTGTGTAATCGTTTTTCTTATTAAATATCTCAAATATTTTGGTATGTAAAACTGTTGAATGATGTCCTTTTCTTTGTATTGACTTAATTTTACAGTAATCAATGACAAATTTATAAATCTCATATTTTCTCGTATGTCATGCGTAATTTACATAAATACACAGAATATACGTGAATTTCTATAATTTCTGTGCACACTTCGATGTACGATATTCAAATTGGTAGTAGTAGTAGTAGGAGGAGGACGTTGTCAGTTGTATCGGCAGTCAATTCAAATATCAGAAAGTTCTCTTGATGGCTGAGATAGATGACCAAGTCACAATAACAACAGGATGTGCTTGATGTGTTTGGATAAAGATTATTATTACTGATAATTTTTTGTTGTTATGTTAATTTGCTTTGGGAACAAGATTGATGGAAATAATAATTCAATAATAGTCCGAAAAATTCCTAAAATAATAAATAAACCAAAAAAAAAAAAAGAATTAACTACGAACACGCTAACATGCTATCGTGTTCGGTATATAACACATACACACTACTCTACATCATACATAACACATACATACACACTACTCTACATCATACATAGCACATACATACACACTACTCTACGTCATATTAACACCACATAATTCTGTTACACGCAAAATAACATTCATCTTCGAAAATGGCTAAAAGTATAGCCGAAAGCGCTCCGATAAAGAAAACATTTGGACAATTTTTATATCATTTATGTCTTCAAAAGAAAAAAAATCATAAGATCACATGAAAAATTACATAAAAAACTTAACCAACACACCTTGTCTGTCATTTTCAATGAAACCTACACACACACACACACACACACACACACACACACACACACACACACATATATATATATATATATATATAATGTAAATAATCTTGAAATCGAAAAACCCTGCTTGCCTAAAATTCCGTTCAACTAATAAACCACTGAAAAAACATCAATATTGGCAGTAAGCATCATTACAATTTAACACTATAGATATGTGTGGGGGGGTGTATATGTGCAATCGAGCCTTACTTTCCCGTAAGAGTGTAAAAAGGTCCATTGAGTGTGAGAAGTTCCATTGAGTAAACGAATTCTTCTTTATCAACTAAATGAACCATTAGGCTGTGGTACTTGCCCTAGAGTTATTAAGCTTCATATTTAAGATTTCAAAACTCAATGAGAAAATGTACATTAAAACGGTTAATTCGATCAGTTGTGCTTTGGGACGTCAACCGTGAATGTTATTAGAGAATCTACTGAGATCCTTAAAACGAAAGGCTTTTGAGATCTGTACATTAACCACTGCGTTTCTGGCAGGCGATCAAAGTTACTTTCTAACAATTTTCGTGAGTTTATTTTTCGTTTGTTTGATTATTTCTGTCGCTTTCTAAAGCGGCTTTTCTTCATGGTTTTTGAGAAAACGTAACAGATTCTTGTGAAAAGACAGTTTCCCTTTTAGCTTTGATGCTTAACGTTTGCTTTAGAGTAGAGTTCATCATCAATCAGTCGACTACACATGCAACCCACTTACACATTCCACCCGGTCCATTACTGCCCCCCTTCGAAAATAATGAAATTAATATCCTATGATGAAGTCATTTTGGCTCCATAAGAACATTTCACTTTAGCGACATGTGAACAGTCAGTTTGTAACTCGAAATCCATCTCAGTTAGTTCGTTTATACGAGGTCTATATAAAAACCCAGCTATGGATTATATACAGATTAGATTCTATATCCTTGGTTGGTAATCAGTCTACCGCGGAAAGTAACTACTGCGGGAAAAATCTGCCCAGTTAGTCATGTCTCGAAAGAGACATGATCACCCAAATGTGTATCACGCATGGCACTTAAGTGACTGATATAAAAGTAACGAAACTACTGCCACAAAAAATATATTTAAATTCCAAACAATAAACTACACGGTTTCCCTTTCAAAGTGCTCCCTTAAGTCTCATGCACTTTTCCATCCTTCTCTGCCACACTTCTGAGCACTGTTGGAAAGATTCTTCTTGCATGCCGTAACTCCGTCGTTACGGCCTATTTGATAGTCGCCACGCCTTCAAAACGGGTCTCCTTGATAATCCCCTTCAGTGCAGGGAAAAGAAAAATGTCATATGCAGCAAGGTCAGGTGAATAGGAAGGTTATCCTAGTATGGCGATGTTCTTTTCCACAAGTAACTGCCGGATGCGCAGGGCGTTGTGACCGAATGCCTTGTCATAGTGAACGATTTGTTCTGCCACTAACGCACACGAACAAAGAAATGCAATGGATGTAAAAAGCTAAGATTACAGTTATATACTCCCAAGATATCATGTTAGATGTTAACACAGTCTGTTTATCTCTCTTTCGCCCGAAGCTCACACAGTAGGTCAGTCCCGTTACTTTTCAGACAAAGATCATATTTTGCTCAACATGTGACCAGAATATTAGAATTCGTAGATCGAAATGTACCTCAATCAGTTCGTTTATACTTTATTCAATTTGTTACCAGAAGGTACGAATTCAGATTCAGACCTACACAAGTCCCCTTCCCCCGGTTAGCTGTTCGCTGTCGAAGCGATTCCCAACCGGTTTTCTTTTCAGCCAAGTAATAGCAACGCGCAAATACCCTTGGGAAAGGTATTAATCCGTCTCTTCCTTCCAGTTATGGGTTAAATAGCAGGACAGACTTGGTTCTATAGCCTTGGTCGGCAACCAGTCTATCGCAGAAAGCAATGGCAATCTACTGCGGGATAATCTTCTGCCCAGTCTGTCATGTCTCTTTCGAGACATGATCGCCCAAGCGTGTATCGCGTATGGCACTTAACTGAATAGCAAACAATAACTGTCGTCTCAAGGATAAAGTGTTGTTGTCTGACTGACTTTTTATTATAAGGAATAAATGAATGATCCCGAACATATGGCCTATGGAAAATTAAGAGACAACATTAGGTCGTTAAATTCAACGCTTTCCTTTACACGCATAGCTGTGCATTCCGCTCACCCAGCTGAAAATAGTCCTTATTGTGTCAGAGATCATTCTAAAATTTATCATATTACAACACGTTCACATAAAATGAGATACTCTATTGTTGTATAGTTGCTATTTAAACTTCACCATTTCACTGTTGTATTTGGTTGTTACAAGTAAAATGTCCGATTAATAACAATTTATGAATTAAATTAGTGCCAATTATAACTTTGGCAATTATAAATGGGGATATTTCTATAATTTATCTCACAATTGAAGTCGGAAATTTATTGTAAACTATGTTTTTTTTTAATTTCGAAAAACTCTGAAGGCCCACTCTTTTGGCAAGATTTTAAACTGCGACCCAATGTCAGTGAAGCAGAAACGTAACTTGACTTTTGAAGGAAAGGAGCACAGCGTTGATTAAACTATTCAGAATAGTCTTTGACAGAAAGTGACGATCTAATTGAGGTGCATCAAAAGTATTTTTCCTTTATATATATATATATATATATATATTCTAGACATATGCTATTAAATATAAGAGACAATGAATGTCTATTATGTTTAATCATGAGCCGTTCTAAACGTCGTATTTTTGCTTTAATTTCAGTTGAAAATAAAGACAAAAATTCTCCAACATTTGGATAATTATTTATTGGTTTTCTTCTAAGCTTTCGGCTCACATGAGCCATCTTCAGAGAGGTAGTTTAAACTGAAATATTATAAAATCCACCATCACCGACGATTTTATTTTGTGTTGACATAAAACTCCGCTTGGCAACGGCAATAGTTACCAAAAATAATAAACGCAGTTCTTAAGTTTGCGATGCGGTTTTATGACGTCACACCGCGGGATAGCGCGAAATGACAACAAAACCATCTAGTCAAATGCAATGTAATATGTTATTTCCTGTTTTAAAGTTGATTTTATTGAGTGTTGGTTGTTTTGATTTGATGTACATGGCCTCCAATATCTGCAGGTTCCTCTTACTGTGTGTATGAGTAAGAATCACCGTATTGTTGACCAAAATCTGTCTGATATTACCTACATGTTTATGTTTTTCAGAGAAATGTTGTTTAATAGTACTCTGATCAGAAAGATGACATGTAAGTCTACGGGAGAGCGTGGTTGTAGTAAAACCAATATATGTACTAGGTTTTTGATTAGTATCAGAGATGCAATCTCTGAATGGGCATGTAAATTGGTACACTACATTGGTTTTTTGTAAAGAATTTAGTTTAGTGCCTGTTGGGTTATTATAGACTATGAGGTCAATTGTTTTAAACTTTTTATAATATATAATGAGTTTAATTTGATTATTACTTTCGACTGGTTTAACATTTCTACGTATTATGTTTTTGAGAATTTTTTCATCTTGTTTATAATTATTATGTATTTGGTTGCAATAGTATAAGTTAATAGTGTTAAGTTTGTTGATATACATTTTAATTTGTTGATCAATAACGGAGTTAGGAAATCCATTATTGACTAGTGTTTGCTTAATGTTGTGTATATATATATGGAGAGATATTATTACTTCAACGTTATTTTTAGTGGATATTATTTGAGTAGACGCTCTGTTTATTTATTAAACAGTATATCTATTTATTATCGTTTATCGGCCTGAATATTCAATAAATTGTATTAAAGAACAAGTATGCGCTCTCCGATAGTATTTGAACCAGTGTACCCCTAGGAGAAACAGTTATTAGATCCGATGTCCTGGATTAATAAATAAAAATCCATTCGCACACACACACACACACACACACACACACACACACACACACACATATATATATATATATATATATATATATTGTAATTTTGTTATTACAATGGTTTATAAAAGCATTATATGACTACGCAAAAAGTTTCAATACTGTTCTTCAGGTGATATTTTAAAATAAACGATGAAAATGATTTATTTATAAAATATAAAATGAATTTATGGTTATTTAGAAAATTAGGGAGTGGTAGTTGATGAATATGCTTGTAGGTGTGTCAATATTGTTCAATTAAAAATGACAATTATATTGAAGTTGAAGATTTGGGTCGCGAAATGAAACAGAGTAGCCTGATGTCATAACATAACACTTTTAATTTTGTCCAGGTAAGATGCATGGTGGGACCATATATTATTTAAATGGGTAAACAATAATTTTTAAGAGCAAGTTGGATTTCAGTTTATTTTTTTTTTAAGTTGCTTTTGTACTACCTCATGAGTTAAAGGGGCTGGAATGTTTAGGTTAGAATTAGAATTAAATAATTATGGTATACTAAGGTATATTGTAGTTAACAAAACCAAATAAATATTGTGTGGGTCGTTTATTTTAGTAAAGTAATTTTTAACTTTTAAGTTATATTGGAGCATAAGTTGTAAAACGAATTAAATTTTAGAGAAAAATATTTTCGATGTTTACATAAAACCTTCAGTTCATCTCTACGATCAGTAGTACTTTATTTTTAAGGAAAAAATAAAGTACTACTGAATCGTAGAGATGGGCGCATTTCGCTAGTGCATCTGCTCTCCTTACCTTCTTGAAGTTTGAATGAAAAAAGACAACATTGTGTGTGAGAGAAAATGTCTTGAGACCTCTATGGATAAGTAGTAAACATTATTCTCAGAGATGACAAGACATTTTTTCTCACACACAGTTTTTTTTTCTTTCTTTAATGTAAACCTGAGGAAATTAAATTGAGCTGACGCTCTGGCGAAACGTTACGTTAATAAATTTTTCACTCATCTTCACTTCGTATAATTTTATACATTCTACAAACACAGACACATACACACACTCATACACACACGCATGCATATATATATATATATATATATATATATAACATAGTACACTTGGTATACAATCCAGGCAAATTCCAATTAAGACAAACTCAAGAGAACTCAATGTTAAATTCATTTATTTAATTTAACAGAGTAATATAATTTATAAAAGATTTTAGATTATTACAATGGGTAATACATATTTCACCGCGTCCAACTGTTGTACCATTTGGGTCTGACGAGCCGCAATATCAGGGCGCGGTGAAATATGTATTGCCCATTGTAATAATCTAAAATCTTTTATAATATATATATATATATATATATATATATATATATATATATAGTGCGATGGGTAAATTTCATATGTTTAATTTCGCGCATGTGTGTTGTTTGTTTCTAATTGTGACGATGGCACAGTATAGTAAGGTCAGTTGGGCACCGTCTGTTAGAAAAAGAGAACCATGACGCAATTCCCTCCGCCAGAAATTTGGAAACGACATGCTCTAATACAAACATTTCAGTGTACTTGGGTGCCAATCTGATGACAGTGCAGAGGATTCGGTTAGAGTTGGATAAGTCTAATGGTGATGACGAAGGGGTTTGGAGTGATCACTAGTGATTGCGACATTATGTTTCCAGTCCCTTTCCCACGGGATCTCAGACTGAACAGAGAGACCAACATCAAGTGCATTGAGCAGGTAGTGCTACCCTGGGTCAAGAGACTGGCTACTGGGAGACCCTATGTCTAGCGACAGAGTACTGCACCATGCCACACACGTAGGAGACTCCAGTCATGGTTGTCAGATCATTTTTGCTTGCATATCCCTCCTTATATTTGTCCACCTAACTCCCAAGACTACAACCACATTTGATTATTGAGTATGAGCGCAATTGAACAAGAGATCAACAAAACTCCTTCTTACGCGAAAGATGAACAGAAGGCTAAGATTATGGCATCATTCATCAACTTAAACAAGGAGACTGTCCAGAAAAGTTGAAGGAGATTCCAAAGCCGCCTGGAAGCCATGGTTGAAGCCAATGGCGATATTATTGAATAAATTTACTCTCTAGTATTTCAAGATATTTTTGTGTAATTTTTGTAAATATATTTGTTAAAATGAGATGTCAGTGTTATTTTTATTTTGGCGTAGTTTAGACGACAATTCATCCCTCACACCCTGGATATATATATATATATATATATATATATATATATATATATATATATATATATATATATAAAAGATAATAACTATACTCGTATCGAAAAACCTTCCACGAATCTACGGAGAAGAGAAAAATGTTTTAAAAAAAGAAAGAGCTAAGTACATGAATATCAGTCAAAAGAGTCGGACCGAGTCAGCACGTAGCCCAAAGAAAAAACCCCGACGCGAGTAATCAACTGACAAAAAGCGCTCAATACTTAGGTAGAGCGGAATAAGTAAAGTATACCTAGTGAGCCAGACATACCTATCTAGGTTTCACCTAAACGGATCGTCAGGAAAAGCTGAGATAGCCAGTAAGTAAAGAATCAATATATATATATATATATATATATATATATATACATATATATAATTAATGCAATGAAAAGATGTTTGTCAGCTGATCTTACCTTCAGTGATGGCTGTCGACTCATTAAATGACTATGACCATCACTGGCATATATTCGAGGTCATCAGACCTACAATTGCACTTAAGGCCGACAAGCGACTCGCAAGATTTATTGTACAGACGGCAAATGTAGGCCATTGTTAGTTAGGGAGATTGTGCCTCCGAGGTTCGCTGTTAATCGATGTTCAAGTGTCTGATCAATCCAGATGAGTAGGTAATATTGTTGTTACCCTAACAATCTTGGCATTTACAACTGAGTCTCACTGCATGTTGCGACTGAACAGGCCTGCTTAGGATAAACATTCTGATTTCATTCCAGCTAAGTGATTCATTTTCTAAGCACCGCTTAGATGTGGCACAAGGCCTAAAGTATGGGACACCAAGTGAGGATCGAACTCACAATTTAGTTTAAGTGATAAATTTAATTTTTATTATATATATATATATATATACTCATCTGCAATTTCGCAGCGGATAATGGGGAAAAAACAAAAAATTTCAACGTCGTCTTGTCAACAGAGAAGTTAACGGTGTAAACGACGAAATTACACTGAAACTGACAAAATTAAAGACGTTTTGGCAGACCTGAAGGAGACTAACACCACCTTTGAATTTGTTGTTTTTTCATTTTTGTTTTTACTTTTTTTTTAGTGCAATCTTATCGATTAAACCCTAAACTTTCCGATTGACAAAAAAAAAAAAAAAAATTGGAAAAATTTCAACATTTAAACAATTTTAGAGGGGGACTCAGTTTTTTTTATACAACCTTATAGTAAATCGATCCTGTGCAATTAATTTTATTGCTTGCGCATATTCAACAACTGAATCCTTTGCGAAATTTTTGAATAAAGCCATTCTTGGAGTTTCCGAGAAAGATGCCATCGTAAGAACTAAAGAAAATTTGAAAAAGACAAAAACAAGAGCAACAACTCGTCCACAAAAAAACAAAACCCAACGCGAGTGGTTCCAAAACGGAAGATCTATTTACTATAACGTTGTATGAGAAAGTGAGCCCCCGCTAAAATTGTTTAAATATTGAATTTTTATTTTTTTTTGTTTTTTTGTTTTTTTGTTTTTTTGATAATCGGAGATTTTATGGAATAACCAATAAGATTGCACTGAAAAAAGTAAAAAAAAAAAAAAAAAAAAAATGAAAAACAACAAATTTAACGGTGGTGGTAATTTCCTTCAGGTCCATCGAAGTTTTTGTGTTCGTTACAGCTGCCGACTAATTTGTTGATGGTCAGCACCATCTCTCTCTTTCTAACTCCAACCCTTCCATCTCTCGCTCCCTCTCTCTACCTCCCTTTCATATCTCCCCCCCCCCTCTCATAACTAAACATCATCAACATCCAGATTTCTCATACAAAAAACGCATCAAATGACTTTCAGAATCAACAATCACTCTCATCGGATAGACCCAAATGCTTTTCGAGATCAACGATCGCCCTCAGTGGATATGCTAAAAATGCATTTCGTCCAGCTTTGGGTCGATTAGTTAACTATTGGCTCTCTTCCCATAGGTCGTAGCCAGTCCAGGGAGAGCTACACACTTCTTTATGGTTATCTTCGGAGGAAGAAAAAACTAAGGTGTGGACCCTACACAAATCCGTATTGTAGTCCAGCAAGAGCTGGATGACGTACTTCCTCAACCTCCGGCAACTTCTGCATTAGGGCTGGGTACGAAGCTGCAATGTTTTATGCTTTCCTTTGAACTATACCGAAAAAGATGAAAAGAGAATTTTCATAAACCCAAGATCTCCATTGCTCATAACCAGGCCTGTAGTGCTATGTGCTACACCAACGTCTAATGAGATGTTTGTACGCTTGTGTCAATGCTTCTTTCAATGGAAATATGCATAGCCTCTGTGCCTCCCTGTCTGCGTCCGTGTGTGAGTGAAAGAGAGAGAGAGAGAGATAGGGAGGGAGAGAGAGAGTGATGGATGGGGGCACTCAACAGATCATATCGTATAAGGCTATAGGCATGTACCCAAAATCTAACTCCCCCCCACACACTTTGCCCTCTTATTGTTCTCGTTCTTTCACTTGTACATCACTTATCGGCATTCCCTTTCATGTCTATCATTTGTCGTCTGTCATTTCGCAGGTGACACATTCCTTACCCATAAGGACCGCCCTCCTAGCTTCGAGTTTAGTTTGACTTCTCACCAACACTCGTCTCAAATAATAACAGCGTGAGAAACGAAAAAAAAAAAAAAAAACTAGCATAAAATAAAAATGCCGCTTTTTTTCGACCTGTTGCCTGTTGTGATAATTTATTTTTTTTAAGGTGACCCTGCCAAAGACAAATATTCCACATTTCTCACTTACTCCTCTTTTGGAATAATAATAACAATAGTAATAATAATAATACTGATGGGGCTTTACGATACACAGAGACAGAACAATCAAAGCTAATCGCCCAAACATCGTGATTAGATACAGCAAGAACAAAATGTGCCTTCTTATTGACATGGCAATCTTTAAAAAAAAACTATCAAAATACAAGGAACTTCAAAATGAAACCTCAAAAATAGGGCGCATGATGACATCAACAATTCCAGTTGTAGTTGGAGCCCTCGGATTGATTGGAAAAGACTCCAAGACTGCGTTTAAGGGAGCAATCAGAAAATACGTAAACAAAGACGACAGACATTTCAGCATGCAGGTTGTACAATATCACAACATTATTAAACAGGGATTATCGGAAGATTTTTAAAAAATAGACACCTGAAAAAATTGGTTGCGATTTTACATTAGGAACTTTGTCACAGATTTCGATTTGATCGTGAAAGTCAAAAGACGGTAAAATGTATGAGAAAAATGTAAAGATTTTATAGGAGATGAAGATTCAAACCGATAAAGCCATTAAACATTCACATTCTTAGCAAAGAAGAGTGTTTACAAGCTTATTATCCGTTTGATAGCAAAGTAGTCAAAGAAGCAAGGACAGAAAATTGAGAATTATACAGACTTAAATACGAAATCAAGAGAATATGGAATTGTCAAAAAGTATAGAACGTGACTTTTGTAATCAGAACATTAAGAATAGTGTAAGAGAAGTTTGATCGTTGGTTGAAATCATTGGATTTACCGGTGATTTTCGAAGCGTAGCTTAAATGTGGCACAAGGTCGAAAGTACAGGGCACCTGGAAGTCTTTATGTGTTGCAAAAAATCCTGTTTGCTTGGCACAGCACAAACCTTTAAAAAAAGAGTGGATATCTAAGACTATGTAATGCAGCTTGATATCCATTAAGTTCAAAGCTAAGTAATAACATCCAGTAAACAGCAAAAGGAAATTCTTCTTATTCCTGATCAGGAGAGTAACACATCATCAAAGTAACACTGGAGAACAAATGTACGAGGCCCAGTATACTTGTAACACCCACATTGATAAGGAGGTATACGAAGCACAGGTACCACAACCAAATGTACGCGATAGTGTGACAGGTTTTGATAAACATTCAGGCCGCGCTCAGATAATAAGTATCCTGATGGTCATATTGTGCACACTAGCTAAACTTGGTTGGCGTGTTGGTCTCTTACAACAACAACAACAACAACAACAACGACGACGACGACAATAATAATAATAATAATAATAATAATAATAATAATAACAACAATAACTGATTGCGGAGGGTGTTAACATGCATATATTTTATCTTGGTGAATTAAGATTCACTACTGTAAATATCGGGCACCTCAGCGTGGTGTAATGGTTAGGAAGCTCGTCTTGCTAGAATCATTATAACTGAGTAGTGAGTTCGATCCTCACTAGGTACCGCCTACTTTCAGCCGTGTGTCACCTTTAAGCTATGCTTAGAAAATCACCTTCCTCCAGGGTTGGGGGTTTAGCGCAGGGCTAACAACCCTGCCACATAAAAAACAGTTTGTGATGGAAACAGCAAAAACGCTGCCCTATACAAGTTTATTTTATTATTATTACTGTAAATATCAAGATAGACTACTGCAGATATGGATGTACGTTGTGGCGCAGTAGATATCGGCCCGAACGAGAAATTGGAGAGCCGAGTTCGAATTCTATTTGAATTCGTTGCACCCATTTACGCACAAGTATCCGTCTCTTCCCTCTAGCTATGGGTTACATAACATGGCAGATTGGGTCCTATAACCTTGCAACCAATCTACCGCAGAAAGTAATGTCAACCTACTGCAAGAAAATCTTCTGCCCAGTCAGTCATGTCTCTTTCGAGACATGATCACCCAAGTATGTATAACGTATGACACTTAACTGACTGAGTAACTGTAAATATCAGTTTTACGAATTTGCTTGGAAGTTACCTTAACTAATTGGAGGGTCTCATAGGTGCAGATACACTGTGCATTTATGTTCATGAGCGGATGTAATGAGGCATCTTAATAGAAGGGTCTCGAGGGGTTGTATTTTTCTGATGTTTGAAGGATGCGGTCACCAGGACCATATAAATTTGCGAACATCTTAAATAATCACCCGTTTAAATGAACTGATTTGCCAGAAAATGAAAATATTTCTAACGGGTTCCACTAACAAGATTAGGCACTGCTGTTATCAAAATCTGTCACTCCATCAAGCACATTTGGCTCTGATGCTCCCCTTATCAGAGTGGGTGTCATGATTGATACACTGGGCCTTCATATAGGTGTACCTCAGCGTGACTTTATTGGAGTGCTACTTTTCAATAATAATACTAGTATGTGTTCAATTCCTATTCTTTTAGAGATAAAAGTACTTAAACTTGCCGACCGAGAAACATACATAATATTAATCAGAAAAGAATTGAGAGAGGGGAAGGGTGTGAAGGGAAAAAGTTAAGAAGTATGAAAGCTAAATAAAAGCGAAAAAACAACAATAAGGCCAAAGGAAAAAAATAAATGTAAGTTTGTTGGCTTGATATCAAGAAACAATAAGCGAAAGATTGAAAGACAGGTATGGAGGAAAAGATGTAAACATTGTGATTAGTTCAAATTCTTTACGGAAAAATAGAGCAAAAGTAAGATAAACGAAAGGTTGCAGTAAAAAAATCTTGTGCATTCTTATTCCTTTTTTGGATATGAAACTAATCCGTGTTAGCATAACATTTAGATAAAAATACGGACGAACAAAGAAGTCTAAAAGAGATAAGGGAAAGAACAAGAGGATACAGGAGAAGAGTTAGAAAAAAGCAGAGGCATGAGATAATGGGTAATTTTAGTTGTGTAGTATCAGTGGAATTTCCACGGATGTAGTAATGACAAAGATAACACACCAGATCGTGGATTTTTTACTCTGTTAGATAAATATATCTTTACTTAAAAATAGAACTAAGGAAACTGTAGTAAAGGATGTTGACAGTCGTGCTAGTCATTACCAGAGCACTTAAAACTACCCCGAATAATATAGGAAAAAGGAGGGATCAGAGGAATAGATGATATCATATAGACGACAGCGTTATTGAAAAAAGCAAGTATATTGGAAAGAATGTTGGAGCATTGAGGCGGCTTCTTGCCCCTTTCATCTACAGTATATACGACCAGGAGACTCTTTTTGTAATAGAAATCCAAAATTGTATCAAAAATAAATTTTTATGCTCGTTACTCATTGTATATCGTAGGCAGTTCTTCCTCGAATCCGAAACGATATCTAATCAGTTTTTATTTTTTCCATCTCGCCGTATGAGAAGCACAATTTTAAGTTTTAAAACGCATTATCACCAATAAAATATCTATATCAATGTTTTGTATTCATTGCTGACTATTATTCTGGTCATAATTGTTTTCATCAACCCTGTTTCACTCCATAATATCTTTAATATTCTTTGAGAGTCTTCCGCATTTGGTAATCTTTAAAGAATTTAAAACGCAAACCTTTCTTTTGTCGAGAATAGCATGGGATTCTCAAATCTTACTTCCCGTCTTTCCGACCTCTTTTCGACAGATTTCTAAAAATCATTCTGAAAGTCATGTGTGCTATCTATGAATCATAATATGGATCTATGGATCAGTTACTGCAGGCGTACGTCTGTTCAATAGAGAAATCAGAAGCGGAAACACAAATTTATATTTTTGAATATGGCTGATAGAAACGTATTAAGTTGAAACTCATCATATCTGAGAATCGAATACCTAACGATCGTTAATTAAACATCTTCTTTATTTAAACTAATACAATCTATGTAAAAGACTGAGCGAAACAAAATATGAATGTAAAAACAGTTGTGTAAGAAAAATTGGCCTGGTGCTTCTGCTATGTATTTAGAGTTACTTGATAAAATACAAAGGATAATCTGCAATGTTATTGGTATTTACCTAGCATCTCGGCTTCAGTCACATTTCCAACGCCTTAACGTAGCTTACCTGTGCCTTTTCTACAAATATGGTAATCGTTCTGATAACTAGATTGGTGGCAAGGTCTCATCATTTTACACTTGAAATGGCTAGATGTAACCTTCCCTAAGAATACTTTCATGATAATTGTTCTGATGAACCTTCCTCTTTAGTACCTAGACTTTATCAATTTAAGTGCAGTACTAGATTGGTGGCAAGGTCTCTTCATTTTACAGATGAAATGGCTAGATGTAACCGTAAGTTCTATGCTAAATGTTTCTTCTTTCGCCCTTATGCAAAATTCTTCCGGCTTCTTGCTTCCCAACATTGATGTTTAAAAATGTAAATGCAATGTCCATCGTTATCTTCTGTTTTCTTAATTCCTGTTCTTTTATCCAAAATATATCTTTCTCCTTAATAATGTTCGTTTTTTTTTTTTGCTCATATTTTCTCACACTCTGTAACCCCCTTGTGTCTTAGTGACTTTATAGCCTTACTTGGGGTGGAATGATTAAAAATAAGCAGGACTTTGATGTTAAAGTCAGTTGATCAGAATGAACATTCCGTCTGTGGCTTCCGATAAAATGGCCTCCGAAAGAAGTAACATCTTCAAAATAAATCACGACAGTGTAATTGCGATGGCATCCGCCCCAACCTGGAATTTGACTGTTGTGATAAGCAGTGGGTGGTATGAATAATGAAGAACTACTTTTCTCGCCGTCCATTTCTATATTCGACATCTTTGTGCTTTTTACTATTTTTGTGAAGTTTGCAGACGACAGCAGTGAGCAATCAGTGATAAAGTCTGAAGATATACAAAAGAGGCACAGAATATACACAATTTAATCGACAATGCAAAAATACATTGCAGTTTGCTCCGATACAATATTGTTTCCGTGAGTGTTACATATTATAATTCTGGAGTAGTGGTTAGTTCTCTTATGTCGCCCCAGAAGGTATCAGACTCCTCCTCCCATGCTCTCTATTGATAAAAGTCGGACTTTTGAATAGGAGTACAGTTTTATCTCTTGCTTTAAGATTGAGTTTCCGGTTCATCTTTTCATTCTCTGTAGCCCCCCTTGCGTCTTAGTGACATTATTGCCTTGCTTAGGGTGAATTGATTAAAAGAAATATCTGGGCAAGTGTAGTCCAATCATCACTTTCCAATTATGACAGTTCAAAAGCGTTCACGCGGCCTTGTGAGACATGGATTATTTTCTACCTTACAACTCCTTACTCATAAACGAAACGTCGTAATCTTCTCGTTATTTTATCACGGTTTCCATAGTAAATATTCAGATGAGCTCCATTCTTTAGTTTCACTAGTTCAGACCTTCACAGCTAAGACCTGCCATTCCATGCATTTGTTGTTAAATCGTCTTCCTTCCTTTCGTATTCCATTTGTAAGAAGGAAGTTCTATTCAGACAGCTTCTTATCTAGAACCGTTACATTGTGAAACCGACTCTATAGAGGATGCCTTCCTCGGTCACTACAATCTTAACCTCATCAAATCTAGAGCTATCCGTTATCTATCCTGCATATCCTTATAATATGCATTTCTTTTAATCTTATGCCCATAGAAAAACCTGACTTAAAGCCATCTACATTGAGTAGCTTTTAGGCCTTGTGTTGGGTGAAATTTTACTTTTAAAACTGGCCAAATATAACCTTCTTTTCCACCTTTGATTAGAAGCTTCTGGATAGTTACAGTATTTTGTATTGATGAGGAAATGATAAAAAAATTTACTTGCTTTCTTTTCAGCTTTTACAGATGCTTTTATTGTTATTTGACATGAGTTGCGGAGAGCTAGGATAACCGACGTTTTGAAGAGACATGGCCAAAAATCTGTTCATTTGTTAAGTTACTTAGTTATTCTTTCTTTTGTTAAGTTATAGTTATTCTTTCTTATATATATATATATATATATATATATATATATATATATATATATATATAATTTATTAATGGTAAAATAAAGTTTTAACGTGAGCTATATATTTGAGTTAAAGTGCTCAATGTCAAGGATAAAGCATATGTAATTATTAAAAGTGAACATTGAGGTCAACACAGCGGCTGAGTGTTGACCTCAATATTTGACTTTATAGTATTTATATATATATATATATATATATATATATAGAAGTGAGCCTGTACTGTAAAAAATAACGGCAAAATATTTATATCGATATGCCATCTGAAAAAAAAAATCCAAGAGCGTGACAGGAGGGGTATATATATATATATATATATATATATATATATATATATATATATATATATGATGGTGGATGTTTTTGTGTTACCGTTCTTATAAGCTTACTGAAGATGGCCCGAAAGCTTAGAACCAACTTAATAAAATATTATCCAAATGTTGGAGACTTTTTGTCTTTATTTTCAACTGAAATTAAAGGCAAAATACGATGTTTAGAACGATAGAACGGCTCATGAATAAACATAATAGACATTCATTGTCTCTTATATTTAACAGCATATGTTTAGAAATATATATATATATATATATATATATATATATATATATATATATATATATAGTGGATTTATTGTAAGATAGGGATATATATACATACATACATATATATATATATATATATATATATATATATATATATTCTTCACTACTCAATGACATAATTTATAACTGGTAGATAAGTTTAATAACTGGTAGTAAAGAGAATGAACTGAGCTGACGCTGTCTTTCTATTGTCTCTCCAATAGACTGAGCCGACACTCCCTCGCTTTCTTTTATCTCTCTATGAGTGTGACAGGAGGGAAACAAAAAGTATGCGTGTTAGTACGATATAGAATCTGAACAAAAGTGTTAAAATTAAAGAAAATGGAAAAGGTTTTAATGACACACCTTTCGCCTCCGTGTATTAGGTAGTTTATAATCTGAATACGCCTACCATACACACGAAAACGAAATGCGCTGTTATTAAAACTCTTTTCTGCTTTGTTTCATATATATATATATATATATATATATATACAGGGTGTCCCATAATTAACTATTTCAATGAAATCGGTCAAATATTAAAAGAAATGCGACACAATTTTATGTTTATTACTTAGTTCGTATACAAAAGAAAAAGATTGATATGTCTTACATAAAAACGCTATAGAAAATCTTCAACATATGCTCCGTCTGTACCTCGGCAATTCCTTAGCGTTTCGAAACGCATTTTAAAGCACTTCAAGAATTATCTCCTGCATTACTAACTTGGCGTGTTCTTTATCTCAGCTTAACTAACTATTGATCTTTTGACGATAAACATTCGTTTATGCAAAGAAATTCATGGGTGGGGGGATAATTGTTCGATAACTTCTCCACACCAGGTGAAATATTTGTCGATGAGAAGTGCAGAACATCTTCAAGTTAGTTATCACCCAGTATCGTTCTTAAACGACTTTTAGTATGTTTCATTTTCAAAACTTGTTGAAATAATGATATCATTCTTACTTATTTTAAATTTTCTTAAATCTTGAATTTCTTAAGCCACTTCTATCTTGCTCTGATCTTGCTAATATTTGCTATTTTTCCCCTTTTCAACTTTTAGCAAATAACCTTTCAGTATTTCGTTTCTCTTTTAAGATTATATATTTTATATGACCCATAGCAATTTTTATGTACCAGAAATCAAAACGCAAAACAATTAATTATAATATATATTTTACATAATTATATAATATGCTGTATAAGGTACATATATGCTATCCTATATATTATAAGTTACTGTAATCTATATAATAATATTTATACTATATATTTTCATGAACAGGGAAGTAATCTGCTCATATCGAATATATTTATTGCATCGTTTTCACTTTTTTTTGTTTTGCTTTCTCGTCGGCACTGACAAGAATAACAGAACATTAAAAAAAGTCAAATAATTCTCTAAGACAGACACATCCAAAATAGAAATTAGCAGAACCTTCATCAGCATTCTGCAGAAAAGTGGTACCAAATCACGCTGAGAGCTTAATTAGGATTAAAAAGAGGTTCAGTTAGTCAATACCTGAATTTCACACAGTATATTTATTATAAAAACAAGTATTTCGAAGGATTAGAGTGATAGAGTGAGTTTTGTTTAACGACATATCAACCTCTGTGGGTTATGTAATGCAAAAGAGATGGGGTTTTAAAGTTTTAAAGTTTTTTTTTAAATGTTTTTTTTTCGGTTATAGTGAGAAGGTTGATTTATAAAAATCGCTATGGGTCATATAAAATATATAATCTTAAAAGAGAAACGAAATACTAAAAGGTTATTTGCTAAAAGTTGAAAAGGAAAAAATAAAAAAAATAAATAGCAAATATTTAGATTTTAACAAAAATATTTTGTTTTAATTTTTTTTTATTTTAGAAAACTGAAAATGTATTCTAGTTTTGTATTGAAAAATGTTTTGCTGAGAGTAAATTTTTCTTTCAAAATGTGTTATTGTAATAAGTTTTTTTTTTTCAAAGGTGTATATTTTTCTATAAAAGTCTATTCTTATACTTTCATAGTGTTTTGACCTCAGTTTGGGGGTTAACTATTTGCCCATAGCTAGGATCCTAACTGGTGCTACCACCCCGGGTCAGGGTGGACCTGGGAACAAGAGAAATTAAGAGATGGTTCCATGCTCCTCACAACCTCCCAATCAGAGGCCTTACTGCAGGATGCAGTTTACCGTCATGCCCAGGACCACCGAAGGATTACCAACATTCATCAATTTTTGTGAAAACATTGACTTGCATCCTGATCTCACATACTGAAAGTGCAACATAACCTTCCTCTTCCACGCACCCTCATCGGCTTTTTGTCACCCCTTCTGTCGAACTAGTTAAAGTATCGATATAAACACATAAATGCAAACGGGGAGAAAGAAAGAAACAAACAAACAAACAAACAAAAAAAGGAAGGAAGATTTTAAAAAGATGGCGGTTCAATTACATGTCCTCATTTTTTGTTATTTTGTTTTGTTTTCGTGTCAGTTAAACACGTGAGGGAGAAAACCAACGAAATGACGTCTTCATTTCAAGAATAAGGCCGCGTCCCATTCGTTATTTGACAAGCAAATTATTATTAGACACATTAAGATTTCTTATTATAGAGTAGAATTTCCTATTATTTTTACTATTATTATTAGTGTTAACGCGTTTGCACGTCGTCCCATTCAAGGCAGATTGTTTGATATGTCGCCAATTTCCCACGCATGCTCAGTTGAGTTTTTCGCATTTTCGTAATTCAGCATCGGTTAGAAGCATGCCATTGTTTCTCTAGTGGAGGTATTTCGTTGCAGCTTATGTAATTAGTAAACTATTATATTTGTTGAGTAACAGGTTTCGGCAAGAGACTGACACTTCAAGAAGACACTGCATAGCAGAAAATATTGGTAGAATCAACTTTACAAGAAATATGATTTTTAAGAGATAGATTTAGGAAGAGGCTGGCTAAATTGGCTGCCAATTAGCAAATTTGCCTTCATTTGAAGTTAAGGCCTGGCTTTGTTTTGAACTAATTGTCATTTTATTAATTAGCTGAGCTTATTTTTAAAGTAACCCCCATAGTATCAAATAGTGAAATACAAAATTCAGTAGCGGCGGACTTCCAAATGTCGTCCAATACAGAAAATTTAATCAGAAATGGGGTCGGTTTTGTTTGATTTTCAGGTTTTAAAATTACCCAATGTGGGTGAAGAACGTGGACTTGGTACCATAAGTGACACTTTCGAATTTTTCACTCATTCTCGGTACAGAGATTTGCGAATCAGTGTTTATCTCGTAACACTCACAATTTGCATAGAAAATGATATCTTGGAACCAAGCGATACCCAGAACACAAAGGTCGCATAGAACTGGTTAGATACACGACTTTTTAAAATAGACATTAAGATGTGTGATATTACTGATGGTAGGAGGATGTCATTAATAGCAATCTTAGTTGCCAGGTCGTAACCGATCTCTGCAACCTTTCAATATGAGTAAATATAACTTATTAAAAAAATGATTTCAGGTTCAGTTGTTTGATACTTGCTTATTAATTCTTTTCTTTTTCAGGTTAACAAAGAATCGGTGATGAAGTGTGTACCTGAGATGATCCCTGATACGGACGCCCAGAATATTACAATTCCAACGGACCTTTTTAAAGATTTTGAAAACTTGAAAAGTGCCACAAAATTAGATTCTGCAACTTTGATGCGAAAGTTGCTAACAGATTTCAACAAGTAAATCTCTTTCAATTATTATATTTTTATGCTTCTAAAATTCTATTTTTAAGATAACTCGTCTCATGATAGTATTCTATTCTTTTGGAATATGACAGTATCCTTTTATGCAAAGTAAAGTTGACTAAATTTCAATAATTTATTGCATAATTTTCTGATATTCAGATCCATATTTAGAAACTTTATACTCGATTAAATTATTGAATCAAAATGTATAAACATACATATTTTATTTATTAAGTTTAATTTAGTTTGGGACAAAGTCAGTATCATGGAACACCCAATGAGGATCCAACTCACTACTCAGTTATAATATTCAATCAAACTAACTTGTCAATCATGCCGGGGCGCCTAAAAACACTCAGTAGTTTTCATATCATCAAATTAAATATACAAATTTTCAAGAAAAATTCCACATAGATGTTGCAACGTTAACAAATATATTTGGCAGTTGGTTAAGCAATTGTAAAGTTTTTAGAAGAATGTACTTTCTAAAAACTTCGAAACTTCCGTTAGAATACCTCATTCCATATTTTCGTCAGCGTTATTTACGATAACCCTTAGTTTAGTCTGATACAAGGCTGTTATATTCAAGCCCCAATGAAGCTCAAATTTACTACATTAACGAATTAATCAACAAAACGTGCTTACCAACCATCGTACTACAGTAAACGACTTATTTCGATGTTTATTCCATGCAATATTTTGACGATTCTCGACTTGGTTTTTGAACAGATCTTTTTTTAACAAAACCAATTCTTGGATCTCTGAAACATCGTCAGTCTTGCGATCAGCACCTGGAACGTTTTACTGACCAGGATATTTACCTGGGTAAAATTGTGTGGAAGACAAGAAGTCGTCCAAGCAGGAAAATTCCTCTCGCCACGCCACCGGTGTTGTCAAAGAGAAGGGTACGATACAGTAGGCATCGGTGTCGTCACATAAAGTTGCCAAAATGACTACCTTAGAGTCACATGAATGGATAAAACCACATGTCTATCTTTCTCATAGATTGGTTGCTAACCAAGGCTAGAGAATGCAGTTTGTATTGTTATTTGACTACAGATGACGATGGAGCTATACCTTTCCAAATTAATTCTAAGTGAAAACAAACTGTCTTAGCTAGAACTTGAACTCTGTCCATTGATTCTATTTTCTGTGCTCTTAACCTTCATTCCGTTTTTACCTCAGAATTCTTAAAGCGTTCTTATGCTCGCAGACGATAAAACGTATCATCGTTAGTGAAAACGATGCCTCTGCTTTTTATCGTCTGCACTGTGTAGACCAGCGTTCCACAAGTGGTGCACACGGGGGCACACTAATGCGTCCTAAAAGGTAGCCAGGTTCGCCCCAACTTAACAGAGGAGTAATTTACGAATTATCATTATATTTAAAACCTCCTTTATTAGACACCAAAATCTTCCATGTTTAAATCAAGTCTATATCATTTGATATTTTAAACGAGATGCTAAATTCCTGAATGTTAAAGAAGGAATGGATAACTCTTTCCTTTTTGCCTTCTTCGTGAAATTTAAGTCATTCTCAGTCCCTATAAAAAATATAGATTCTTCATAAATCCCTATAAATGAAAACTGTAATGCTAATCTTCTTTTTGATAAAAAATGACGACTATTAAAGGCAATTTGCTTCTTAAGCCTATCATCGGGATTGACAGGTTCATCCTTTAAATACCTTTATGACTAACTAGCATTATAGCCCGGCGTTGCTCGGGTGTAATGAAAGCTTTAAAACTAATCCATGGTCCTGAAGCTCAGACTCTTTGGACGTTAGCACGAAAGACTAAAAAGCAATAGTTGTTTCCAGTTAAAGCGAAACCGTACACTGAAAAAAAAAATGAATGGATGTAAGTCAAATTTTGATTTCCTGGTATCGATATCAAATTTTCTGCACTTGTGTAAGAACTGCAACCTTGAAACTTCTGAATATCGTTTCTTATGTCTTTGTCTATGAGTGTATCAAATTTGATTAAAATCGGACCACTCCTTCAATAACCCGATTTTTTCGATTATCAATTTTCGATATTTATCGGGGGTACCTCGACACAAAACCTAGTTAAGAACACTCGCAGACACTTATAGTACAACTGTGTAAATTTTCAGAAAATCGGTTCAGCCGTTTCAGAGCCTATAGGTAACGGACACACACACACACACACACACACACACACACACACACACACACACACACACACACAAAGTTCCATTTATAAATAAGTTTAGATTTTCCTTATTAAAATATTAAGTGCACCCCAGAGTTTTACTTATTCTACAAGTGCACCCTGAATTAAAAATTGTTTGAGAAACACTGGTGTAGACAATTGCCACTGACACTCAATTTGGAGTTCCAACAATATTTCTTACTGGAACAGTAGCGTGCAGAAGGTGGCATCCATATCGGGAGGGCATCCAGTCAAAGAGTGATATAAAAATTTAGTTTATATTTATTTTGAATAAAAGTGTTTATTTCATGTTTTATCTATTTGTACATATTTAAAATGTCTTCTTTCTCAGATTTCTCAGTACTTGAGTCTTAGGGGCATACAATCGAGCAGTTGGCCTCAATCATCACGAAACCTTTGCACATTCCTGCCCCGGAGGAGGAGTAAATAATATCATATATTTTGTTAACACAGATTACATTGCTGGAGTAAAAAAAAAATCTTCAATTTTAGCACAAAGGCAGATTCCCATAAATAAGGAACGATTTAAGTCGCAGTGACTTGTAGAGATTGTAGAATTACTTTCGCTTTGCAAAATCCAGAGCCCAAATCGTACATGTCTCTACATTTTCTTACTTCTCTATTATCTTTCGGATGTGCGTGGTGGTGCAGTGGATATCGGCTCGGAACGAAAAATCGGGGAGCCGAGTTCGAATTCCAGTTGAATGCAATGCATTCACTTACGCGCAAATAGCCTTGGGAAAGGTATTAATCCGTCTCTTCCTTCCAGTTATGAGTTAAATAACAGAATAGATTGGGTTCTATAGCTATGACTGGCAACCGGTCTACTGCAGAAAGTAATGGCAACCTACTGCAGGATAATCTTCTGCCCAGTCAGTCATGTCTTTTTCAAGACATGATCACCCAAAGCGTATATCATGTATGGCACTTAACTGACTGACTAAATAGTTGTAAAGACAACTAAAGCTTCTACTAGGCATAAAGTGGGGGATCGGTTTTCTATTGTCATGAAGTAATAAACTAATCCCCCACTAATAACTACTTATTGATATCATAATATAATTCACTATTCTACCGCAAAAGCAATGGCAACCTACTGCGGGATAATCTTCTGCCCAGCCAGTCATGTCTCTTTTGAGACATGATCGCCCAAAGCGTGTATCACGTATGGCACTTAACTGACTGACTATTATCTGTTTATCTTTATTAACATTTTATTGTACTAAAAATATCCAGCGTATAACTGCTTACTGTCATCGTCGACGATTTATTGTATTAATCGACATTCAGACGGCTAAATAATTGGTCCTACAGAAAATGACAATCGTGTGTATTCTACTCATGATCTACAATTGTAGTTAGGGCAGATAACCCCCAGGTGGAACTTTACAGCCATTGTTAACTCACTTGGCCTTAGTAACCTCAGTTTTATAACACTCATCGAATATTTATTATACTTGAATTCTAAACAAGAGTTTTATTATTTAGTTATCAATCTACACAGTAACAAAAATAGTCGATTATTGCTGAGCCTTATCCAACTAAGCTTCACTTCGAAATATATCCTAATGCTTTACTTAGTTTTACGGTATTTATTTTATTTTTTGTAAATTAAAATCACTTTTATATGCAAATCAGATGCCATTATTTTATTTGAGTTTGACATTTTATAAAGATAGAAACACTGACAATTATTAAAGAGGTTGTGAGATAAAAATCTACAAATCAAACAAATTTGGGTACCTGGATAATGACAAACGCGGAGGGAACTTCTACGCTATGTGTTTTGCCTCTCGAAGTGGGTGTACGGATGGTGTAATGGATAACGGCGCATTAACTTAAGCACAAAAACTACTGTCGAAAATATCAAACCATCTCCACCAGCTATGGGTTAAATAGTACGTGTTGTAATTTTAACAATCAGTCCTATTCTCAAAAATAGTTAATGCACTATCCACTCGCAAAATAAAACGAACTATTCTTTCAAACCAAAATACTTTTCGGCTTTAAATAACTCACGAGGGTTGATAAGTCATAAAAAAAAAACAATCACTCGTTTCGAAAAAAGGATTTCTACAAACTAATTGTTTTATCGATGCAATCTTATATGTAGGGAAATACGACTAATGCCGGTTACAATTTTACATCCTGAAGATACAATAACGTTTGTCTTAAATTTTTTCTTTTCCTTTTTTAATTCTTGACTTTCGATTTTTATGTCCGAAAACGTAACCGACATCATTCATCTTTTTATCGATTAGGTTTTTATTGTTATTGTTTTAATTATTTATATTGTTATTGAATTGCGCACTATTAGTCTGATGTATAGATTTATGGATGACAGTTTTGGAATACCAGGTGGTGTAAGCTTAGATGTGCGTTTGGTGTGATGGATAATGGCACGTAATGAAGAAATCGGAGAGACGAATTCGAATTCCAGCCTAGTTCGTTGCGTGCAAATGTCCTTGGGAAAAGGATTTAATCCCTCTCAACTCTCCACCCAGCTATTTGGTTAAACAGCAGGGTAGACTGCGCCCTATAGCCTTAGTTGGCAACTAGTCTTCCACAGAATGTTATGGCAGCTTTATTATCAACCATAGACGGATTCTCAGTTCGTCTATCTAGATACATAACTTAGATGAACTTATACATCATTCTGTCGTTTTTGCTTTTATCGCTATTGTTTTTAAATAACCCTACATTGTAACAGCAGTCGTTCTATTAAGAAATGATTTTAGAGGTAGATTTACCGTAGAAGATTTCGAAGTTAGTGCACTTTTTATATATTTTGCCTTAACAAATTACTTTATCTTTTTATTAAAACTGGATTGCTTAATTGGAAATTATGGTCAGATATATTACGATGAATATTGAGTGTGTTGTCTTTTTTAAATATCACCCAGGGTCATACAGAATATCTCCTTCCCTAGCAAAACTACTACTATTATAATAGGATTTTTACAAAAGTTTACTACGGCAAACGTAATATTACGCAACTCTTTCTTTTCCGGTGACAAACACATTAACGTGGGTGTGTGAGTGTGTGTTATTCCACTTCAATTAATTTCCTGAATTTTTTAGAAATTGCCTATTGTGCCTAAACTTTGTTTTATTAGTTAAACTGCAGGACTACTTAGGAAATGGAAATCGTTTTTTTTCCAAACAGTTGCTTCTTTTCAGAAAATCTGCTCCGAACAGTGAAAAAAAAAAGCAATAAAACTATAACATTATTATCTAGATAAACTTTTTGTTGCTTTTATAAACAATATATATTAAGGATATCATAGTCTGAAGAGAAAAAAAAATTCCATGAATAATGAATTTCTACAAGAATTGTTTTCATTTTTACTTTCTAGTTTAACAATTTATAAAGTTTCTAAAATAGTTTAATATTTATTCTAATCACCGTCTACATTAGGTTATTAATTTAATAAATGAAGACTATATTTACTAATCGAAAATTGAAAAGTTTAATACGAATCTTCATGCACCAAGATTTTTAAAATAATTAAAACAATTTTTGTACAGATAGCTGGGTTTTTTATAAATTTTATGGTAGGTTATAACTGACAGATCATAAATTATTAAGTTACCTCTGTCATGTTATATAATTTCATTCTCTCAGTTATTAAATTTTAAAATTATTTTAAAAGAAAATTTTAAATCATTTTAATTTGCATTTTTCGGAAAGCATCTTCAAACGTAAGGCTATAATGCTAAACTGATTAAAATTCTATAAAATATTAGATAATTACTGAAAATATTATGTTAAAATTTTAATTTTACTATGTAGTTAAAAAACAAAAACGAAACGTTCACTGAGGTTACATAAATTTGTGTCATTTATAGTCAACCTTATTTAGCTTGTCATCAATCATTTCACAAATCTGGCTGTCATTACTTACTTCAAAGGTCAGAAACATCAGAGTTCCGTGATTAAGAAATACTTTTATTCAAAATTTCATGCGATAAACAAATAGTACTTGTTTCAAATAAGATTAAGGTAACTTTAAGTTTTCTAATTTTCCTAAAATATCGTGTCAGCGATGTATATTTTATTTTTGTAAGATTTTTAAAACCGAGAATTAACTTTTGTTACATATGTGTCGATCGCTTAAAAATGGCCGAAAAATTGAAATATGTTTTAAAATCTCAAAATTTTAGGTTCCAATCAATATAATTTCTGTTTGAAATACACCAGAATACTTTCCTTACTGGAAATAGTAAATTTAATCTCTTAGCTTTCAATTAAAGTTAAATTGAAAGCTTCAATAAAGCCTTTTTGTTTATTAAAATTAATTTAAAACGTAGGTATTGAAAATGAGTGGAGGTACCTATATTATACTCTGGGATATTTAAAAACAATAGCAATGAAAATAAAAACAAAAATCGATAGAAAGCTAAATGAAGCTCATGCCTCTAGATACAGTGAACACCCAAAATTAGAAAAAAAAATTAAATCTAAAACTAACCGCCCTTGTATCTTAAGCGTTTTCTCGATGTAGAACTGTAATCGACGCTATTCTTTTTATATTTTCACTACCCTCAATAGATATAGGTTTCCATCGACAAAGCCATTATTACTCTGAAGAAGTTCCTTGATGTTCGAAGCGTGTGACAGAGTTAATTTTTATATTGTTATTTAATACTTGATTTACTCGAAAAGACAAATAATATAACATAGATTTAACCATATTTCATATACTGGGGACACAGTAATTACCAGATTTCGAAGAGGATTTAGAGGGTTAGAGCATATGCCATCCAATTCAACCAAGCGAGTCAATATGAAAAATTTCTTTTTGACTGGACTTTCAACGAATAAAGGATGTACATATCTGGTGCATCACAAGTATTTTCTGTTTTTGTTATGGTGAAACACACCTAATCCTCAGATAATGGACTCTCCCTCCTATATTAATAAACATTAACTCGAGAAGTTCTTGAGAAGTTTATAGGAGCTCTTAGAAGTTCTAAAGAGTTCTTTAGAGTTCTATTGGAGCTCAGAAGAACTACTAGGCAGTTGATATTAGTCGGAAGTTAACCGAATACTAAGGAGTCAGCTTACAGTGGAAGATTATCAAGTTCCTAACATTTTGGGTGCATTAAGTCAATTAGCAACCGACATAGCAAGATTATAACTTTCAGTGCGAAAACTACTCCACAACAACGGCATATCAACCTCTTTCGGTTATTTAATGCCAAAAAAAGGTGACGTTTAAACGTATTCAGTGCAAAAACTACTCCACAATAGTTTTTACAGTGAAAATTATCTCCTACTCTACTTATATAGTATCTTCCGATGATCCTAGCTTTTCTGAAAGTTTCCAAATTTTGAAATTTCTTCTATTTTGCTTTTTAAATATTCATAATCGACAATAAGTTCTGGTATTTTTTTCAAGAGACAAATTATCTCCCTTTAAACGATTTTAGACAATAAGACTAGATATTGTTTCATTTCCTTCCATTTCCAAAACTCTGCAATCAGTCCTCAAATTAACAAAAATTGTCTTTAGACATGGCCATAAAACAAATCTGGCGGTTAAAGCTGGAAAATACATTTCATACACTCGAATTAAAATTAGTTTATAACTTTTCATTAAAGATTATCATTTCTTGTTTACATTATCTTTTTATTTATACTTGCAGGTTGAAAGAGAACGACGCCAATGTTCCTGGGAACAACACCCTCAATGTCAACGACTACCACGACAGGGATATAAACACCCTATTGACAAGTATTAAACAGGAATGTCCCTCACCAGAAACTAGGCACATATCTCCATCTCCTTACCCTGTTTCGGAATCAACGATTACATCTGCCGCTGGACTCAACATTAATGAAGGTCTCGACATGCCAAGGTGTAAGAATACAAAAGATTTCCAAAACCAGGACTCGAACATGAACTTTATCAATGGTAAAATTCCAAGTCCCAACTCTCAAACGGAAGACGACAAACATAGAAAGAGAAAGAATACTGATGATGGTAACAGTAATAATGCCCATGGTAAATTTACTCATTATCTCGATAATAATAGTGAAAGCCTTATTGAGCACACTAGTAAGAACAGACCGTACCAATATAAGGAATACCAAAATTGTCACCAGTCTCTTTACAAACGCAACATGCATTACCAACATCAGTATCTTGAACCCCAAGAACCAAAGATCGCCCCTTTTGTCTGTAAAACAGAGGACTTATTGTCGTATAATGATGGCTATGGGGTGGATATTACCCACGGTTCAAAGCTCTTCAAGTCCAGATATAAAGAAGAGTTTGATCGTAAGGAACGAGGATCAAGTTCTGAAGCAGTACAGAGGTACGGAGAAAACCAGCTGGGACCGATTGGACCTGCTACTGATAATTCAGATGATACAGAAACCTACGAAATCCCGAGTTCCATTAATAGGGATTTTCAATCTCCTGGACCCTTGAATCACGGGGAACGTTTAATTGCAAAGAAAATAGAGACTGACAACCATTATCTCACCAATATTAAGGCAAGCCACTATGGATCATTGAATGATAGTGGCTACGGTAAAATAGAAACTGGTAAGAGAAGCGACAGTCCAGACAATGAAATCCCTCTGGACTTGAGCATTGTCAAAATGGAACCAAACATATCTTACTCCTCAGTCTGTAGGTCTCAGACTTTGTCGTCCGCTTCCCCTAACTCTTCGTTCGTGGCTATGCCAAGCCCCAACCGCACCAAGGACTATTCCAATCTTTATAGCCATTTAGAGAACCATGTTACCAAACCACACAAACGTGAACCCGACGTGAAAGAGTTTTCATCAGAAGACGAAAAAGAGAACCAACATTCATTTCAGGAAACGGGTTCGCTACCTGACACAGACCCAACTCCGTCGCTATCGCTAGGCTATGTCCCGACTATCGAAAAACCTGATATGAAACTTGACCTTTCTCATGGCAGAAGCAGTGCTAGTTCTTCTCCGGAAATAATCAGTCCAGAATCGACGGGCCCCAAAATAACAGACGTTTCTGGATCTTTTTCAGCGATAAAATTATCAGAGGTACAACAAATGCATGTTAACATGCAACAACAACCAGCAGTAGAAACCCTTGTTTCGTCCTCGGGGCCACCATCGCAGCAAGAAATATCTAGTAAAGCCGGTGACGTACAGTCATTGGTTGTGCCTCAAATTAATCCTGGTTTTCTCGGACCTACAGGACAGAACATGACTGCAAAATTTATCCCACTGCCGACGAGCGTTAGTACTTCGATGCCGGTACCAATTCCTACAAACGTTGTAGCCGTACAAAAAAACGATAACTGTATGTATGTTTATCCGATGAGTTTTCCCACGCTGTCTTCCATGCACCCCGGTGGCCAACCATTAGGAGTGCCGCAACCAGTTGTGCCTATACAAAAGCTTGAACCGTTGTCCTCGTTCGTACCTGACAAGGGTCCTGAAAAGGACCAATTAAAGCTAGTTGCCGAGAGCAACATCTTCCCAGGGGTTTATACGAGCATACTAAAACTGTCTTCTCACAAGAGGTCAAGATCGAAACAAGACAAAAACAAAAGCAATCAGACCGTGAACCATGCACAAAACACCGCTGCCCCTCCTCCTCCTCCACCACCACCACCACCACCGGCTCAGCCTCCAAACGTTGCAACCCAAATGCCAGCACTGACATCCCAGCCAATGACATCCCAGGCCGTCATGTTTATCCCAACTATGCGCCCATTGCAGAATATGTGCGTGCCTACCACAGCCGCTGGTCAGTCTGTCCAGCCACAAAATAATTTTCCTTTGGCCAGTTCCGCAGCCACAGCCACAGCTACAGCCACCCTCACCACCAATTCTCACGTTAGCGTTCCCTCTAAGCAAACAGTGACGATGACATCAGCTGGAGTGGCGAATACTCACACGAGTAGCAGCGCCGGACAGCAGTCAATTATTATGGTCTATCCCCACACTGCCATTTCAGCCCTGGGCAAACCCGTGCGAAGACGTGGTCGACCCCCCAAACTACCTATGCTCACTCAACTTCTTGTGGACAAGAGACCCAAAATTGCTAACGTGCCTATCACAGAGAACAAATCATTGGCCGTTCTCGACCAGAAAGATTTACCTTTAGTTTCACCAGTACCCTTTCAAGAACGAGTGAACGTCACCAAACCCGAGCCGATTCAAATTGATGTAAGTGAGTCTGCAGATGACAAACTGGACGGCGTCGAGATTTTGGGCGAGACACCAGCAACAGTGACAAGCCAAATTGAGAGAACAAAAAAAATACCGGTGACTTCAAATTTATCAGTTCCGACGGTAGCTTCAACACTGACTACTAATAGCACTAGCAGCAGCAGCAGCAGCAGCAGTGGTGGACCGCTTTACCAGGAGATGATTCTGTCGCCAAGGTCACTGAAGAACATAAAACCGCGAAAACCACACTCGGCTAACGATTTCATGAAACCGAATGCGAATTTCATTTGCACATCGTTTCGGATTCGGCCGCGTGCTTTCCGCTCAAGGCGAAACGGAAATGGACGGAACCGGAAGAACAATAAAGGTTCGTTGCCGTTAATGCAGCCTCAGCCGCCAATGATGGCAACGGCGTCACCACAGCTACAGCATCAGATCACCCAGCAGCAGTTACAAATGCATCAAGAACAGCTGCAAAAACAGTTGCAACAACAAATCCAGCAGCAGCAGCAACAAGAACAACAACGACAAGAAGAGAAGGCTCGACTACAAGAAGAACAACATCAGCAAAAGCTTCTCCAGCAACAACAGCAGCAGCAGCAGCAACTGCAGCAACAATTACAACAGCAGCAGCAGCAACAACAACAACAGTTACAACAACAACAACAGTTACAACAAAAACAAGAGCAGGAATCTCATGAAGAAGCAGAACTTTACTCTTTGTCTTCATCGCCGACAGGTCTTTTAAAAGGCTCCATTTCTCCTCTCCCGACTTCAACTGCCCTACACCACCGTCTCGAGAACAACAAGAGCTGGACATCAGACGACAATTCAAGGGGCTCTTCACCTCGAAATTTCTTTCAGGAACTTTACCATTGCAAGATCTGCAATGAGATTGTCTCATCGGAAGAGAAAGCCGCGCATCAGAGAGAACATATTCCGATCCGTTTCTTCTGCCAGACTTGTGGACTGGAGTACCAAAGCTTTCTAGCCCGAAATTCAGCAAGCGACAAAAATGACCCAAATGATGATGACATCCCCGATGATAACAACGGTGAGCCAATAGAACTGCCCGAACCACTTCAATGCGACCGTTGCAGCGAAAACTTCTCGCATCCGAAATTCGCCCTCAATCGGTGTTTGCAAGTTCAAGGTGGAAACATCTTATGCGACCTCTGCGGAGATCAGTTCCGAACGTTTACGAACTTTTACGAGCACCGCAATAAGGTGCACGGTGATTGTGGTCTTAGCCGTGCTGAGCACTACGTGTGCGATACATGCGGTAAAATACTTTATACATCGAAAGCCCTGCGCCTTCATCGGAAATTACACCTCGACCGCACTGTTCAGTGCACGATTAACGACTGTCCACGATTCTTCCACAATAACATGGACCTTCTACGACACATCCGCGAGCAGCATGACAAAACGAAAGAGTTCTCTTGCATTTACGACGGATGCAACAAGAAATTTATGAAGAATTTTCACTTGCAAGAACACATCCGCGTCAAGCACTTCAATATCCGGGCATTTCACTGCTCATGGCCCGGATGTACGAAGGAGTTTGCTGCGGAGCGGCACCTCAAGGTTCATTTACTTATACACAAAGACGAGAAACCATTAAAATGCGAGTTTTGTGACTATAGGTGCAGACAGAGAAACGCTTTAAACTGGCACATGCGAAAACACCCGGAAGCTCCGTATAAGTACCGGAAGTTTTCCATTAATTCCTCTGACTGCTGAATTTGATATAAATGTTATTTATTTATTGATACGTTTTAAAATGTTGTTGTATTTATTTTATTTTGTTTGTTTCTTTATACATCCAAACACACAAAGAAAGAGAGGGAGAAAGAGAGAGAAAAAGGTTTATGTGCGTGCGTGCGTATAATTAAATTGATTAAAAGTTGTTATATGTATGTGGGAAGAGTGGGGGAAGAGTGCGCGATACTTGAAGAGAGAGTATTTGTAAACAGAATGGATATAGAAATCAATACTGTATTGGGATTGTTAGTTTCAGCTCATAAACGATCATTAGACGATGGTAATTGCTTAAGCCATGAAACTGACAATCACATTGCATTGTTGATTTCAATTAAAATATATAGAGTATAAAAGTGTGTGTATATATATATATATATATATATATATTAGTATTTGGAAGATTGTGTGAAGCCACTGACAAAAGGCATTTAAGGAAAGCAGATTTTGTAATAAAGTGCTCGATATTAAATACATAGCATTAATATAATTAATATGAGTAACAAAAAGTTATCACTTAGCTAATTGTTGTTACCTTCAGCATCCCCATATTTTTTAATTTGCTTTGTCTCTTGATATTGAGCAATTTCGAAGACTGCTTGATTTAAAAACATTATCTTCCAGAAATACTTTACATTACTTTTTCTTTTTTTACGAAACACAATCCTTATATATATATATATATATATATATATATATATATATATATATATATATATATATAGTGTAACAAAGTTATAGAACTCGTAGTGTTTTTTACCTGCTGTTCATGCATTTACTTTTTTAAAGAATGCTCGATACAGCGTAGAGCATTATATTGTAATGGTTGTTACAATGGTTTATAAATTCATAGTATCACTACACAAAAATCTTCGCGTTTCGAAGCTGCTATGTGTACTTCTCATCGGGTGCATTCACTTAAACATCATATCACCATAAATAAACCGTTTTCACCATTTAATTTTCATTTCAACTTATCACCCGATGAGAAGCGCACATAGTCAGCTTCGAAACGCGAAAATTTTTGTGTAGTGATACTATGAATTTAAAAACCATTGTAACAAACCATTACAACTATAAAGAAGTAAAAGAACAGGTAGATTAAAACCCACTGTTCATGCATTTACTTTTATAAAGAGTGCTCAATATAAAATAAAGCTTATTATTGTAATTTTATTACAATGGTTTATAAAAGCATTATATCACTACACAAAAATGTTCATGTTTCAGAAAAATACTGCTCTTCTTCAGGTGATATGTTAAAATAAATGGTAAAAATGATCTATTTAGAAAATATAAGATGAATTCATGGTTATTTAGAAAATTAAGGAGTGGTAGTTGGAGAAAGTTAAATGATATACTTGTAGGTGTGTCAATATTACTCAATAAAAACTGAGAATTAGGTGGAACTATGGAGTTGAAAAATTGGGCCGCGAAATCGTACAAAGTGGCATAATGTCAAGATATGAAACTTTTTAATTTTGTCTGGGTAAGATACATAATGGGACCAAATATTATTTAAATGGGTAGAAATTAACTTTTAACTGCAGGTTGAATTTCAGGTTTATTTTAAATTTGATTTTGTACTACCTCATCAATTGAAGGGCTGGATTGTTTAGGTTAGAATTGGTATTAAGTAATTATGGTATACTAAGGTATATTGGAGTTATGAAAACTAAATAAGTATTGTATGGGTCATTTATTTTAGTAAAATAATTTTTAAGTAATATCCAAGAATAAGTTATAAATGAACAATTGTAATTAAGCTTTAAAGAAAAATATTTTCGATGTTTACAAAAAACCGTGAATTCATCCCTACGATTCAGCAACACTTTATTTTTAAGGAACCTTATAATCTGCAGAGAAATAAAGTGCTGCTGAAAAATTTATCCATTTTCAATTATTTTGGTAATGTAAAACGTGTACATGTAGCTGAATGATAGATTTTTTATTCTCAAACACAACCAGCATACTATAGCAATGTTTATATTTAGTGTTGTTAAAGGTTGTTCTTTCAGTCCTGTTAGTCTTGAAAATGGCTCATAGAACTATCCACTCTAGACTCTTCAGGAGTATCTTTGCCCGATCACTCGACCCAGAACGGAATCTCTGCTGAGTGATATGCATATAACTTTGTCTATGGTCTCTGCTTTCATCTCCAAACTAGATCTTCATAAGGATTGAAGATTTTATTGCATCCCTGAAATCGTCCTATGCAAATGTGCTCATGAACTGGTCCCGCTCCTTTCCAAATTTGCCACTTCCTAAATTCTAACTTGTTGAAAATCTTTCTCGGTAATTCGTGTGTTTAAGAACTCTGTTGAACCTTCTAACATCTCGAATTATTCGTTTCTCTGAGTTTATTTATTTGTCTTTCAAGCTTTAGATAAAAACGGGGAGGCTAGGATTATGGCTTTAGATATCACAAATGTTAGGGTTTCGCATTCTCCAAAAGCTCAAGCGCTATGATATCTCTTGACTTTATCCAATTGTCCATAATAAATCGTATAATGAAGGTCATTTTGAATGCCTAAGCTTCTAGATCATTTCACATTATTGTTTTCCCAGAGCTCTATTCTTGCACCTACATTGTTTCTTGTCTTTATCAACGACCTTCCTTTTCGATGTCATCAGTTCCCAACTAGCTATTTATGTTGATGAAATAACTATTTACTCCTGTCTTAGTAATAAGTATGATTGGTCAGTCAAAGTAAAACTGACAGCTGCTCTCGACACCCAATCGGTGTTTAACTGGGGCAAGAAATGGCTTGTAAATATTAACAACTCCAAAAGAAATCTGCTCCTTTCCGTAAATATTGCTAATGCTGACTTCTGGGATTGCTATTCCCTGCGCCTCCTTGAGTTCACGTTTTTCACTGGCATGAAGCCCTACTGCTAGAGAGGTTAGTACAATTTTTCGTACCAGAAAAATATTTCTCCATAAATGTACAAGAATCCATCTTGTACATTTATAGAGTTCCATTGCATTGAATATTGCTGCCATATCTGGTCTAGTGCTCCTGCTCTATATCTCGAGAATAATCCAAAGAAGGGTCTGTAATATAATCGGTTCTAATTTGGCATCTCGACTTCATTAATTTTCCTACGGCTGTGACTTCTCTCTGTCTTTTCTATAAATACTTCATGCCGATTGCGCTGATGAGTTTCATTCATTGGTGTCCCGAATGCATGAATTTAAGCATGCTACGAAATTGAAGTTGATAAAACCCGATGTCGTTGGCAATAAATAAGTTAGATGTATTTTGTGCTGCCCCGTTCAAACATTTACACATGACGTCACCATATTAAACGTCCAGCTTCCCAAAGAATACCAGGAGGCAAACAAAGGAAATTCTAATTACCAGACAGACACTACAAGACTCAACACCTTATCCGAAAATTAGAAAAATTCCAATAAAAATTAAATAGACAGACCTCGGTTCATTTTAATGAAATTTCTTTGGAATACTTGTAGCCTCATATATATGTGTGTGTGTGTGTGTGTGTGTGTGTGTGTGTCGTGCACTTAGGTATGATATATTATTTCATTAAAACAATACACTATTACAAGTTCTGTTGATTCAGTTATTTGTATTAATCATAATTTCTCCATTTTAAAGAATGATAAAAATACTAAATATTAAATATTAAATACTAAATATTAAAATACTAGAACGTAAAAAACTCTGATTTTAGATACTTTTTTTCACACCCTGACAATAATTCAAATGCCAACTGGAAACTTTCGGTAAAAAGTTGAATCAACAAATCCAAATCTTATTAGTTAAAGAGTAATCCAAATCTTATGAGTTAAAGTATATTCTAAACTTCGACAATGGTTTGTACAAACCGTACACTAAGGAGTCACATGATTATAAATACATTAATAGGGAATCAAATCTCCCCGTAGGATCAACAATAACCTGCATAAATCCATCCAATTTCGTTTAAGTACCAACTCTAGCAATAAGGAAGATTTTGACAATTCCAAAATTATATACATTAATGCTTTAGAAAAAAATCAAACCCAACACTAGTTTCGAATATTTTGTTAAAAATAAAGTGGAAAAAATAAGAAGAAATCACGTAAAGGTAACATTATTTGGTTTAACCCAACCTTTAGCTATCATGTCCAAACAAACATTGATAAATCCGTCTATATTTCTGAGATGAGGTAGTATTCAAAGTATTTACATTATTCGGATTATTGTCCTCATCTTTGTTGCCATTTGTACGACGTTTAATTATAGATCATTTTATTGGTCTATATTTCTGAGATGAGCTAGTATTGCCAATATTTGCATTATTTGGACTATTGTCCTCATTTTTGTTGCTATTTGAACGGCGTTTCTGCCGTTGTACGCTCCAGCCTTCTTCAGTTGCTAAACATTTTGAACCGAACCCTTTATTACAATCACTGGTGTATATCAGTCTCATTCCTTGTGTAAAGCCTTGATTGAAAGTCATGCGTTATCTCCCTCTAATCCTGTAAGTTATTTGTTCACCACTGCTGTAGCCTGGTATTGAACTCACAACTCTTTGGGTCAAGTCACAAGAACTAAGCAACGTCTATATTCACTGGGACATGTGTTCTTAAGTAATAATGGCAACAAATATGAGGACAATAGTCCGAATAATGTAAATATTGATAAATTCTTCATAAATTTAATTCACAAACATTACTACCATTCACCCACGCTAAAAAATTCAACAAAAACATTTTTGATGTCAGTTATAGTTGCGTTAAGAACATAGATATATTTCACAACATAATATGATATCAAATAAATACTTAACACATCTGAGTAATACCAGTTACCCAATTATTAATAATAGTGATGCTTCAAAAAATAATTGCAATTGTCGAAAAAATAAGACCAGCCTATTAAATGGCCAATGTATTCATTGAGATGATGATGATGTTAAATTTTACTTTGGATCGACCGCTTTCGATTTATCAACAACATGTCTTTAAATAGAAAAAGCATTAGTTTATTCGTATATCATTGAAAATTACAAACAATAAAAAGAACTCAATTATTACCTAGAATATAGTTGCTAAATCCAAATCTTACAATGGAAAAGGAAACAGATGCAACTTATGCCTTTTAGAAAACTTCTCATCATAAACAAGGTACCGCCACTCATTTTCGATACCTAATTTTTAAATTTTCTTGAAACTTTTATTTTAGCTTTAAGTAAAAACTAAATGATTAAATTTACTATTTCCAGTAAGCAAAATACTCTGGTGTATTTCTAACAGAAATTATCTTCATTGAAATCTAAAACTTTTCAATTTAATTTTTGTTTTTTACTTTTTCAGCCATTTTTGAGCGATTGACATATTTGTAAACAAAATTTAATTCACAGTTTAAAAGATTTTGCAAAACTAAAACATATATCACGTTATTTTTGAAAAATTAAAGTCAAATTAATTTGATTTACACAAATATTACTTATTTATAGCATGTCATTTAGAATAAAAGAATTTCTTAATAACTGAGCCATGAACTGAACAAGATGCAAATGATGGATGATGGCCATTTGTCAAATGACAGCTAAGTATGACTGACCTGAATTGACATAATTGTCTAAATTTTTTCCTGTAAGGGAAAGAAACTGTGAAGCATGTGATCTTTTAATGTAAAATAGAAAATATCATACATAAAAAATTCTTATACTAAAAAATAAAAATTATTTAAAAAATATATATCTAAAAATAATAATTCCAAAAATAATTTAATTCATTTGTGAACAAGTTCTGAAAGTTTCATTAAAATCGACAATTACGTGATCTTTGCAAGAATTTCCAAAATAATGGTTTTTCACCGGAAAAAAACTGTTACGTAATAAATATTACATTATCTATTGTAAATTCTAGTAACAATTTGGTTACTTGCTGATGAAAAACAAAATAATTTTACCAAAATTTCGAACGTGTTAGAAAGGATTAAAAAAAAAAATTAAAAAAAAAAAAAAAGTAGAAAATACTTTGATCTTTCATCTTGATAATAACAAAAAATTTTGATGGAAAAACTTAGTTATTTTTTTTTTTAAGTTTGGGACCTATTTTCTTCATACTGTGCTCTTTTTTCAGGTACCTGTTTTAAAGTTTTTAGAACAGTTTGAATTTTATGTCATTATACGTCTGATAATAAATTTTTGTGTAGACGCCCCGGTTTTTAAACAGAGTGCATTACGTCTACAGCCAGGGTCCTCGAGAAAGCTTAATACAGAAAATTTACTCTTCGGCAGGGTACTAATCTCCGTCCCACTTTAAACATAAAATACAGGCATCCACTAAAAATAACATTTTAAGTAAAAAAAAAAAAGTCGATTAACAACAAATCGATTAATTCTTTAGAAACATCTGAAGTTATATATATAAGATATATATAAGATATATATATATGGTGTCCATAAAGTTTGTGTGCAGTTTAAAAAATTTATAACTTTATTTGTATTTGTGATAGAAATAATTTGTAAAAAGGACTAGAAAGAAGTCAATACAATCAAAAAATTTTTAAGGCTTTATTGGAATTTTATTCAAGTTTCCACATGTTCTCCATCATCAAAGGGTAATACGATTTTGCAGTTTATATTTTTTTTACTTATCTAAAGATTGTTGCAAATTTTGTGGTAAAGAATTATTCAATAACTATACTTAGAACTAGGTACATTAAACCTTATAACATTTTTTACAGATTATTTCTATCACAAATACAAATAAAGTTATAAGTTTCTTAAAGTGCACACGGACTTTTATGGACACCCGATATATAAATATATATATATATATATATATATATATATATATATATATAGGAAAAAATATTAATAATTTTTTGGGAACAGTATTTGTTTATTTTTATTATTGTATTTTATATTTCAGACCGCCCTCGGTCCTTCATCAGAAACGAGTGATTTTTAAATTTGATTCGAATGCTATCGTGAAATACGTTTCTAATTCAAATTTAAAAATCACTCGTTTCTGATGAAGGACCGAGGGCGGTCTGAAATATAAAATACAATAATAAAAATAAACAAATACTGTCCAAAAAAAGTACATTTTTAAATTCAAAACTTTTTATTAATATTCTTTCCTATACATATTAAGACAGTATACGTGGATCATCACTATGTTATATATATATATATATATATATATGTGTGTGTGTGTGTGTGTGTGTTAAACTAACCAGTATGTGATACAGATTGACAAGTATGCATGCATTACGAACCCCCAGAATTTCATTCAGCTCGTTTCTTCCCAGTTAACTTTGATCTTGAAAAACTGTAAATGCAACGTTAGTCGTTATCTTCTGTCTTCTTAATTTCTGTTCTTTCATTATTCCCTCACTTTAATAGTGTCTTTTTTGTGTGTGTGTTTTTTGTTCTCTAAGACTCAGTATCGCCCCTACCCCCTCCATACGTTACGTCTTAGCGTTATTTCATGGAATGAAATAATTTTTAAAAAATCGTAATTTGGCTAAATAAATAGGATCCAAGGGAAAAAACTCACGTAGAAATTGCTAGTAATGAGAGTAACTTCCCTTTAAATTATTTCTATTTAATGTTCAACGTATTGCCAGCTTTAACGTGAATCAATAATTCAATTGGCACAATTGTAGTGAGTTCGATCTCTATTAAGTTTCTTAAAATGTAGCCTTATTCTATATTAAAAATATTAATAATGTGAAAAAAATTTAAAATCTTTTATATGCTATGTCCTTTAAGAACTAGGGAGATCATAGCTCTCTACAATTTCTTGTCTTTTCTTGCTTCTTCCGACTTTCATTCGCTCAAACTTTTTTGCTTTTTTGTTTACCTTGGCTTCAGTGTTCCCTAGGAGTATTAAATTCACCATGCCTGCTTTATCCATTAAGTGCCACCAAACTTTAAAAGTCTCTGATGATAGATGATAAATAAACAAGCCTTTAAAAATGTAAAAGAAATTTAAAAAAAACAAACAAACAAAAAAAAACAATTTTTTAACGGCACAGAAGAATTAATCCTGATAGCCGACTAATTTGTCATTTTAATTTCTTTGCATCTGTAGAAATCAATCTCTTCATCTTTTTCTTAAGCGTACCTTAATTTGCTACCAGGGTAGAAGTTGTATTGTGTTGTCAGTCAGTTAAGTGCCATACGTGAAATAGGCATGGGTGATCATGTCTAGAAAGAGACATGACTGACTGGGCAGAAGATTATCCCGCAGTAGGTTGCTATTGCTTTCTGCGGTAGATTGGTTGCCAGCCAAGGCTATAGAACCCAATCTGTTCTGAAATTTAACCCATAACTGGAGGGAAGAGACGGATTAATACCTTTCCAAAGGTTGTTTGTGTGTAAGTGAATGCAATGGATTTAACTGGAATTCGAACTCAGCTCCTCGATTTCTCGTTCCGAGCCGATATCCACTGCACCACAACGCACATCAATCTACATCTGAACAGATGACATTTACTAGGATTCAAAAACCGACCTCTAATGCCGGTGTGAAAACTTTAGCTCAGTTTTATCTCGTATAACATAAGCTAAGAATTAAATGCTTCTCGCCCCGGGTCAAATTATAAAAACCCAAGGAAAAGCAGCAGAAAGCTGGATTTCACTGGGAATTTAAGTCACTTTAATTCAAATTCCGTAGACCGGAGAATGGATAATATTTTTCTCTTTGCCTACCCCAGATAAGATAGCTAAGATGATGGTGGCGTGTAAGAGAGGATGCTTGACAGTTAGGTGGCTCCATTGCATAACTTTGGATAAGTATTCGGAAGAATGGTAGGTACTCCAACTTTTAAATAAGTCTGATTGGGAGAAACACCAGGCACTCCTGAGAGTTGAGTTGAGGAATTGAATTAATGTTCTATCAACTAAACAGTTTCTGAATTGTTTGGAATTAAGTCATTTGACTTATACTTCTTCAGGGGTTTGGGATGAACAACACCAGATTAACGGCTAACAAGGGATTACAGTCGTACACAGATAAAAAACGTGTGCAGTTAAGTTGTGGGGGGTTACATTTGATTTCGTGCCGCTAAAACAGTTAAATCGGTGAACAGCAAAAAAAAAAAAAAAAAAAAAAAAAACACAACAAAACAAAATGAAGATTTGATTAGAAAATTAGTCGCCAATGTTTATTGACGCACGTGAGTACAAAGATGCGAAGGTAAAGAAAATAGTCAACCTCAAGTCATCCTGACGCTGAGTGAGGGTGGTCGGAATCTTATTTTCGTTGGGACGGCTACTCAATAGTTGGGAATTGAGAAGAGAATGATCATCTCCTTTCCGGAAGTGGAGTCATAAAATTCACACGTGACAGGAAATCAATTTTTTTCTTTTACATTATGGGAAAATGAAATTATTTATTTATTTATTTTTATTTTATTTTCATTCTCCCTCAAAGTCGGCCATGTTACTTTCTTTTTCTTTTTACTTCGTTTTCCCGAAAACTGCGATTTACCGAAGCTGCAATCAATAGTTGGGAATTGAGAAGAGAATGATCATCTCCTTTCCGGAAGTGGAGTCATAAAATTCACACGTGACAGGAAATCAATTTTTTTCTTTTACATTATGGGAAAATGAAATTATTTATTTATTTCTTTTTATTTTATTTTCATTCTCCCTCAAAGTCGGCCATGTTACTTTCTTTTTCTTTTTACTTCGTTTTCCCGAAAAAATTCTATTCTCGATAGATCAAAAGTTCGTCTACACTCGAGGGCTTATTCGTTAGTCTTGATTCATGCATTGTAATTACTAGTTATAAAAAAGACAAATAAAAAGAAAAAAACTTAATAATGATGTCAACGCTTCATCGAAGATGTTCATTGAGCTTTTCTTTTATCAGGATCTAAATTTTCAGAAAACTTTTAATTACTTTTTGGCTGCAATCCTGAATGTTCAGAAACTGTTGATATGCGGGATGAAAACATAATTCCATTTTTTTTTTCGTTTAGCTTCAACCAATATCAATTTTACTGTATCTTACTTTGACACTCAATAAATACTGATGTAGATAAAAGAAAACGAAAGGCACGATTTTATGCAAATGTACACTCCTGATCAAAATTTTAAGACCACTTAAAAATCTTTAAAAAGAAATATTTTTTTTACAGATAGATTTTAAACTCCTCCCAACTTAAGGTTACCAATACTACAATGTAAAAGGTTATGGAAACAAAAAGCTACATTCCAAACATTTTATTTAGAAATTTACATTTTTATAAAATGAGGCGATTTACGCATGATCAAAATTATAAGACCAGAGACAAAAATTCTACGAAATTGTACAAAAAGTGTATGAAAAGTGTATGAAAACATTCAACAACCAAATTTAATAATGAGTTCTACCTCCACTGCTTTTGATGACTCCAAAAATTCTGTCGGGCATGCTAGAAATAAGCGTTTCCATTAAGGTGCAGGGGATGTTGCTCCAGCTTCTGAAGATGGCTTCACGAAGTTCATTTTTTGTTGAATATTATTTGCCATTTCGATAAACATCTCTTGTCATCCATCCGCAAACATTTTCAATTGGGTTCAAGTCTGGTGAGCATGCAGGATGTCCCAAGATGACCCCATTTTCTTGTAGAAAAGTCAAGGTCCATCTTGCAGTGTGGATTGCAGCATTATTCTGTTGGAATAACCATCCATCCACACACAAACGATGGCCCTCCATCATCAATGATGCTTTTTGTAGCATGCTAACATAACCAGCCGCTGTTTGACAAGCCTGCATCACCTGGAGCTCCATCGTCCCTCTGTAAGAAAAGGCACCACTATGACGTGTGGAGAAAATTTCAGGAGGCATGTTTTTGTTATGCCAATATCGTTGGAAGCCATCAGGACCATCGAGATTGAATTTTTTCTCATCAGAAAACAGGACTTTCTTCCACTTCTCAACGTCCCATGTTTGGTATTCACAACCAAACTTTAAGCGGTCCACCTTGTGATGTGGAAGCAGCCGAGGAATTTGTTTATGCTTTTTATTTACCATGCCTTTTTGTCGTAAGTGTCGTCTGATGGTTATGGGACTGCAATCAGCATCTGTGACTGCCTTCATTTGACTAGAAGAAAGTCCCCCCTTTTTCATAACAACCCGTCTTATTCTCTTACTCGATGCAGGAGAAATCTTTTGGGGCCTACCAGAGTATTTTGCTTTTCCATAATTCTCACTGTTCTTTAGAAAGTTGCAAATCACAGTTTTACTGCGATTTACCGAAGCTGCAATCGCCTGCTGTGACAAACCTTGCTTATGGAATTCTAGAATTCCAGAACGCTCAACTTTGGTAAGTTTGCTTGCTTTAGGCATGGTAACACCTTTACGCAGTGATTGCTAATCTCTAAATGAACTAAAAACATTGGAATTACCATCGATCTAACAATTTACACCCCTGGTCTTATAATTTTGATCATGCGTAAATCGCCTCATTTTATAAAAATGTAAATTTCTAAAAAAATAAAATGTTTGGAATGTAGCTTTTTGTTTCCATAACCTTTTACATTGTAGTATTGGTAACCTTAAGTGGGAGGAGTTTAAAATCTATCTGTAAAAAAAAAATTATTTTTAAAGATTTTTAAGTGGTCTTAAAATTTTTGATCAGGAGTGTATGATGTTCATGTCACTTCACGTCACAGAAAACAGCAACGCCAGGACTGAGCGAGAAACGATACTGAGATTTCTTGGAGATAAATCCATTTCGCTAATTCATTTGAACAAACTGAAATGTGTCAATAATTTCCATTTATTTATCGATGTTTTATTATTTGTAACTATTTTCTTCTTTCAGAGTTTCAATGACAATTTATATTCTAAAACTGTGGGGCTTACTAAGAGATCACTGAAAAACACTCATACCATTACCGAAGTTAAGCAATGTCAAGCCTGGTCAGTACCTAGATGTACGATTACTCGAGAATACCAGATGTTGTCAGCGTGGATGTGCGAGTGGAGTAATGAATAACTGCTCAGAATTTGAAATTCGGAGAGTTGGGTTCTAATTACAGTCGGGTTTATTATATTCACTTATGTGCAAATACCTTTGAAAAACGTACGAATTCACTTCCCTCCCTCTAGCTATGGATTAATTAGTAGGAACCGTATCAGTAAATCATTATTAACTTCCAAAACATTCTTAGAATCTAAAAATATTTTCTGGTTTTTAATAACCTGTAAAAGTTTGATAAGTCATAAATGAATCAACATTTTGTTTTGATTTTTTGAAAACATTGTGCGACACACATCTGGGATTCTGGAAACACTCATTTCAGTACTCAATATTATTATTATTATTATTATTATTATTATCCTATTTGAGTGTTTACACATTTAAAAAACTCCTGTTGACAAACGGTGCTATGCGTTCTATGTATATGACCTACTACTAAGTATTTAGTATGCGTTCCATTAATTCTAGTAATGCATATGACTTTACTACTAAGTACTTGTTTCAAAAGAAAAATAAGCTTAGACTGAAGTGAGGACATTTCACTGAGAAATATCAATGCAAAAATTGAAAGAAGATAAAAATTGATGCTATAACAATGAAAATATTTTTAAAAAGAAGATTAACTCATGTGTTGGTCAAAGGTTGATTTTTAGTCCTATAGTAAGAGAAGAAAGTAATGGAAAGACGAGACTGTACATGATGAAAAACGAGTTTACATGGAAATAATGGAGCATGTTGTGCTCGTGTCGGTAGGACTTGTGCTACTTACAAGAACAAACAAATATCCGGCTAGAAAACAAACCTCAAAGATGCTACAACAAAAAAGAAGTTTCTTCTTTATCTTTGGTTGGTTGTTTTGTTTTCATGGCAAATCAACCTCGGCGGGTCATTTATTGCCAACTAATTTTTTATTTATTTAGTTATTGCTGGTAATACATTTTTCTTTCAACAATTTATTGTTGCTTTTATGAAAATTTTTGTGTTAAGTAATACATTTTTCTTTTCGAGTATCAAGATTCAATTAGGATCTGTTTTTAAGGGCAGGGTCCCCAAGCCCTACCCTTGTTATTTAACCCATACCTGAAGGGAAGGGACGGATTAATACCTTTCCCAAGGGTACCAGTGCTTAAGTGAATGCAAGATATTCAACTGGAATTCGAACTCGGCTCACCGATTTCTTTTTCCGAGGCGATATCCACTGCACCACGACGCACATCCGTCACTAAACGCTTAACAGCACCTGGTATTTCCCAAGCGGTCACCCATCTAAGTACTGACCAGGCTCAACGTTGCTTAACTTCGGTGATCGAGTGAGAACCGGTGTATTCAACGTGATAGGCCGTAAGCCTTTTGTCTTTGGTTAACGAGTCATTCATTTTGATAAAGATTAAATTCCAGTGAGACAGCTTTTATACTCCAGAAATGCCAGTTAGTAAAAAAAAATTCCTACGGGGATGTTTCTGTTATTCCTTTAACAGGTTCCTGGGCGCTACTCACAAAAACATCATTTAACAAATGGCACTACCCTATCAAGGCATATATAGCAACTCAAAAACACGCACCAAAAAGTACAACAAATAAAACTCAGAATGAGAAACGTAGCACTAGCTTACAACACTTGCCTCGAGAGAAAATAGCGATAATAGCTTTTCTGAGATAAATTAAATTATCAAAATTCATTTGCAAATACAGGTACGAAAACAAATTTCTTCCGTACTACCTAAAACCGCATAACGACCAAATCACTAAATAAAACCCTAAAAGCTAATTCTAATAAAATTTTCTTCCTAATTGTTAAGAAAATCTATTTTTATAAATGAAATTTCGAGTTCTGGGTCATTAGATAAAAGATTTTTGTAATGTGGTCGGATGAGCTTATAAGCAGTAGTCTTTCATCCAAGTATTCGTTGGTTGGCGCCCAAATTAAGCGAGATGGCTGGCGAAGTCAGGTGTTGTATAAATAAACTTTAGATCAGTATGCTTACTACCATTCACTGACCTAACATGTAAAGTATAGTACAAAAACCCAACAACTTCCGACTAAAATTAATTTTGAAGAATTTCTAACTTCTTCCAAGTAAGCTTTTATATTTTTTCTTTTTCAACCACTGATCATAATCTCTAAAATTATAATTAAAGCTTTTTTTTTTGTTTACTATAAAGCTTATTTGGTCTTCTGTCGGTTCCTCTAGTTTTTATTTTATATCTTTCGTTGCACACGTAAAACTAATAAAACCAAAAGAAAAATATCCAAAACAATCAAATAAATAATTTATATATAAATAAGCATCCATAAATGAATTAACCTATTTGCATACACATTTCCTCCAACCAACGAGAAATTACGACCGTAAATAACTGTCAGGAGGGCACATTTTCTTTACTAGAATTTCTCGAATACGTAGGGCGATAGAAGTAATGTACACTATCTAATGAATAAACCAAAAATGGGGTATCTATTAGATGCTTTTAAATGGACACACAAACAAATATATATATATATATTTTAATTCAGATACTTCAATCCAAGGGAAAAAAGCAGGAAGGTAAATTCCAAAAAACCGATCCTAATTAATATTAAAAATTTATTTTAATATTAAAAAATGATACAGGAAGAGAGCTCCATGTAATAAAATATTACAGAGCAAATATATATTAAAAAAGGATTAATTCAAAGATGTTGAATGGCCATTTCGACATGAAGATCCCCACGGGGGACGACACATCACCTCAGCAACAAAAAAAACCTTTCAGAAACTGGAGAAAAATTAGTCTACTTTTCCTTTTTAAATAGATTGCAAAGAAATTAAAAAATAAATAATAAAATAAATAAAAATTAAAATTAAAAATAAAGGGAAAGAAAAAGAAAAAGAAAACGAAAAAGAAAAAGAAAAAGATAGAATAAAATCAAATAAAAGAAAAAAAAAATTGACATCGTCTGGGTTCGCAAAAAAAAAGGGGAGAATGTAACTAAAATTTACAGACTAAAATTTAAACACGGCTGTCTGTAAATTTTAGTTACATTCTCCCCTTTTTTTTTGCGAACCCAGACGATGTCAATTTTTTTTTTTTTTTGATTTTATTCTATCTTTTTCTTTTTCTTTTTCTTTTTCGTTTTCTTTTTCTTTTTCTTTATTTTTATTTTTATTTATTTTATTATTTATTTTTTAATTTCTTTGCAATCTATTTAAAAAGGAAAAGTAGACTAATTTTTCTCCAGTTTCTGAAAGGTTTTTTCTGTTGCTGAGGTGATGTGTCGTCCCCCGTGGGGATCTTCATGTCGAAATGGCCATTCAACATCTTTGAATTAATCCTTTTTTAATATATATATATATATATATATATATATATATATATATATATATATATATATAATGCGATAATAAATTGTCGTCTAAAATTACGCAACAATGAAAATAATACTGACACCGTATTTTAAAAGATATATTTAACAAAATCATATAAAAATCATTTATTCATTGGATCTAACCACAGCTTTCAGATGACTTTGGAATCTCCTGGAACTCTTCTGGACGGTCTCCTTGTATAAGTTGCTGAATGCTACCATTATCCTAGCCTTCACTTCATCTTTGGGGTTACAAAGAGTTTTGTTTCTCTCGCTCAACTGCACCCCATATATAATGATCAAGGCGGTTGCAGTCTGGAGAATTAAGTGAGTAGACGCAAGGGGTAATGTGATCGCAGAAATTACCTGACAGACATAATTGGGTTTTCCTGATTGTGTGGCATGGTATAGAGTCCTGTTGCCAGACATAGGGTCTTCCAGGGAAGCACTACCTGCTGAAGACACTTGATGTAGGCCTCTGTGTTGAGTCAGAAGATGAATGGCGGCATATCGCTGCCATCACTCCAAACATAATCACCATTATACTAATCCATCTCTTTCCGAATCTTCTACACTGTCCTCATACTGACACCTAAAAACTTTGAAATGTTTTCTGGCGGGGTGAATTGCACCATGTTTCTTTTTGACAAACACCGATCTAGTTTTCCTTGTGTATATTAGTTTTACCGGGGATATACCTGATACCATGTAAGGTTTAGATGTCACTCGATATACACGTTAAAACGGTTGTCATAACATATCCTTAGTTTCACCTCCATTGTTTTTTAATCCCCTTTTGAATGCATCGACGAAGCGTTTTGCTTTCTCATTCGATCTTGGATGATAGGCGAAGAGTTTTGATATGTTGTATCACAAAAGGTTTCACAAAAACTTTCAAACTGTTTAGAAGTGAATTGCGTATCATTGTCCGAAACAATGTTATCCGGGATACCATATCTAGCAAATAATTCATTCAGGAAATTTATTATAATCGTAGAAATTAGACTCTTGCATTTTAAAATTTCATTTGAAAAACTGTCCACAAAGATTAGGCAGTAGAGACCATTTATCCGTCATGCGAAATCAATATGTAATCTTGACCACAGTGTGTCTGTCTTTGGCCAAGGGCGTTATTTAACTCGAGGTGATTTTGCTGCCATAGCACAACCTCTGCACACTTTTACCAATCTCTCAGTGTCCATTGCACATAGTGGGCCAGTGGACATAGCTGAACATGATGGATTTCGTCTTAGAGATGCCTGAATGAAATTCCTTCAAAACCCGTTCTGAAGAGATGCAGGCATTACCACTCTTTGACCATACATTAACTTCTCGTCGGAGATTGAGAAAATATTGTCACCATTTTTCGATTTAATTCTATTTTTCTCCTTCAATTTTCACTTGCTTCTTCTTTTTTTTTCTTTAATAAAAGTATCCACCTGAGGTTTTATTTGAATTTCATCTAGCGTCAATAGTTGATCAGGTACGGTATCTGCGGAGAACAATCTTAATTTCATTCTCCTCAGCTCTTAGCGCTACAATTACAGTATCTTCTAAAAGATTCACATAATTTAGGTATGAGTCTCGACAAAACATCTCCGTCACTTAGCATTTTTGATGGAAAAAAATTCCATTTAAAAATTGTAATTTAACAGAATTGTCCACCATCGCTGTAGTCGATTCGCTGTATGCAGCGGGATACCCTTTTTCGGCGCGAAAATAGTTGATAATGGACGGTGATCCGTGTTTAGGGTGAACCTTTTACTGTGAATGAATTTGTGAAATTTTTTCACACCAAAAATTACTTCTAAATCGCTTTCTCTATCAGGCATATAACTCTTCTCTGCCTATAAGTGTTCTTGGTGCATGTGCTATCACTTATACAGAACCATCTTTGTGCTTATGCAAAATTATAGTACCAACAACGTTGTTGCTAATGTCGCTCGCCACGATTATTTCTAATTTAGAATCGACAATCGACAGAAACTTTCTAAAGTCGGACTTGAAACTTTCTAAAATCGGACTTGACACTTTCTAAAATCGGACTTGACTTTAGAATCTTTTTAATTTTTTTGAATGGTTTTTGGTATTCGGCCGTCCAATTCAACTTAGGATCTTTTTTTAGTAAATTATTTAATGGTGCTCGCAAAAAATGTTAGGAATAAAGACATTATAATAATTTGCCAAACCTGACACAATTGTTGGGAGGGCATATTTTAATCGAACGTGTTCTGATTGGGACTAATTTCCTACTGTTTTTGTGGATAATTTGTCCCAAATATTTAATTTTCGGCATGAAAAACAAAAACCAAACAAACAACAACAAAAAAAAAAATTTCTCATCACTCAATTTAAAACCGTTTTTCGTTTATTTTTCTGAATAACTCATTCATGTGCCGAATATTCTGCTTTCGATTTTCACCTTTCATTAAAATGTCATTTAAATAGATGATCAAGAAGTTTAGATCGCTGAACATTTTGTCCATTATTTGCTGAGAAATTCTAGGTGCTTCCTTAATTCTGAAAGGTAATCTGTTAAACTTGTATAACCCCTTGTGGGTTGTTGACAGTTTTGGACATTCTTTGTCAACCTGGATTTGTAAATATACGCGTCTGTCTGACAAGTCCAACTTTGAAAAGCACTTTCCGCCATTTAACTTTCCGCCAATGTCTTCCAGGCTTGGTAGGGAAACTTTTAAGTGTGTATGGCAATCAATCAGCCCCGTGGAGAAATCTGCAAGTACACAGATTTTGTTATTTTTCTTTTTTCCCATAAACGGTCGAAGAGGCTCAATCGCTATAATTCACATTGGAAGTCCCTCCTAGAATTTACAAGCGAACCTTCTTTATTGCATTCAAATTTGAAAAGGGTAAATTCCTCTTTGGATTAAAATGGGTACCACGTTTGCCTTTAAGTTGCATTAATTGTGCATCTTCCTCCACCTTCCAAAAAAACTTCCGGGAATTGATTTTTAAAAACATTAGAGTTACAGTTATGTTCTTAAATTACAAAATACTGGGTCGTGTTAAAATGACCAGAATACAAAAGGAGCTATACTGCTGTAGACTTGTTTATTAATCACTAAGTACATAATGTGCGTTGTGGTCCAGTGGATATCGACTCGGAACGAGAAATCGGAGAGCCGAGTTCGAATTCCAGTTGAATTCGTTGCAATCATATACGCACAAATACCCTTTGGAAAGGTATTAATCCGTCTCTTCCCTCCAGCTATGGGTCAGATAACAGGACAGATTGGGTTCTATAGCTATGACTGGCAACCAATCTACCGCAGAAAGCAATGGCAACCAGTCAGTCAGTCATGATCGCCCAAACGTGTATCACGTATGGCACTTAACTGACTGAAGTACACAAGAATTCACATTTGATGGCGTAGGAAAATTAGGTACACAGTCAATGTAAGGGAGACAATTTTGTGAAACCTATTTCGCGTAACATCCCCCTTCTTTGAGATATTGAAATCTTGTTACAATTAAGAGAATTATCCTAATAAAACTATGAAAGTAAATATTTACCAAAATACATTTAGAATCAGACTTACGGCCATATCACGTTGAATACACCGGTTCTCACTCGATCACCGAAGTTAAGCAACGTTGAGCCTGGTCAGTACTTAGATGGGTGACCGCTTGGGAATACCAGGTGTTGTAAGCGTGCAGTGACGGATGTGCGTTGTGATGCAGTGGGTATCGGCTTGGAAAAAGAAATCGGTGAAACGAGTTGGAATCCCTGTTGAATACCCTGCATACACTTAAGCACTGGTACGCTTGGGAAAGGTATTAATCAGTCCCTTCCCCCCAGTTATGGGCTAAATAACAGTGTAGGACTTGGGGACTCTGCCCATAAAACAAATCCCAATGACTCTTGGTACTCAAAAAGATAAAATTATTACTAGACACAAAACTTATGTAAAAAACAACAATAAATTGTTGAAAGAAAAAAGTATTACCAGCAATAAATAAAATTTAGTTGGCAATAAATGACCCGCCGAGGTTGATATGCCATAAAAACATAACATCCAACATTTAGAATCTTTTCAAAACACAAATATTTAGAGTTTTTTTTTAAAAAGAAAACAAACAAATAAAACACCACTTTAAAGATATTCAAAGAAAATCCAACCCTTGGAATATTCACAAAAAACAAACTCATTGATTCAAGATAATCAGTTCACTTCAAATGTTCAAAGATTATGTTTTATTTGTGCAGGTGTTAATGTTCTTCCGGCTCTAGCATTATATTCCCGTTGAGCACTGGTATCACTGGTTGGGTTAACGTGATGACTTGGCAGAGGGATCTTCACTGGCGTTGCTGGTGTTAGTGTAGTTGACGTCGAGGGAGACGATAATGTTCGCGTTGTCAACGTTGGCGTGCTTTGCTCATGGCTGGGTCGTGTTAGTTTTGATTCTCGTAAATGTTGTTGCTTTCTTTCGATATGTACGCCCTTTCTTAGTTTACACAGTGTAAGTTCGATCTTGTGAGTTGTTATTGTTTTACTGGAGCCTAAACCCATTCTTTCTTGTCCTGCTACAAAAGCTGTATTCGAACAGTGTCACCTGGATGAAGCTTTCATAAGGAACGGCCTTCATTGCGTCTGTCAATAATTTTCATACGCTTGTCCTCCATCAATTCCTTGTAGAATTTGTGTCTTTGAATATTTTCTTTGTCACATAGGATCTGAGTTTTAGTTTGTCTACCAAAACGTCTTTGAGCTAGACTAGACGCTAAGCCCTCTTGAGGAGTGTTTCTGATGTTCAGGAGAACAATATGTGGGTCTGTAGACGTGGGGAGCTGGTTAATTTTTCTTTGATTCGGCATTGTGTTAGACATAACCGAACTCCCTACAGCTTACAAGTTTTATGCAGAATAATATTCATCAGAAGTTTTTTATCAGAAGGTTGGTTGTCGGCATATAAAAATATGTAGAATTAGTGCAGAAGAGTGGAATAATAAAATATACACTTTGAATATTAAAATAGAAATTTATTGAGAGGAAAGAATAACATAAGTTGTAGGAGTTAATGTTCAATTAAAAACATTATTAAGAAGTTATGAGTAGAATTTGTATTCAATGGTACAGTTGAGTTAAGGGCATCACAAGTTGAAGAGATTGTTCGTAGTAGTAATTGTTGAAAGAGATAAGGAGAAAGAGAAAGAGGACAATGTCCGAGTCGCTTGAAGTTGAAAGTTACATTTTAGTGCTGTCTTTCTCGCTGCTTCCATCTGACTGACTTGACTGACGTTGATGAAATCCATTTATTGTAATCTAGATATTTTCGCACTTACACGCGAAGTCCTTTTGGTCTTGCAAGTCGCTCCCATTCATCAAAAATCATTTTAACACCTACATGCGAAATCTGGTTTCGACTTTTTCTTTAAGCAGATGGTCAATCCTTTTTCTATTTGGGAAAACGTCGTTGTGAAGTTTTGTAAAAGTGAAGAAGAGAGTTGATTTAATTGATTTATTATCCGCTACACAGTCTTCTTTGGAGAGATAACACTTTCGCATCATGTTTTTGGCAATTTTCATCTCAGCTTCAGCAGCACTATTCGCTTTACCGTTTCTTGAGATGGAGGTTTCATAATCGAATTCCCAAAATTTACTAAATCCCTGAAAATTTTCCCAAGTATATTGTGGTCCAACATCACTGATAAAAACATTTGGTATACCATGACGTGCAAAATGATGTTTCATTTTAGGGCCAACCACTTCTGACGTAGTTTCTAGTCGAAACTCTAGCTCGAAAATGGTAATGTAGTAATCTCTGGTTACCAGGTAATTTCTGCCTTGTAGGGTGAAGATATCTGTACCTACTTTCTCCCATAGTTGGTCTGGTATGTCATGCATATGGGGGAGGGTTTCTTGAAGGTGCTTAGCCCGAAAACGAGCACAGATGTCACAAGTCTCAATATATTGTCGAATTCCACTCAACATAGCTGGGCAAAATACTAGATTTCCAGCTCGGCGCAGAAAAGAACTGATTCCCGTGTGTCCCGCAGGTAATTTCTTTTTTCACTTTTTTTTTTCTCATCGCACACGGAATTATTCTTTCTCTACGGAGAATCGGACCGTTTTGCACTGTCATCTTATCGCGATAGCTGAGGTATGATGTCAACTCGGATGGTAGATTATTTCTCTCAGCAGACCAACCTTCCATTATGATAATTTTCAGCATTCACATTGTGTTGTCTTTCACTGGCTGGTCTTATTTCATCAAGACATCTGTTTTTGATAGAGAGATAAGATATGTCGTTGATATGAACAGTGTCAGATTTTGGCTTGTCTGTTAGAGGGGCTTTTGAGAGAGTGTCAGCAACAGGCAACAGGAATCATATTTTTTGGTTTGTAGATGAGAACAAAACTATACTTCTGTGTTATAAGCCGAAGAGATTACAGTCTTTTAGGAGCTTTGGAAAAAGGCTTTTTCATTATAGACACCAGTGTTTTATGGTCACATGTCGTTCCTATGTGTACTAATACAAAGTATGTGTACTTCGCAAGACCAAAAGTAACAGCTAACATTTTCTTCTTCATTTGAGCCTAATTACGCTCAGTATGTGTTAAAGATAGACTAGCAAAAATCCACAGGTTTAACTTCTTGTAGCAGTACAGAACCAAATTCATGTTCACATTGATATTTTCAGCTGAACTTTGTTGGGTTCAGCTTGATATTGCGTTCACAACATCTCACAAGGAAGGCATCCAGATTTTTGTCATGCTCTCCATTATCTTTTCTATGTATGTGTAGATCATCAGCAATGCAAAGTACTCCAGACACTCGTATAAGTACCTGATTAAGCTTCTTTTGGAAAATCTCAGACGATATGGACATACCAAGAGGTAGTCTGAGCCATCAGTACCTACCAAAACATGTGTGAAAGGTAGTGAGCATACTTGAGGAATCTTCGAGTTGTATATGTCAATAACCAGAAGCAAGATCAGCTTTGGCGAATACTCTCGACTTACTGAATTCATAAAGTGAATCTTCTAACACTGGCAACGTATAATGTTCCCTCTGAAGTGAATTATTCAAAACCCGGGGGTCCAAGCAGACTCGTAACTTGCCTAACTTCTTTTGGGTAATTTCAGTTTGACTCACCCACAGAGTCGGTTTATTTACAGATGTAATAACTCTCAACGACTCCATAGGTTTGAGTTCCAATTTCATCTTTTGGCGGACAGCTAACAGCACACGTCGATTAGGCATAATCACAGGTGTCACCCTTTTATTTACAGTCAGTTTGACCTTTCCCCTGAATGTTCCTAAATCGTCGTTGAAGACATCTTTCCTTGAATTTGTCTCATGAAAACTTGCTCCATATTCTTATTGTGTATAGTCACAAGTCCCATCATTTTACTTGTACTGATATCTAGGAGATGGGATATTGTGGCGATACCGACCGAGCAAAAGCGAGGGACCGGATGTTCGCGCTTTCACCAACAAAAAGCAAATGACCAAAAGTCGTCCGTGCGCAGCTGGATTCGCGCAGATGTTCCGGTTGAAAACTAAAAATTAATTCAATATTAAATTTCCAGTACGCGAGCCTACGCGAATTTTATTTATTGGCCAATGAGAAGCCCAGAATCAAATCCCAAATGATCACCTGCGATCCAAAAGTCGAAATAAAAAGCTGATACAGAAAGCATCGCCAGACAGACAGACCCAGACTCGAAAGAGAGGAGTGTAATCAGTATCAAAGGCATTCTTTACTTAAAGCGCTCCCACATTCCGAAGCATTAATTCTCTTTTCAGCATTTTATTGCCATGAACATTTTAACGTCCGTTGGACCTATACTTCAAGTATTACTTTAATTGTAAAAACCTAAATTGATATGTGTATATATGAAATGTTATTTTTCAACTCAATTTGCTTTTCTTGATTTATAATCATTTTATGATTTATAGTCGCCTATCTACAACAAGGCCAAATTCCGTCAATCTTCAACAATATACTACTACCCTTCACTAGAACGGACTCTCGACTGTAAACTGGGAAAGAATGGATAACCCACTATAATATAATCCTCTTCGACTGAAAAAAACTCAATGATATGCTTGTCATTGTTTTCTAGGTTGAGTGATATTTATTTTTTGGCGCTAACAGGATTGGCTTTGCTTTCATTCTAGATCTTCAGATTCTTTGATGTGCGCGTGATTTTTGTTTTTAACCAGCTTGTATGGTATGGTGTTGACCCATACACTTGAATCAATGGTGAAGACAACTATCTTTGAATCAACGATCATTCTACATTTCATTGGTTTCTCACCGCTTGTGCTAACTCATAGGTTCCCAACCTTTTTGCTGCGATTACTTCAAAATACAATTTCACTCTTATCCATTACCCCAATGAACAAATACCCGTAATATAGGAAAAGAAGTAATTATATTTTCATACATCAAAAGCAGACAACGTTAATGGAAATTATTCAATACAATCGTACCAATCTATAATAATCAGAGGTATAGTAGCCGTAACCTAGCCGTGATTCTTAATGTGAATGTTGAGCTTGTATTGCCCGTGCCAGTGCTAGTTTATTTATTCTTGGCTTCGTAACTGAAAAAAGCTACTCGGGAGTCGTTTACCACGTTGAGTCTGCTACGTTTCTTGGTTTTCATTCCAAGGACACAGTGTGAAATTATAAGCGGGTTGCCTCTTCCCAAACCAAACATCCATTACTCCCAAAATATGGGCTCATTACCCCACTGGTGTAATTTACCCCGGGGTTGGGAACAATGGTGCTAAATGAATTGAACTTCTCATCTTCAGGATCTTCTGTTTCATTGACATTACGGACATGCCGGGCTTTGTACTTTTTATTTGGGTACTTGCTTTCAAAATGGTTTATATTTTTACACTTGCTACATGTTTTGCTCCATGTAGGACAGACGTCACGATTCATCGTGTGTCGAAACCCACAGAACTTATAAACACATACATCGGAATTGGGAGCTTCACTTGGTTGACCTCGGGCGAAAGATTTTTATTAGATTTCGAAATGGTCTTAACTATATTCAGGCCTTTTTATTGAACTGAAGCGTTTTCAGTAGCTTTGAAGTATTAAGTTTCTATCACTAAGGAGAGATTGCTGAGTTGTCTTGTCAGATATACCCAGAACCAGCCTAATAACAGAGTCTACACAATTTGGGCAGTAATTACAGGTTTTGATGAGAGAGTGAACAGTGCTCTGAAAAGTCTCAAACATTTCACCATCCTTCGGAACACGCTTATTAAATATGAAACATTCATAGGTCTCGTTGGCCCCACCAACAGCAAAATGTTCAAATTTTGCTAGAATTTCAGCAATCATCTTCTGGTGTAGTAAAACGAAAGCCATTGTAAACTTTTAGGGCTTCATCCCTCAATACGTTCAATAACAATGCTACTTGGTATTCTCTTGAATACGTCGGCAGTTTAATTAGAATGGCAGAATTTGACCACTTTTTTTTAAAGATTTTCACATTTTCAGCGATATTTGTCTCTAACACGAGACAGGAAGGTGGTTATATTCTAGACATGGAGTGCAACAGATTTTATACTCCGCCTTCCGCCATAATGTAGACATTTTGTTTTTCTAACTAGTAACAAAATAATCACAAATATAATTCACGGTGTGATAGAAATGTTCACAAAGAAATGTTTATATCTAAAACGTACGGCGCTTATTTGACAAATTAAATGTCAGGAACATTTCAAAATGGTCAGGGCGTTATTGAAAAAGAAACACTCACCATTATGAGGACGAGAAAAAAAAATCTCAGATACAGCGCACGGTGTGATTAAAACTTTTATTATCACAATGATATATACGTTCGTTCACAGAATAGCTTCTTAGGCCACTTGTATCCCACTTCAGCCATCATGTTACGTTCTTAAATGACAAAATACTGGGTCATGTTAAAATGACGAGAAAACAAGAGGTGTCATATTATTTTTTAGTCACTAAGTAACCAATAGTTCACAATTGATGATGTAGGCACATTAGGTACACAGTGAATGTAAAGAAGACAATTTCGGGAAACCTATCTCACGTAAGAGTTACTAGCAGATCCATGCACTTTGTTACAAATTAAATAAATTGAACAGTTGCACCCAATATGTTCTGAATGAGTTAAAATTTCATCACATTATTAATGCTTTAGCTTCATAGTTTTCTCTTTAAATGATACATTTGATGTGAACTCAGTTTTAAATTTAGATTTCTACCCAGTAATGCGCTATTCATATTTTTTTTGTGTGTGTGTGTGGTCGGGGGCTTAATGATAATATAGGTTTAGCGAGTCTCTTCTACGTTTCTTTGTATATAATCGTCAAATTTGACCTGAAACTTTATATTTGATTTTACGGTTATATTTTTGTCAGCGTTGTCTGTCGTCAACGCTACGTTTACAGAACTCTTGAATTTGGACTTTTTATTCCTTTTTTTAACTTTACATTGCGATCTCTTGTACCCCACATTTCCACAGTAGAAACGTTTTTGGTTCTTAAGTGGGCAGTTCATCTTGAAATATTGTTCGCCGCATCCGTAACATGGATTTGGTTTTGTAAGGTGTTTTGTTTTCCCATATTCTTTGGGACAAATCGAATTTATGTCTGTACACCCCTTTCTTCAATTCTAACCGTATCGTGTCGTAAGTTCACTATTCTTTGATAAACTTCGGCTACAGCTTGTAAGTTCAATTTTGAGTTCTGGTCAACCTTAGTCAAAATTCTATAACGGATGTTCGCATACCTATTTGCTGTCAACCCTTGTACAAAGATCAAGCACTTGAACATGTCAAATATTAGTTCGTTTAACTCGAACTTTTTCTAATTCCCTATTTACGATACTAGCCTAAGTGGCATAATCAAGATTTAGTCATTGCCAACTTGTTACTGAACAATGAACTTCGTACACTGACGATTTTACTTAACAGCACAATAATTTCTTCAAACGACAATTCACTCGATTTTTGGGAGAATGTACTTCACGTACTTTTTGTGTTCCATGAACCCTAACTTTCTTAGCTTTTTCATCTAAAAACTAGACACGGGCGCTGTTTTATTTATTTAGATTTTTCCGATTGGTTGTGATGTTTCCTGCCCAAGTCAGTTGTTTTCTGGAGATATGTGTGTATAAACCATAATATTCATTTCTTTAAGGGATAAAATTTGTACATTCTTTAAGAAATCAATAAACAAATTATTACTCTGGATCTATTTTTCAAGCGTCGATTTAAGTTGATAGACCGTGCATACATGGGTTGCTATTGTAATAGCAATAGCAATAACCTTTCCAGTGAACATGTTTTTACAAAGTAAATTTTATAACACTGCCTTAAAAATAGTGGTTATAAATGCCCTGACATCAAATATATTAAACATAACAATAGTAAGAATAAAAATAGAAACAGATTAAAATCATTTGGTATACAACACCATTTAACCAAATGGTTAAGCAGAAGTTTCTCAATTTAGTCAAAAAACACTTCTCTAGAAATAAGCTAATTAGTAAAATTTTTAATCAAGTTTACCAGCAAAAAACTTTGTTAAGCCAAAGAGACAAATTAAGTGACATACAGACAGTCTCTCTTTTACCTTAAAATATAGTTAGGAAAAAAATTGTTATACAAAACAATTACGTATTAAACATTGATATTTGTCTATGTTTATGAGATGTGGTAGTATTTACATTATTCGACTATTGTCCTTATATTTGTTGCCATTTCTCCGACGTTTAATAATAGATCATTCATTCTATTTGTCTATATTTATGAGATGAGGTAGTATTTACACTATTTACATTATTCTGACTATTGTCCTGATCTTTGTTACCATTTGTATGACGTTTCAGCCGTTGTACGCTCCTGCCTTCTTCAGGTACTAGGAATTTCGAACTGAACCCTTTATTACAATCACTGAGGTATATCATTCTCATTCTTTGCGTGAAGCCTCTTTTGGTAGTCATAGGTTATCTCCTTCTAACCTTCTAAGTTACTTGTTCACCACTGCTGTAGCCTGGTAGTAAACTGACAACTCTTTGGGTCAAGTCACTGGAACTAACCAACATCTATATCCACTGGGCCATGTGTCCTTAAAGACAAGAACAACTGAATTTCTGGGACTTATAAACCTAATTTTCAGTAACCAATTTTTTTATCAGAGTTCATATTGCAATTTTTGATGTCAATAGTTTTCTCTAGTATTTTTTACTAGAGCTCATATTGCAATTTTTTGACACTTATGATTTTTTTCTGGCACTCTGTATTACAGGTTCCCATACTGTGTTTTGTAGCCTAGCATATGTGCTGATTCCTTAAGTTTACGTAGTTTCCAGTGGTGTTCTTTATCTATTATTTCAACTTCATCCCTTGAAGAGGGCGGTGACCCCCTTTCTCCCTCCATATGTGGTCAGTTACACCTGATTTTTCTATCTCCCCTCGTGTTTTGGTCTTGCGATGTTCTTGTAGCCTTACCTTAAGGGGTCGGTCTGTTTCTCCTTTGTATTTCTTTCCCCAGCTACATGGAATGGCATACTCACAGCCCTTAGTCATGACCTCCTCTGTTGGGGGTCTTACGCGGGGGAAATACCTGTGAAGTGTAGAATCACTTCTGAAGATCGTTCTGATGTTATATATGGACCACAGATCCTTTGTATTTTTCCGATAACCCCTTCACATAGGGTAGACAGATCGAGGCTGTTTTCTAAGAGTTGTTATCCTCGTGCACCCTCCCTTCCATGTTCGTTGGAGTTGTTGTCATGTACATTGGATGATTGTTACGTTATAGGGTACTGCTTATACTGACCATGAATAGTCCGAATAATGTAAATAGTGTAAAAATTTATTGGTATTATTTTATTAATATATAATGATCCACCATCTAAGGATAATTACTTTATTTGTTTTATTCAAATGAAATATTGCTATCTTTTGTCGTTTATTTAATATTATTAGCATCCTATATAGATATTCCACAGTTTTTAATTTTGTCAACAGGTTCTTTAAGAAGCTTAACAAAAACAAACAAACAAAAAAATCACTTCTAAAAATAGAACACCTTATTTAAATTAATACATATACAAATGAAAAATCTTTAGTCTTAAAGTAATTGTACAAACTGACCTAAAAAAAGTTGGCTTCCAAGATGTCACTCTGGATTTAGTTAATAACACATACTCACCCGATGTAAAATATAATGCTAACCCTATCTATATACATCCTAAATCAAAACACCAACCATCTATTGTTAAATACTTACCATACTCTGTTGAACACAGAATGAACAACAATTCCTCAACTAAGGACATTTTTATAAACACAATCAATATTACAATACTGCCTTAAAAACAGCGACTAAAAATGCAATGATATTAAATATCATAAGCAAACAAAATAAATAAATAACACCAAACACAGTAGAAACAGAAAAATAATTTGGTACACATCACTATTTAACCAAAAGGTTAGTACTAAGTTAGGCAATAAATTCCTTCAGCTAGTTCTGAAAAACTTCCCAACTAATAACCCCTTATCAAAATTTTTAATAAGAATACACTGAAACTTGGTTATAGCTGCACTGATAATCTTGAAATCATAATAAAAAACATAACAATAAAATCTTAAAAATCTTTAATAAAATTAGCAATCAAAATCACCCTATTATACATAACGACAATAATACTAAGAAACTTGCAATTTTCGTAACCCAAACGAATGTCCTCTGCAAAATAGATACCTTACAAATTCTATAGTCTACCAAGCTACCATTTTCACTACAGAAAATCCTACTCTTAACCAACATTATATTGAAATTGCCCAAAACACTTTTAAGTCGCGAGTGTACCAATAATAATAAAATCTATAGTAACTCAATTTCACTTTCCAAATACAATTGTCAATTGAAAGAAGCTAATAAAACACCGACAGTAAAATGGAAGATATTAAAAAAGCTAGAACATATAAATCATTACATGAAAAATGTTTTCGTTTCTTACAAGAAAAAATACAAATAATTAAATTCCCTAAAACCAACAAATAAAATAGCCACCTACTGCCACCATAAGATAATCCACACTCTTAAATATATCTAAGATTATCTCAAACTTTTTATGATATGCTATAATCTATAATCCTCCCCGTTTTAGTTAATTATATATACCTTAAACCTAACCTTAATTATATGTTAAACTGCTGTTTACGCTTACTTTTACTACTCATTAAATCTAAAATCGAGTAATTCCACCTTTAGTAAGTAACTTAATGACTTTATGTCTATTTCCTTATATCAAAATAGTTTTATGTTAATAACATCATTAAGACAATTATTTTATTGTTTTAATTTCAAGCTCGTCGCAGTCAAACAATATATTGGCTACACATTTGTTCAACATTTAAACTACACAGACTGACACTTCCTGTCATCTCGCTACTATATTGCATTTTAATGTCTCAATATTCATTGATAATGGTACATTAAACACCGAAAATTGATAGCTTTTGAGTTGCAGTATGCTATTATTATAACAACAATAGCTAGCTAGCTAGCTAGCTAGCTAGCTAGATAGATAGATAGATGAATAACTATATAAAACATAACAAATACACATAAAATCGACATAAAAAAAATACAGGACTTTATAGAGATGACGGACTTATATGACGTATTTATATAATTTCCCCAACAACCTTTCTAAATAATAATCCAACAAAAACTATTGTGATCTATTCATAAATACATGATTGACGATCTTGCACACATCATCAGAGATGTTTTTAGCCAAGGTTCGTTAGGGGATTCAAGTTTTTTCAACATTATACTTCCTCTCCACAGTGACTCAGCCAATACAAATCGGATATCAATGTGTGAGCCATCTGTCAGCTTCAACTTTCCTCAATATCTGTATATCTGCGTATTTATATATTTTAATTTTTCCAACAGCCTTTTTAGATATTCAGTCAGTTAAGTGCCATACGTGAAACATGACTGACTGGGCAGAAGATTATCCCGCAGTAGGTTGCCATTGCTCTCTGCGGTAGACTGGTTGCCGACCAAGACTATAGAACCCAATCTGTCTTGTTATTTAACCTATAAATGGAAGCAAGAGATGGATTAATACCTTTCTCAAGGGTATTTGAGCGTAAGTGAATGCATTGAATTCAACTGGAATTCGAACTCGGCTCTCCGATCTCTCGTTCCGAGCCGATATCCAATGCACTACAACGTACATCCCGATATTTTAGATGTTAATCCAACAAAAACTATTGTGATCTATTCATGAAATTCATCTGTTTGATGATCTGGTACACATCATAAGTGATGTTTTTAGCCAAGGTTCGTTAGGGGATTCACGTTTTTCAATATCATACTTCCTCTCACAATGACCCACCCGATACTGATGCTGAATCGACGTGTGTGCTGTCAGCGAGCTATAATTTTATCCCTTTTAATGTCACACACACACACACACACACACACACACACACACACACACATATATATATGTGCATGTATGTATGTAAGCGGAAGTCTCTGTGCAGTACATCTTTTTAAGAGGGTATGCAGAAGAAGAGGTAGAAGAAGCAAACTCAAAGGATACCCGGAGCGGCACACACTTTAGATACGTTACTAAGTTAGATCCCTGGATTGGATATGTTTGGGTGTGCGCGAACTGTGAATAAAAATGTCATGTCCGCTTAAAAGTACAATATTAAAAAATACCCATTAACACATTTGCACTCGAGAAAATGTTTTCTGAAACTACCAATTATATATAAACAAGAACAGGTTTAAATTATAAAAAGTCAGAACCAGTTTTGCAACATCCGCCGTCATTGTTCTTGATTTGCATGTACAATGTTTGTGTCCTATTTCTTTTTTGTTTTTCTGGTTGATAGCAGCTTCATTAGTGGCGGAGGATTGCGAGTCACATTGTGTGGCATGATTAGATAGAGTCGATATCAAAATGGCTGTACAACCTGATCTCACCCTTTGCGTTTGGCTCAGTCAGCAAAACTTCTACTGAATATCGTTTTTCACCCTGTGGAGATAAACAAGAAAAGACACCTGTTGTAAAAGACACCGGGGAGTTACCTCCCTTGCACCTGGGGCTTTTTAGAGATACAAAAAGACCAGTGTGGACGTGAGGGACGGAAAAAGGGCAGTCATGCCTTCCACCACGTTGGAACATATTCAAACGTGAGAAGAAATATTCTACCAGAAGCGTAGAGAAACCAACACCCCACGCAGTGAGTTTAACGAACTTTTTACTTCTTGTGATGTGTATGTCTCTTTACATTTTGTCGACGTATAATAAATGTCTATTTATGGTATTTGGGCTCAGCTCCTCTTTAATTTATTTCGCATTTGTATAGTATTATTTTTCCTTTTCCAGGTTATAAATTAGCTAATTTAAGCCAAAGCCATAAAATGAACTACCCAAAGAGATTTTAAACGTTAAGGCCAGAACTGAAGTAGGTTTTACTTTTGCCTTAATCTTTCAAATTTTAATATTTAAAACACTCTTTGGTTCTTAAACACTATCCTATATCATTCTAGAAAATATCTAAAACTCAAAAAATAAAATTGCACACGCGCAAAATCGGATCAAAAGTGCTGAAAAGAGATTTTGAAGAAAAAAATACGAAGGGAAATTTCGCGAGCCAGTGTGAAAACTAGTATTTCTGGATTCTGATTGGACAGAAGACAACAAACGGAACTTTATGACCCATATATTTCTTACCACTTAAATAAATTTGCGTTCGGATCTGGTCACGTGATGCGAGTTGACTACTTAATTGACGTTTCTCGACTAGTCATTCAGACAGGGACGAAAGAGGCAGAAAACGTCCAACCAGCGATGATATAGAAAGATAAATTTCGAATCGCTGAACTGGACATGACGTCTCGTCGATATACATTTACACTTCCTCACCTTCTCGCGTTCTGTTTTTTCTTTATCTCTTCTTCTTCGTCTTCGCTTACTTGCCGTCAACAAAACAACTGACCCCTAAAAAAATTAATGTCGATAAGTACATTTTTCCTTTATCGCTTTTTCTTCCTCTTCGTTTACTCACCGTCCACAAAAAGAAAGAAAGGAACAAAGGCTTTACTACTACTCAGGCTGTCTTTTTCTGCACGAATCTTTTGAACTTTGAAAACATTTTACTAAACTATCAAATAGGATTTAAAAAATACAAATTGTTTATTTTACATGTATATAATAAATATATGATTCTTTCTACTTTTTTACAAAGTTTTCTGATCGTGTTGTCTTTTCTTGAGATTTGGGTTGTAATTTGTGTATCTCCACTAAATCACTGAAAAAACAGCATAGTATAAAGGAAAAGGGTCCCAAACTTAATAAAAATGAACTTTTTCCATCAAAATGTTTATGTCATTATTAAGAGGAAAGATCAAATTATTTTTAACTAAAAGTATAGCCCGGCGTTGCTCGGGTTTAATGAAAGCTTTAAAACTAATCCATGGTCCTGGAGCTCAAACTCTTTGGACGTTGGCACGAAAGACTAAAAAGCAATAGTTGTTTCCAGTTAAAGCGAAACCGTAGACTGAAAGAAAAATGAATGAATGTAAGTCAAATTTTGATTTCCTGGTAACGATATCAAATAAGTCTTTTTCGTCGTAAACTGAATTTTGAAGGCTAAATAAGTCCTCTGAGTAAATGGTATCAGGGCTGAGAGTAAGAACTACAATTATACCTTAGAGCCAAACTCGAAGCAAAAACTAAAATAAAAGGGCTGAAAAAAAAATACAGACATACAAGCAGATAGACAGACACACACACAAACATCTTGCCTTTATATATCTATAACCCAATTTTTTCGATTATCGATATTTATCGGGGATACCTCGACACAAAACCTAGCTAATAACACTTGCAGACGCTTATAGTACAACTGTGTGAATTTTCAAGAAAATCGGTTCAGCCGTTTCGGAGTCTATAGGTAACGGGGACACACAGACACACACACACACAGACAAAGTTCCATTTATAAATAAGTTTAGATTATTTTTGAAAGTTTTTTTTTATCTCTTTCTAACACGCTTGAAAGTTTGATAAAAAATCTTGTTTTCATTTTCGTTCGTGGGTAATCAATTCATTACGAGAGTTTACAATGGAAAACGTAATATTACATAATTCATTTTTTCTGGTAACAAACACATTAATTTGGAAATTCTTGTAAAAATCAATTTTCGTATTTTAATGAAACTTTCAGAACAATTCACAGATGAATGAAATTATTTTTGAAATCATTATTTTCAAAACATCTTGGTAAAAATATATTTTTTACCTCTGTTACCCCCCTCCACGTAAATTTATGAAATTTCAAGAAATGGAATTTTTTAGCCAAAATTGGTTTTATTAGTTAAACGCAGGACTCATTGGGGAATGTAAAGAATACATTATTTTTTTCAACTATTTAACCCCTTTTATCGAAAATCTGCTCCGAATAGTAAAGAGAAAAAATACAGTAAAACTATGACATTATTTAATTAGATAAGCTTTTAGTTGCTTTAATAACTGACATAAATTAAAAACATTATAGTCTGAAGAAAAATCATCTTTTTTTCGATTAATAATGAAATTTCAATAGAATTGTTTCATTTTTTAATTATAATAATATATAAAGTTTCAAAAATATTTTTAAAATATTTCCAAGAATTGTAGACATTATGTTGGCAAGTTATGAAGTGAAGACTGTGTTTACTAACAGAAATTGAAAAGTTATACAAATCATCGAGCTATCGTATTTTTAAAATAATTTTGAATTTTTATTTGTTTTATTTGGAGTTTTTTTTTTTTTCCTTTGGGTATAGTAATTTCTATGTATACATTAAAAGATCATGTGTTTCACGGTTTCTTTCTCTTATAGGAAAACAAATTGAACAATTATGTCTCTTGTGATCGTCACACAATTATCTTACTTTTCAAGCTGTCATCACATTTTAAATACGGGGGAAAGGTCAGAAATTCAACTCTGTGTGTAAGAAATAGTTTTATTTTAAATTTCATGCAGTAAATAAGTAATACATCTGTAAATCAGATTAATTTAACATTAAGATTGCTAATTTTCCAAAAATAATGTGTTACAGATGTATATTTTATTTTTGCAAGATTTTTAAAACCGAGAATTAATTTTTGTTTTCAAATGTGTCGATCACTCGAAAACGGCCAAAAATTTTTAAAAAGATCTCAACATTTTATATTCCAATCAACATAATTTGTTTGAAATACACCAGAGTATTTAGCTTACTGTGTAGGGTTCCAGAACAACCCGGATTAAAAGGCGGTTTTAATGCGGTTTATCCGGTCCACAAATATACAACACAAATTTCGAGAAAAGACAACGCAATAAGAAATGTTGTATAAAAGTATGAAAATTTTGTATTTAACAATATATGTATATACAATGTAAACAATTTGTACAATTTGTGTATCTTTTGTTTGATAGAAGAGTGTCTTTTATATTTGCGTGAATGCTGGTTGAATATAAAAGTGTCTGTTGTATTTGAACGAAAGTTGGTTGAGAATTAGTGTTGGGAATCAATCGTCATACACTTATCTCATATTTGTCAAGCTGTCATCACATTTTAAATACAGGGGAAAGGTCAGAAATTCAACTCTGTGTGTAAGAAATAGTGTTATTTTTATTTTAAATTTCATGCTGTAAATAAGTAATACATCTGTAAATCAGATTAATTTAACATTAAAATTGCTAATTTTCCAAATTAATGTGTTACAGATGCATATTTTATTTTTGCAAGATTTTTAACACCGAGAATTAATTTTTGTTTACAAATGTGTCGATCCCTCGAAAACGGCCGAAAAATTAAAAAAAAATCTCAACATTTTATATTCCAATCAATATAATTTGTTTGAAATACACCAGTGACCAGAGTGGAAGTACTAAAGGACTAAAAGTAAAGTGGAAGTACTCAATTAGCAGAGCTTTCAATTAAAACTAAAAGTTTCAAGAAATCTTTTTATTTTTAAAAATTCAATTTAAAAGTTAGTTATCAAAAATAAGTGGAGTTGTGCAGAATAACCGGATTAAAAAGAGAAGTTTTAAAAATTAAAATTATTTAACCAATTGTTTAAATTAGGAGAATTTAAATGTGGACAAGATACCCCGTTAAATTCTCTTTTCAGTCCGAGTATTCTGCACCCCAGAGACTTCACTCCAGTATTTCAAAAGTACGTCTCATTTCTATAGAAACCTTTCATCCTTGGTTTATGGGTTAAAGGCTTTTTAGATAAAGATAAACTTATTTTCTACTACTTCACATGGTTTTTAGAAAGTTATTGATTGTTTTTAAAGTGAACCCCCCCTCTCATTTTGTATTTCTTTTTTATCGTGCGTAGGTAATAATATTTCTAAAAAACATTTCTGACGACGTCGGCCACTTTTATCACGTGGCTTTCTTAAATTAATAACAATCGAAGCCTGCTGCTGTTACACTGTGTTAACCCAGTCGAGTTAGTCACCTTTTCTTGAAGCTTTTATCTGCATTTCAAATGTTATTTTTTAATTTTTTATATCACGAACAATACTTGTGTTTGTTCTTTGAAGATATATAATTTAAGTTTATCCACGTTACAAGATGGCCATAAAATATTTTGACGTGTAATCTGGTAATAAATGCAAACAAGATGACGACGACGGCCACGACAACTCAAGTTGAGCAACCTTCACACAACCGGGAAAAAGAAAATTTTTCACCTCGACAACACAAAACTGATGGCTACACAAACTTTAAGACAGTAGGCGAAAATGACAACAGCAAAACTCCAGTTACCAAATTCGTTTTAATTTTAACCTTTTTCTCCGCCATCGGAGGCTTTTTATTTGGCTATGATACCGGAGTTGTTTCTGGGGCCCTGTTACTTTTAGGCAAAAACTTTCAAATGAGTACCATTTCCCAGGAATTGTTTGTAAGTGTGACTATTGGTTTGGCCTGTTTGTTTTCTCTTGTTGGTGGAGTTTTGAATGACTGGATCGGCCGCAAACCGACGACCCTGCTGGCCAGTGTTGTGTTTACAGTTGGTGCTCTTTTGTTGGGGTTTGCCTCCAATTTAGTTACTTTAATTATTGGCCGAGCAATCCTTGGAGTTGGTATAGGTAAGTTAAAAAAAGTAAGATTTATTTTAATTTCGAACTAAGTGTCTCTTTCTAGTCTCATATGAGTAGTGATTTGTGGCAGGTTTAGTTTCTTTTTTCTTAAGTAAATTATCATATTTTTTTAAGATAATTCCTGCAGGCTGAAACCAATGCATTTCTTGTTAAACAATTTTTATTTTTTAAATGTGCTTTAAGCGTATATTCCAGCTAAACACTTTTGGTAACTTCTTCAAAAAGCTTTAAAAAAAAAAAATATGGAGTATAGTGTTAAATGAAACTAACTATTTAAAAATCCCCTTTTACCGAGAAGAGATATAAAAAAAACAAAAAAAAACTGACATTTTTATTTTTTGTTTCATCAATGAAAATAAATAGTTTTTGTGAGATAAAACAACCATCGTATCATGTTTGTAGACTTTCTTTGACTAAAACTAAAAAAATTAAACAGTGACCGAGTAGCTTATGTTGCTTAAAAGAAAAAAAAAGATTTGAAACATTTATTATTATTCTTAGCTAATTGAGTAACACCACCATGCAAATTCGCTTTATTTTTCCCACCCCGGTACTAATTTCCATCGTACAATAAACATCCGCCTTTTTTGGCATTTACTTTTATTACTATGGTAGTTCATTTGGAACAAAAACCCTATCCGTTTGAGTCCTGAGTCCAATCGCCAATTCCAAACTGGCTCTCCTGGTATTCCATCACTAACAACGACAAAAAAAAAAAAAAAAAGGAAGTCCTTCGTTGATTTATTTATTTTCTTTCAAGCAACCGTTTCAACAGGTGTTTGTACAAACATTTTTAGTTGTTTTTTTTTCCCTCAGGTTGATCAGTTCATTTCCTTCTGTCAGTTATCCGTTTAAGTGTGAAGGTGGGGGAACATCCATTTACTACTTTTTTGCTGATTGAATCGGTTGCTTTTAAAAAACAATTGTTTTTGTTTGATTGCTTTTCAAGTAATTGTTTTTTGAATAAAGTGACTCCTAAAATATTTCGCTTACAATAATAGTGCATTTAAAAAAAAATAATGAATGGAAAGACGGCTGTAAAAGTGTAACCGTTACTAACCGAAACAACTTACTTTTTTTGTCTCTAGCAAAACAAATGCATCAAAGCTGTGTCAGCACATTCCAGGTGGGACCACGATTTCAGAGAAGTCTCTTAATAGATTTAAAACAACCACTTAACTTAAGCTTTGAATGCGATGGATTTCAAGTGTGAGTTAGAAACACAAATTGACCCAGTTGAAATAATTTCTTTTTTTCTTTCTCTCATGTTTCCGTAACGACGCCAAACACACACACACAAATTATATCGACATGGACCACATTATCCAATTTGTAGAAAGTATTGAACTTTTGTAGAATTACTGAAGAAATAATTTTTTATCTTTAAGATTTTCTTTCCTGAAAGGTTTGTTTATTGAAAGCAAGTTCTCACCCCACACCACAATGGAAAAATTTAAATTGTCAAGAGAGGAAAATCAGCCTTTATAAATAAAATGTAAACCCGTTTTTTGTTTTGTTTTTAATTATTACATTTGTTGATCTGTATGACTAGTGATAAATACAATTATTTTTAAAATTTAATTTATATTTTCCACATTTTTTTTGTTCAAAGAGTAAGTCATATTTTTGTGGTGTGCCGATGGTCTACCCACCACGTATTATTTAAATTTGCGATTAGAATTTCAACAAGACTCCAGAAATAAAATAATGATGCCAATTGTAACCAAAATAGACATGTATTAACAAATATACAGTAGTTCGAGAAAAGCATGCATATAACTGTTTACAAATGTGAAGAAGGAGAAAGAGTTTTCTCCCATAGACTAAAGTAAAATGTTCTTTGGAAGGTTGATTGAAGTAAAGTTTGTTCTGAAAGAACGAATTATTGATAGAATGTTTTGTATTTTGGAGGCTGTCACATGTTTCCATAACCGCCTTCTGCCGTCGGGTTCTCAGTGAAGTTTGTATGTGAGAATGTGTGTGTGCTTACATACATGTGTGAGAATTGATTCTGTGTTGCCGACTGCTACCTGCAATTGGGTGTGTATGTGTGAGTTAGGAAAGATTATGACACATGTCCCCACGATTACTGGCTACAACCGGGGCCTAACTGAAGATTCAACACATGTGTGATTTGCTTAAATAGTTGCCTCTTCGACCAGCTTGACAGTGTAGGCAAAATGGATTTACATGTGCACACAAGATGATCGGCCAATATTACCCAATCACTGCCTGCTAACATGATGTGTCCCGTGGATGAAAGCAAGCAGGTAAGCGTGAATGATAATGAGACACATTTTATTAAGCGTTTTCTTTTAGTTTTGCTGCTTGTTTAATGATTGATTTTCTAAGCTCCATGTAGATGTGGCACAAGATTGAAAGTATGGGATACCCAGTGAGGATTGAACTTGTAGGACCCTCGGATATGTTTATCAAATTGGCCTTGTTTCAAACATAACTGAAGTCCTCACAATTTAAAATATCAGAAAGTTAAAAGAATAAAGTGTTTCATTTGTAAAAAAAGTGGAATTTTACTAACTAAACAAAATAACATCAAATGTATAGGAAATGAAATTACTAACTAAATGTTTAAAAAGAAAAGGTGTCGAGTTAAAAAGGAATCTAGATTTCATAAAGTGGTCATATCTTGTTTCTTTTTATATCTGCCATTGAGTAGGTGAAAAGGAAAAAGGGGTGAAGAGGAGAGTGTGAGTGACCCATTCTTTTTTTTTTTCTTTTTTTTTTAAGGTATTAAGAAAATTGACAGGGGTCATGGTTCCATTTGTTATTTCCTGTTGAACCGGAATCCATAATCTCAATTTTCACATGGCTTGTGAAATTTGATTTGGTCTGTTTTTTTTTTTTTGTTTTTTTATTATTTTTTATTTTTTTCAAAATGTTTACAATCATTCTGATTTGATTTTGTGGATGTGCAATTCTGCTTTTTGTGTTTAAGTTGTTTGTTGAGATGATATCGGATTTGTATCCTATAAACTCACTAAGTTGTAATAGTTGCTAACCATTTACATCATGAGTCAGTCATTGACATTCCTCGAGGTTGGCTTTCCTATGCTGTGTGTTGACGGAGGATTTGATTTTGGTGGGAAGTGTTAGGGACGCCTTCCCTAGCCTTACTATCACTTCCCCACTTCGAGGACTGATTGCTTATGCAAGCCTTGAAAGCTATCAAAATTTTTCCTCAAATGTTGAAAGGCCTTGAAGGTCCTTCCTCAGTCCACTGATCTTTCTTGGCCTCGGAGGCACTTGTATTGTGCATTAGTGGAGGGGATCGTGACGAAGGACCCTCTATGTGATCGGTTTGGCTTGTCAGTGGCCAAGTTGTGCTTCTTTTGGTCTTGGGCACCAGCATAAAATTACCTCAGCGACCTTGAGTTTTTGCTTACCAGTGATTGATTCGGAACGGGCTATTTCTCAATGACGTGGCCTTCAGATGCCCGGCTGTCATTGGTGTAACCTTGATTTAGAAGAAATGGCTGTACACGTCTTCTACCATTGTCCTCAGATGCACTCTTTCTGAGACTATGTCAGTGAGTTGATGGCTTGTATCACTCCCGATCGGCTCATGTTCATTGATATCGCATACGCATGTAATAATGTGTCACCCCCATATTCTGGGGTGAAATAGATGGAATTTCTCATGTTGCTGGCAGTATCTCGAATGGTGATCTGGATGACACGGAAGCGGGGAATCTCGTGATATGAACGTCATTCTTATCAGCATCATATTAGATTCCTTGAGCATCAGCTCAGGATGAAGATCAGATCAGATAGAAAGCATTTGATATAAACAGATTTCAGCAAAAGGTGGGTAACTGTAGCAAGTCTGGTTCGCGTGAATGGAGCCAGTCTTGATTTTCTTTTTAAGTCTCTTACTGTATAACGGGGCAGTTTTCTGCAGACGTTTCCCTGGTTAAGTTATCTAGTTAATGTGAGTGAATGTGTTCCTAGCCTGTTCCCAGCTTTCTCTTTCGTTATGATTCAAGTCGAGATTCCCAACCTCCCCGGTTTGTTTTTAGCCCCACTTTTTCATCTTGACTTGGTCAGTCTTTGATTTCTCTATTCCCTTATTTATTTTATCCTTCCCCTCTCCCTTAGTGAGTGTGCTACTTGATTTTACTGTTTGGCGGAATACAGCAGCCACTCATGATTTTGTGGGGTGGACAGGTTTTACTAACATCTATTTATTTTGTTTGAATATTTTGTTATATTTTTAGTTTGTTTTGGGTTATTCATCCCCTCCCCCCGCTCAATTTCATATCATTATACATTTACATATATTGTATAAAAAGTGATTGTATGTAAATATATATCTCATGGTTTTGTTACCCCTTTTTTAGGTTTCCCTGTGAATATGTGATACTATGGTATATGTAGGATTGTATGGTGAAGGATAAGTTTTTGTGGTAAATGAAGAAATTGTTAAGAGTGATTGGGTCGTGAATGTGATTAGCTAGGGTATAGGGTAGTTAACAAAGACCACCCTCTACCCGCCCACATGTTTCCACCATGTGCCACATTTTTGTATACAAAATAAATATACCATTTAAACCACGTTGAGGTGCCCTGCTGCTTGCATAATGGTTGGGGAATGCAAAAACGACCATTAACAACACAAGATGCACAAAAGACTAAGAGTTCAGGCCTCTTGTTGGCAAATTTTATTCCCAATGCTCAATAAATTTTATCAAAAGAGACTATTTTTATTGCTTGGTAATTTTTTTATAGCTGGCCTAACTCCACAATATAATTTTCATTCAAACAACCTTATTATTAGTAATAGTAGTAGTATCACCCCATTTTTGGCTCGCCCCTTGGTTGCCCTCCTCCCCACTTTTATAATATTTATAAAACTGATCAATTTCTGATTTTGATAAGATTCGATCTTCAGCACTTTTCTCTCTGCGTTTTCTTTTTCATTTAACTTTTTAATAGGCCAGTTTGAAAAAAAAAAAAATAAAACAACTAAATAGATGGAAACAGACATGTTGTTAGTTAGGGAAACAGACTTAATAGTTATATAGTAATGAAGAAATATTATTTAAATTATTTCCTTGCTTCAAAGCAGCTTCTTGACTGTATGGTCGGACTTTGCTGAAAACACAAATAAATTTTTTATCCCAGTTTGTTCGGCTGTGGTTCCCACAACATTTTGATTGGTTTCGTTGCATTTTTTTTTTTTCCACATTTATTCTTTGTACTTCAAAAAAATTTTGTGGAGAAAAAAATCAGAGCAGATAAATCACTCTGTTCTGCTAGTATTGACATTAGTATTAACCCTTTGATTTTATTTTGAAATTTACCTCTCTTTTGTTCCACCTTTAGAGAGCGGAAAAGAGGGCAAGAATATATTAGAACTCCACGATTATGAATGAAAAGTTATTTTGTTCAATTTAGTGAAGTAACATACTTATTCCTCAGTTGTGTATACGATAGTATTGTAGGATGAAAATACTGAGTTTACATACCTACTCCTCAGGAAAATCTCGGGCCCCTAAGTGCCTCCACCCCACTTTCAGAGTTCCACAACTGCCACTGGTAGTACCCACACTGAAAAAAAGTAATTATTGTAACAAAATACCAGTGACATTCGTCAGGACCTGCTGATTCTATCATAAATTGGACACCACAGATACAACTGAAAAAATGTCAGTAATGGTAAGACGTTAATCTGTGGAAACATAACGTTAAGGCTGCAGAAAAATATGTCCATCATACAAAGGTGTTGTAAAAGAATGTCTGGAAGTTTTACTATGGTGATCTCCTGCCTTAAATTTCGTTTATACTACTCACTTTTACAATGTTTTGTAATTTACTGATAGCTTGCATTAAACATTGCATGCTAAAAGCCAAATGTTCCTGACTATGTGCATCTAATCTGTCTGTGTGTCTTTTTATGCTGTCAAATATGGCAAAAAAAAGAAAAAAAACAAAAGAAAAATGAAAAGTAAAAAATTGGTACCAATAAAATTGCAATACTTTCTGTAAAAATGGCATCATACTTTTGTCTTGGACACACTGCTGGAAGCCTACTACTTCCCGTGAGTCAGTAACTCTACGCTACAGTTGGGTGTGTATCATAAATTTCTACAAACTGTCTGAAGTTATTTGATAACAAAAATTAAAATGCTTTCTAAGTTTTGTTCATAATAGGGCTTTATATTTAATGACTATATAAATTTGAATGGTGGCGAGAGCTTTGTACTCTAGCTAAAAAGTAAATTTAAACTAAAAAAATACAAAACCTTTCAGAATTTTATATATATATATATATATATATATATATATATTTTCTAGACATATTCTATTAAATATAAGAGACAATGAATGTCTATTATGTTTAATCATGAACCGTTCTAAACGTCGTATTTTTGCTTTAATTTCAGTTGAAAATAAAGACAAAAATTCTCCAACAATAATTATCCAAATGTTGGAGAATTTTTGTCTTTATTTTCAACTGAAATTAAAGCAAAAATACGACGTTTAGAACGGCTCATGATTAAACATAATAGACATTCATTGTCTCTTATATTTAATAGAATATGTCTAGAAAATTACTTGCTGCCTCGATATACTAAATATATATATCTATATATATATATATATATATATATATATATATATATATATAGTGGAAGCTGTCATATGCAACTGCCATAAAAAGCTGGTCATACGTAGCAAGTAGATCGGGGTAGAGGAACAGATGCGCAGATAGAAATAGAGTAGATAAATACAGAAAAAATAAAGAGAATGAAAGAGAAAGACATTGGAAATGAGATTGTTACATTATCTCTGACATTCAAAGCCAAAAAGAGAGAGAGACAAGAAAATAATGAAAAGGAGAAATAATCATGAAATTCAACAGATGCACAAGTGTCTATACACAACGGGAAAAAAATCAACCTACTACCGATAACTTGTGCATAAGTCAATTTTTAACTTAGTATAAAAATAGCAAAAATGAGAAAATCTACAATCAATTGGTGATACCTCCTGACAAGTGTACCAAACAATTACTTTTGTCTATGAAACTGGAATCTATATGCTGAATATAACATCAATCAGCTAAGTGACAAATTTATATATATATATATATAATCTCAGCATGCAGTGTGGGTATAGAAGAATCCAAAGGAGTATCCTCTACATAGTGGTAGGATAACTCTCTAAGAAAGTTCTAAACATATATGCATATAAATATATATAGAGCAAATATAAGAAAAATTAAGGCAGACACGTTATTTCATGGGGAATCGGAAGTATAGGCCTATTTCAGGCAAACCGTCATCAGCCTTTGTCTTTATTTTACAAAGGATTTTATATGATTCGTGTAAAATCCTTTGTAAAGTAAAGACGGAAGCTGATGGTTTGCCTGAAATAGGCCTATACTTCTGATTCACCATGAAATAATGTGCCTGCTATAATTTTTCTCATATATAAATTCATTTGAACATTATTTTTAATAGGTACTCGTATTTGAGTTGATACTGTTTTTAATTAAACAGTGTGTGTGTGTATATATATATATATATATATATATATATATATACATATATATATGTCTTATCAAGTGATGGTGCTGATTTCAAATTGAAGAGTTTTAAAAGGTTTAAATCTAACTGAACCCCTTCAATCAGGGAGGCATTGTTACATAGTCTGTGGTGACCAATCAAAATACAAGTAATTTCTAATTTGAAGAACATAAGAACAGACTACATGGTCATCAGTAAAAGGTGCAACCCAAAATGCCAAATACAGGTGGGGGATACCAGAATAAAGCAAGTACAAAAATTTAAATACCTAGGAAGTGTTCTAACAGGAAATGGAAAGTGTGACACAGAGATCTGAAGGCGAATTGGCATGGCAAAGGACGCATTCCAGAAGCTGAGTAAAGTACTAAGACACAGGAAAATTTCACTAGAAACAAAGAAAAGAGTGCTGGATTTCTATGTGATGTCAGTTCTTCAATACGGCAGTGAATGCTGTACAATATCATCGAAAATGTGGACAAAACTTGAAGCAGTGAAAATGTGGTTCTACAGAAGGATGCTGCGGATATGGTGGAGTGAGCATGCAAGCAACGATGAGGAGTTGGAAAGAATGGCAACGAAAAGGAAATTAATAGTGAGCATCAGGAAGAGACAACTGAAGTTCCTGGGACATGCAATGAGGAAGGAGAACCTGATACTGACTGGCCAGATAGAAGGAAAAAGAGACAGAGGAAGGCAGCGGATAACATATTTACAGGGCCTGATCAGGTGGATGATGGAACGGGGGTTGCCAGGAGTAACAGGAGCAAACATACTAAGAGCCAAAAGGGATAGGGAGATGTGGAGAACCATGATTGCCTATGTCCTGAAGGGACAGAGCACATAGATGAAGAAGAACAGACTCTAAAAACACTATTTTGGGGCATGTAAACTGATAACCGTTTCTTATTTGTTCTTTATCTTAGAATCCTGTTGGATTCTGATCTATATTTGATTTTTTAGCATATATATTTAGTGGATAATTTTGAGTAGATACTCCATTTATTTATTAAACAGTATGTTTTCATTTACTGTCCTGAATATTCAAGAAATTTTATTAGAGAAAAGTATGCATTCTCTGACAGAATCCAAATCTGCATTTCCTTAGGGGTTTGACCTCTCAGAGACAGAGTGAGTCAATGACTATGAGATATGCACATGTGAATGCTTAAATGCTCTTTGTGCAGCCTACTTTCCAAAACCAGTATTCTAATATTTTGCCATTGAAATATTGATTTTAGGGGAAATGTGTTGGGACTAGTAGTTTTCAGCATCTTTCAGGCATATAATTAAATTTTGTGCGTATTTAAGGCATCCAGTTTTGATTGGCAAGCAATCTAATCTAAACTTATTTATAAATGGAACTTTGTGTGTGTGTCCGTTACCTATAGACTCTGAAACGGCCGAACCGATTTTCTTGAAAATTTACACAGTTGTACTATAAGCGGCTTAGCTAGGTTTTGTGTCGAGGTACTCCCGATAAATATCGATAATCGAAAAATTTGGGTTATAGAAGGAGTGGTCCGATTTTAATCAAATTTGATACAATCATAGACAAAGAGATAAGAAATGATATTCAGAAGTTTCAAGGTTGCAGTTCTTACAATAGTGCAGAGAATCGATAATATATATCTATAAAAGGCAAGATGTTTGTGTGTGTGTGTGTATCTGTTTATCTGCCTGCATGTCTATATTTTTTTCAGCCCTTTTATTTTAGTTTTTGCTTCGAGTTTGGCTCTAAGGTATAATTGTAGTTCTTACTCTCAGCCATGATACCATTTACTCAGAGGACTTATTTAGCCTTCAAAATTCAGTTTACGACGAAAAAAAACTTATTTGATATCGATACCATGACATCAAAATTTGACTTACATCCATTCATTTTTCTTTCAGTCTACGGTTTCGCTTTAACTGGAAACAACTATTGCTTTTTAGTCTTTCGTGCCAACGTCCAAAGAGTCTGAGCTCCAGGACCATGGATTAGTTTTAAAGCTTTCATTAAACCCGAGCAACGCTGCTAGTGTTTAATAATTTGATAGTTAGTTTTCTTATTTACACCCTGGGTGGTGGTTGGGAGTGGGGTCATCTATCTGAACTTGATGAAAACTCAATATGACCTTGCTCAATCTGGGAACTGGAATTTTAAACATATTCATTAACTGATCGGTTTGTTTAGTAATTCTATTTTTCCTGATTTCAACAATAGCATCTACCAAGTACCATTTCAGCTACAAAGGTAGATTTCTCTAAAGAGAATCATTGATAAATCTCAAAGATAAAACAATAAAATGTAAATACTATAAAAATGAGGTAAAACATTCTAAAATAATCCTTATCTATTACCTCATTATAAAAAGAAAAATAATTAACAAAAACAGTAGGTTAACTTAAGTAATCCCATGGGTTAAATAGTAAGATGTGTATCTGGAAAAAAATCATTGTCCTTCTCAAAACAAATTCCTAATGCAATTTTTGCAATTCAAAATATGTTTTGGCTTTACATAACTCACAAATCCCTAAAAAACAAATTGATGAATCAATCCTTTAATTTTAAAATTTGCTTTTTACTGCAGCTTCTCAGACCCACAGTGTTTGACTATCTTTGTTACAAATTTGGGTTCATTACTGATGCAGTCTGAAAAAAGAATGAAGCTCGTGATACTGCCTACCATGAATATACGTAAGAAACAAAAGCAATATAGTGTTAGTTGGTGGGTGGGGAGAAAACAGATGAAGTCAACAAAGTTGGATTTGATCTTCTGTCAGCCAAAAAGCTCTAGTAGAAAAGGAGTTCAAGCCTTGTTAAGAGACCCCCATCCAGTCTGTGTAACATCACATAAAAATGAGTTATTATGGGTTAAGTGTAACAAAAGAAAAAAAATGATTGACCAAAACTCAGAGCTACATCAAATACAAATATTTAATTTACAAAACACACCAAATAAAATATTTACAAATATACAATTTTTGTTGCATTCAAAACAAGAAACATAGAGTTTACTACTGGCGTGCGTTACGAGGAGAGAAGGGGAAGGTAAGGTGTCAAATATCTTTACCCAATTAAGATAGCAAAGAAGTTTAAGTGCTATACTTTTTGGAAATTCTCAAATGTGTATATAAAGAATAATTATTAGTTTGGTCAATGAAAGAGTCAAAAATATCTATTTACCCCTTTTAGTTCCATGAGGTGCTCTTTCAGGTTTTACTTGGTCGGCAACTTTTTTTAGAGATTCTTTCGGCTGGATCCACAAGTCAAGCTGGAGTTGATAATGTCAGCAAATCCTGTTAACAACTAACTACTCTCTTCACAAAACCTATTTTTATAGGAGCTAACACCTAATTTGCATATTTCTAGAATCCTTTAGAGTTCTCAAGATTTTACTTAAATTTTCTCGAACATTCTAGCATCTTCCAAACGTTTTATTTCTAATTTCCTTATTTTTACGACTGCTTCATGAATTAAAACTTTTTGTAATAACAAGTAGGACTCGATAGAAACCCTTACTACAACTTTTTAGACATTATTAATATTATTTTTATATATAAATGCATCCTGGTAACACGTTCTGAGTAGTTGCAATGACAATAAACTAAGATGCAAGATATATTAGTCAAAAATGACTGTTGCCAGTGCTTTGTTTATTGAACAATGAAGATTGCTACCTTTATTTTGGTTATTTAATTTAATTTCTAAAAAAAAGTCTGTTTTAGTTTATATTTGAGCTCCGGAAGAGATTAGAATTACTACCCTTTCGTATAATCATAATTTTTGAATTTCTGTTTTGGATAATGTTTCATTTTAGAGTTGCAGTTTATTGTCTTCAAATGCAATAACATAAAACTGAATCAAAAAAGCCGCTTTTAATTTATTTATTTTTTTCCTCAGGCCTTGCTTCCACCACCGTCCCAGTGTACATAGCTGAATGTGCCCCTGCTCACATGCGGGGTCAGTTGGTCACGTTAAATAACATGTTTATCACAGCTGGTCAATTTATTGCCAGTCTGGTGGATGGGGCATTCAGTTATAACGAACAGAATGGATGGAGGTAAGTCACAATTATAATGCTTTTTTTTCTTAACTCTTTATACTCTATTCTCTCTGAGGATGACATATATATATATATATATATATATATATATATATATATATACACACACACAAACACACACACACACACACACAACATTCCCATATATCATCAGCCATTGCTGGACCAAGAAAAAGGCTTTTCTCAAATTCTTCCATGACCACCATGACTGTGCTATTCTCTTTCATGTCTTACCAGCAGACCCTTTTGTTACTTTTCTCTCTCCATCTTCTGACTTTTTGCTATTAAATACATATTTGCTGCCCATTGTGCACTGATAAAGCCACTTTTTACTCCATCTGTTAGCCTGGTCCTGGGTATGACCATAAACTGCATCTGCCAGCAAGGCCTCTGATTAGGAGCTTGTGAGGAGCATGGAATTACCTCTTAATTGCTGTTGTTCCCAGGTCCACCCTGACTCGGAGTGGTAGCACCTGCTAGGGTCCCAGCTATGAAGGTATTTACCAACAAAATGCTACAATGCAATACATACAATGCTATGAAGGTATTTACCAACAAAACTTTTTTGAATGAAACTACTTTAAGACAATTGAACCATATTAAAAAAAATTGTGATCCCAATATTCAAAGACTGACCCTTTAATGACCAAAATGGTTGATGGGTCATTAAACTTAAACCAAACCAAACCATCTGTTAGCTTTTCTTCTTGATCATCTCCTATTTTTGCTGGTCCGTCACTTCTTTAATATATTTGGCTCTGTTTTCTGACCAGTGCTCTTTCCATTGATCCTTGTACCATTCCCACTTTTTACGTCCACATGTCATAGCTAGCATTATATATTGTATATACTTTGTCTTGATTGTATTGGAAATATCAGTTTCATTATGTCTCTTTTTTTATTAAATGCTTTTCATCTATTATTAGACATCATTGTTTGGTTTGTTTTTATTATGTGTCGTGTAAAATACATTTTTGAACTTTTTCCAGTTCTTCCCCCATCTTATTTGGTTATCTTTTTCCCAGATCATAAAACAAAACTGACCATTTCTTAATAGGCAGTTTGTTTTATTTCTGTTCCTTAATAAACAAACTCTTAGATGCCAAATATAAGGGTGTTGTCTTAATAATCCAGTGTGTGTGTGGGGGGTTGGGAAGATTTCTCATAATATGCTATAAGTGAGATGGGGTCTTAATGAAAGGGGGTTTGAAAAGTCATTTAAAGGGTCAAAATCAAAAAGTGTGAAATTGACTAGTTTGTTATACACATTTTTTATGTTATTTTCTCTATTTTCACAAAACCTGGAATTTTTTCTAGATTTCTCCTTGAAGTGTAGTGATTTTATTTCTACTCTTGTTAGAGCTTGGTATTGATATTTTTTTGTTTTTGTTTTTTAAGAATCATTTTCTCAATTTTAAAGTCAACTCCAACTCTACAAGCCACCATTCTCTGATCACTTCTTATATTAACTTTGTTCATGACGGATACATCTTTAATTTTACATCATATGTCAGCCTTTATGAAGTCAATTGAACTTTTATTTCTCCTCTGGTCTTTTCAATTCCATGTTTTTATGCTTCTCTGTATTTGAAAATGTCTTTAGAATTGTTGAGAAGTTTACTAACATTTTGCATATCATTTGACCTTTTCTAAATTGCCCTACAATAGATCCCCTTTTCTTCTTTTCTCTACTTCTGTACTGAAGTCTCCCATCAAAATTGATATCATTTCTTTCTCCCCTTCCTGAACATTAATGTTGTTTATAACAACTTCATTTGAACTTTACATATTGTTGCATATTCATTATTTTTAGTGTATTTTTAGCAGAATTTGATCATAAGCTATTGGCTATTGTGATATGTTATTGACATTTTTTTTATGTTACCCACAATAACAATTGACTAAAATCTGACCACATTAAACCTTTTCTTCTCTCTGATAATAGATGTTGATTTATGTTCAGTTGAGAGAAACATTTTCTCCTTGCATGTCAGTCTCTTTCATGCCTACCACATGCCTCGTAATGGTAGTTAATTGTTAGTTGGTCTAATTTGTAGTCTTCAGCTCTGCTTTGAACATTATATAGATATTTGTTAGTGATTTTAATAATAATATATTTGTTTTGCATGGATAATCTGCAAACACATGAGGCAATGTGGACCTTTGTTACATTATGAGCCAACTGGAACATTATGATGTATATTTTGTTTTATCATTTGTGGTTTTAAGAAGATGGTGGTTAATTGATTCCACATGTTACCACTTATGAATTGTTTACCTTTCATTTCTGTCAGTCACCTCAGAGATCCATCGTCCTTTGGCACCCATTGTAGCCAAATGTTTTTTTACATAATTCCTGAGAAACATTTCATGCTGTTGGCACTGTTGTTTTGGTTCTGTCAATAGTTTCTTTTTCCTTTTGTTAGGCAGTTATAAACTAATTAACTCAGATACAAAAGCAGACTACATGAGTCATTCTTCCAAACTGAATTAGTTCATTCTGTGAATAATTAATAGCAAACAATTTCCAATTTCAATGTAAGCTGTTATTACAAATTGGTACTTTTTCTGACAATTGCTTGAAATGTATGCGCATTTTAATTTAGTAGCTTGTTAGATTTAGCTCTGTCGATCTAATTCCATTTGTAAAGGGAATAGTTTTTTATTGTAAATTAACAAAATTATAAATGAATGAAAAAATGTTGATATGGAAAACTAACAACTTTGAATTATAAGAAATTACTTCAGAAAAATGATCTCCTTGGAAAATAGATGAAATATTTTTTATATCGGAGACCAGTTTTATTTAGGAGTAGATAAATATTAACTAAATATGCAGACTAATAATATACCTGCCTAATACAAGCTTACAATAATTGGGTAAGGCCCCCATATAAAATGTCATATTTTCATGTAACCTACAGACATTCTCCCATACAGTTGAATTGAAATCATCTCTACATTGCTTAAAATACATAATGCAGTGCAAGTGCTTATTTTATTGTAGGCATAAAAAATGTGTTGGTGGAAAAACAATAACAGGAAAAACACTAAATTTGCATCAAAGAAAATCTTATCAAAAAATTTGTACTATTCCTAAAAATGAAGTTTTATTTATTAACATTTTTTTAAATTTAATTTCTACTTAATTCAAGTTCACAAGATTCAACTCCAGTTCAAAATTAGTTGCTAACTGCTAAAAAATATTAAGTATATTATTGGAACAGAAAAACTTTACCAAAAATCTATTCATATTTCGGCAATCACTGATAATCCAAATGCAAGGCAATTTTTGTGAATTCATAAGTTGTCATTAACACCTTTGAAAATCGTATTAAAACAAAAAGAAAGAATAATTACATAATACTACTACTTGCAAAAATCCAATTCTTAGAATTTGTAAGATTTGATTAGAAGTCGCATGGATCATGTGACAACCACTTAGTGATATCACTCTATACATTAACAAAATTGGAAGTCAAGTCCAGTTTGTTTATAGCAGCCAAATCGTAGTGGATGCATTTTTAGCCTTGGCTGAGGAGCCTGGGTTGAGGTTAAATTTTTCTTCCCAGCAACTTACAAGCTGTCTGATGCTGTTTCCCTTTGGGAATATATCTTTCCCAGACATAGAGCTCACCCCAGCTCACAGTTCTCAATTTGGGAAAACCCAAGAATTGCTGTTTCCCACTTCTGGAATATGTTCTTGCTTTGGACAGACTTGAAAAATCCAGACTTTTTGATTAGTTGATTATTTGTTTTACCAGTACATTAATCCCTGCAGTTCATTTAGTGCAGAAACTAGGTTTTTATATTTGGGAATATTTCAAAATATTTCAAGTAGTTTTGAGGGTTTTTTTTTTTTAAATTGTTTTCAAAATATCACAAGTTGTATAGTTTGGTAATATTTCAAAACATAAGTTGCATGGTTCAAAGTCCAACCTTTATTTTACTCCACCCACATCTATTGAACAGGTGAAGAGGCTCATCCCTTGTTCCCTGTTTAGGATGTGGTTCCCGGCTTTCTCTTTTCCAATCTTTTCACTCTTATGCAGCCCCCTGTGCCACCGCCCTGCTTGGGGTGATATGATTAAAAAAAAAAAAGAAGTTGGAAGTATTTTATTTACTTCAGATATCCTATTAATTGGGCAGAAGGTACATTCTTGAAGAGGATGTGAAGGTTTTGTGCTACATATTTTTTGTGCTTGGTTGCAGTGGGTACACCAAAGTGTAGTTTCTGCCTTGAGCATATGTGTGTGTCCAATTCTTATTCTCTTGAGCACTATGTATTGTCTAAAGTCAGCCAATGGCTCTATATTCTTCCTTATTGTCAGATGTTGCTCATATAGTTTACTTTATTTTTTTAATTGTATCACCCTGAGCAAGGCAGCAATGCCACTGATGCGCAGGGGGATACATAAGTGTAAAAAGATTAATTAGAAGAAAGTGAAGAGGAAGACGAACCAGTTAGAAAGGAACAATAGAAGGATGAGAATGCAGGTGTGATGACAGTTTCAAAGGTGGAGAGAAAGGAAAGGATATACGGGGTGGGGAAAGAACTAGTCAAGTGGTTAATAGATGAGTATTGACATTGCATTTAAATTCCTGGAGGTTCTAGCTGTCAGGAAAGCAAGAATAGGGGAGCAAGTTCCACAGGCAGGAAGTGCAAGAGAAGCTGCAGGAGCAGAATTGTCCTCTGCATTTGGCTAACCTAACTGTGAATGGGTGGGACCCAGTTGCCAATCTGGTTGCACGAGTAAACACCTGTTGAGGAGGCACCAGTGACTTAAGTTCGTCCGAGCAGAAGCCATGAAAGTATTTATAGAACAGACAAAGGGAGGCCACATTTCATTGGTGGCTGTAGTCGAGCTGCCAAGTCAGTACCTATCACAATACTGATTCTCCTTTGGAGGCTGTTGAGAACACTGAGATGAACGGCAGGGGTGCCTTACCATATATGGCAGCAGTGTACCATGCATGGACGAATGGTTGATTTGTATATATGCAAGATGGATTCAGGCGGAAAAAACATCCTGGCTCGACACAGTGACCTAACCTTCTTAGCAGTGGATTTTTCTTTCTTAAAGCCTCTCATTTATTGTTGTTTTATGTTGCCATAGCAGGTTATGACAACACAACTATGAAATTCAAAAATCACTATTGTTTAGGAATCAGTCATCTTCAGTGGCAGGATAAAATTTTGTACATCAAATGAAGTCACATACTGAGTGATAGAAGTTAATCAAACCATTTGAGAATAGGATATTTTTGCTTAATATCATATTGGAAAAATATTACATCAGCCACTCCAGGTAAATCATTGCTTTTGTTGTCTTTATCATCATCTGTAAATGGTCTTTAAATCATTTTCCAATTCACTACCACAGCAAAAAGAATTTGGATAAAGCACTCTTCTTATAAAATATCACATCAGCCACTCCAGAAAAGAAATTCATTCTATTTCCTTTGCTTTAGGGAAAGACATTAATCTATCTGTACTCTCATTTATTGGTTAAAGAAGAGAGCAAATGTAGGAGATCCAAGATTTTTTTCTCTTTATTATCTGTGACTTGTCATGTTTTTGTGAAATTCAAACATATATTGTTCAGGGATCAGTGTCATCTTCAGTGGCAGGATCAACTTTTTGTACAGCAAATGTAGTCACATAGTGATAAAGGTTAACCTATTTAAAAAAAATGCTACCTTAATTCTATAAATAAATAAATTTTCTTTTTTTTTTTTATTATTATTGTTATATATATCTGAAAAAATATTTTATTTTCCAAACCTGGTTAGGAAAATTATGTCCATGTTCCTAGTCAGTGCTATGAAGTATTTGCTTTTTCTTTATTAGTGCTACTATTCCGGCTTTCTCTTTTCCAATCTTCTCACTCTGTTTATTTTTTCAATTGGAGTAGATCTATCTATCTATCACCCGGTTCACACTCCACCTACGTCTATTTCTACTGCCAATCATTGAATGGAAACGGTAGTGAATTTCTTATATAATAAAAAGTGTGAGATGCCATGAATGTTTTGTTTAAAGTGTAGATTTATTGTTATTATTATTGTTATTATTTATATTACTTGCTTCTTGTATGATACAGTAAATGTCCATAATGGTATTTGTGATGCTACACGTGTTTCGAGTCTAAAGTTGACTTTCTTCAGGTGAATGAACTTGTGACTTCACATATAGGGATCTGTTTGCTTTTCCGATAGCCAAGGTATCGTGTATAAATAAATGTCAGAGGGTTTATTTGTGTGGGGTTGGGTTTTTTCACACTCGCACATTAAGTTTCTTCTGGTGCCTTTATCTCTGAGGATTTTGATTTTGTCTCTATTATTTCTCTCATTGGAACAACCCTATTTCTGTTTTTAAGATATATGAGAGAGAGAGAGAGACTGGGAAGTTCTTAGATAACTTTTGTAGATGTGAAGGTTTCAAGTTTGTGAGATTTTTGATGAAACATTTTCATTATTCATATTTGATTTCTATCAAATAAAGTTCTTGAGCTGAACTACTTTCAGGAGCTGCTATTTTGTTTTTCATAGCTGATCTTTTCTTTAGCAGTCAAAGAGTTTATGGGAAGTGGACAGGAATTTTCTCTTTTGGAAAGTTTAAAATGAACTGAATCTAGTAAAATTTAATGTTAATTAAATGTTGGCATGAATTAACTTTAGTGCTCACAGGCCTAGGATCTGTAACACTCATTTGAAGAACTTTGGACTTTTCAATTTATGAGACTAGTGGAGTTGTTTTTTTTTTTTCTTTCTAAATTATACAATGTTCATTGTTTACTTAACAAAATGTCCTTTTGTTTTTAAGTTAGATTCCTTCAACCTTATCTGCATTGGGTTTAATTTAAAGCAATATGATTTTTTACAGTATTTACATTTTTCTATTGTCCTCATCTTTGTTGCCATTTGTACAACGTTTCGGCCATTGTACACTCCGACGTTCTTAAGAACAAATGGCAGCAAAGATGAAGACAATAGTCTAAATAATGTAAGTACTACTTCATTTCGGAACTATAGACAAATAATGAGTTTTGTTAAATAATTCTTTTTTAAATATGTTCTTTTTCCTTAAATGTTTATTATTATTAGTGTATCATAGTTGTGATTTTTTTTTCCACAAAATATTTTGCTAAGAAAAAATGGTGAAAATCTGCATAAAATCTTTTATAACTTTTAAATCATTTTTTTTTATTCTCTTTTTAATAAACATGATTTGCATCTTCATTGCCAAAGTTTTGCTCAATTGGCTTTACTGATGTTTGTGCTTCTTTCCAACACCACTTGCTCTACATTTGTGAAATTCTTGAGATAAGTTGACGTTAATTATATTTCCAAACTGAGCAATGCTCCCCTCACTCTGTTTCTCTCGCTGGAAGCCCTGGAAAGATCCAGTACAACATCAGGGTGGCATCAGAAAAAAATCATTATGACAAAATCAAAGACATTTAAACTTATGGAGCACATGTCCGGTGCAAAGAATAACATTCTTATGAGAGTTACACACAAATGTATGGTTTTATTTTATTTTACTAATTTAACTAATCTTTTATTCCTCCAATCTTGACTAATGTTTTTTAGGACACAGCTCTTAGATTATTATTGATACTGTCCTAAATTTCATGTTTTACATTTTTTGTCAGGACTCAGGTGAGATTCTGCTACTTTCATTTTTCTTTCTTTATTCTGTGATTTTGCCTTATATTTTGTTAATTTTATTTATTTTACTTTAAATTGAAAATATATTTCCAGGTAAAAATCAATGTTACATTGAATGCAACTAAAATAATAATGAAAAGGTTGTAGTTCGCATTTTGGCATCCAATAAACAAACATAATAGTCTGAACAATGTAAATAGTGTTATTTTTTTTATTTTTGAAACCAAATTATTGATATTTACTTCTCTTAGCTTATGATAGTCCAAACCCAAATGTGGACGAAAAGAATGTGCCTATCTTGAAAATTGGCATGCAGAATTTGGCTACATTTGAATAAGTGTAATGAAATATGTAGCTATTTGTTGTGGAGTAGTTTTTCGTACTGAAAGTTACAATCATGCCATGTTGTTTGCTAATCGACTTACTGCACCCAAAATGTTAGGAACTTGGTAATCTTCCACTGTAAGCTGACTCCTTAGTATTTGGCTAACTGCCGACTATTATCAACTGCCTTAGTCCAACTATGTCCAAACTGGAACTAACTAATAGTTCTACTGAACTCCAATAGAACTCTTTAGAACTTCTAAGAACTCCTAAGAACTTCCCAAGAACTTTTCGAGTTAACTTCCTGTTAAGTCTTAATAATATAGGAGGGAGAGTCCATTATCTGAGGAATAGGTGTGTTTCACCACAACACTATTCAACCTACCCAGAGAGGCCTAGTAATTCCCTATGTCTAACCTAGTGTGGCATAAGGTTAAAATAATGTTGCATCTAGTAAGGATGAAACTCACTACCCTTTGTTTGCAATACAAACCTGTTAGTGTGCTGCAGAAGGAATCTCTTCTTCCTCAATAACTATTTTATTTCTATGCCTTCTGTCAAAAACTTTACCTGTAAATTTTAGAAGACAGGTGTTCTCCAACTTTAGAACAATTTCTCACTCCAAATTTTTCTAAGTACATAATAAAGATATTTATAGTATCACTGTACTTATTGGTGATGCAAACTTTTGGTGGTACTAATGTTACTTAAGGGAAATTTCAACAAAAATATATATTATATAGACTGATTTGTTCAGAGTAGTGTCCTTTGCTTGATTGTTATCATCACACTGTTTTAGCCATAGTTCTCTCCACTCTTCTTCAGGTGGCTGTTGTTGGTATTTTCAAGAATTTCAAACCAAACCCTTTCTTTCATCCATGGGGGAGGGTGGGCAGATTGTTTTCATTCTCATGTTCATGCTGGGTGGGGGGTTAACTTGTATCAGTTAATTCTTCTTTGCTAATTTGTCCTTGTGATATTACTTGTCTCTTCTAGTGAACAGGAATACATGACTTTTTTCTTTTTTTTTTTTTAACACTACCCAACCCAGGGATTGAACACATAGCCACCAATATTATATTCATTAGGCCATAGGACAATTCAGTGGTAGAAATTTTGAGCTTTAAGCCTAATGTCATTTGTCTGCTTATTTAGTTGAATTGGAATATAACCAAAAATTACATATCAAATTTTGTACAGCTGCATTCAAAGGCAAGATATTGCCCTTTAAAGTAAATCTGAAAATACATTGTTCTATAGGCAATAAGCTTTACATTTAATTACATCAACTAATCAAGTGAAATCAATCCAACCTGTTTATCATGGGGTAAACCACAACATGTTTCAACTGTTAGCTTAGTACAAATAGAACAATTCATCTTTAACTGAAAAAAGAACCTACTGTACTTCAATTATCCTGTGTGACCTAGTAAAAAAAATCTTAGTTAGAAAAATGACACCTTTCTTCATGGATACTGGATGGTAAGTGACTGATGTTTCAGGATTAGACAGACCAGTTCCAGTCCTGGTCATAGGAGGGTCATTCAAAGTTCCCAGTTTGACTTGATTTCTTCTTTATCACACTTATGACCTGAGTACCACAGATCTTACCCCTACCAAGATAGTGGTCAAAGAGAGTTAAGGAACAAGATAAAAATGGAAAACTCTTTGATACAATTTTAAGATGTTTTAAGAAATTTTTGTACATTTAATCATTCTTCTTTTCAATTTCTTTTCAGAATGACAAAATCATGTTTTTGTTCCATAAATTAAAATTTGTAAAAAAAAAATTAAATAAGAATTATAAAGTAGATCAAATACAGTAATGAAAGCATTTCTTTCAACTTCATAATTATGTTTAGAGTCATAGATATTCTATGCACTGTTGATTACCCTACAATTTAGTTTAAACAATTTAGTCTATATACACAACAAAATTTAGTGCACAGTGTAGTTTAGAATGTAATGTTTAAAAGACTTTGTATATTCATTTTTATTATCATTTTCTTCTAAATGAAAAAAAATCAAATGTTTTTTGTTTCATAAAATCATTTATGAAAATATAATTAAAAAAAAACACAAACAGAATTTCTTTCAACTTCATATGTTTAGTGCCATCTACAAATATTCTATACACTGTTGATTATCATGCATGAGGCAATGTTTACCACTTGTTAAAGACAATCTATCCGTACAAAATGCAATATCTGCAAAATATATTTAAATTTTTTTTTTTAAATTAATAAAAACAATTTCATTGAATAGTTTAAGAATTCACTTAGCACAATATCAACATTTGAGAAGTCATGGAGCATTTGGATGATTCTTGAATTTTAATCTTTCACTGAAATCCTGCAAGTACATAGGAAAAAATCTCTAAACTTGGCAGGCTCATATCTTGTAGATTTGAACCCCTCACAAAATTCTTTGATGAACTTGAGTAGGCATAGTAGATGTTAGGAAAAAAATACTATGAAAATCGAAGAGGATGTATTTTCTACAGACTGACTGTATTCTACATACGTGAGAAATTGTTGATTTCGGAGTCAATAACATTTTATATCAGATATGGGGTTAAAATAGTTGAATATTTGTAGTCCACTGTCCTTATTTGGTTTACATACCAAATGTCAGAAATATTGAATAAATGGAAGTATTTTTCAAATTTTTTAAAAAAAACACTGAGATTCTGTGACACTGTGCAGCCTTAATTTAGATACAAAATAGGAAAATTATAAGCCCCTACCTCAATCAGAACGGTAAGGTCTAGCACAAAATAATTTGGCACACTTTCCTAACTCATGAAGGGGAACATTTGTGCCAAATTTCAAGTAATTTGATGTTGGTGAGTGCAGATTTCAATTTTTTGCTCTTGTTTTGACATGGAATGACTAAGGAGTAAGATGAATAAATGTGTGTAAGGAAAAAAAAGAATAAGGGTGTCGCCAATCCCTGTGAAATGAAATCATAATAATCAATAGAGAACAATGGAAGATTCAAACATCCGTATGCATGGTAGGTTCTAAAAAGCTTATCAGTCAGCCTAGCATAGAAATTAATGCTATATCAAAGCTGTTATTGAAGGAAGAAAGAATATTAAATCCAAGACTTCAGAATTCCACTGCCTAATTGCAAATTGTGTAAAAGTCAGGTCCATGAACTTAGTTAAAGAGGGGGACAATTAACATGAGTTTTAAGGGTCAAAGTTTCTAATATTGAATTGTTATATGAAACATATGGTATAGTGGTTAAGGAGCATTGCTCAAAGAAACAGTTATTTGATGGCTGTTAGTTCAATCCCTAGGGTGGGAAGAAAATAAAAAGAAACATACTCTGGAAGTAAAACAAACAAACAATATTACAAGGATAAAATTAACCATTAGCATGGACAATGGAATGAGAACGACTTAATCCAATGGATTGAATAAAGAATTATTGGAATTTTATCAACTATGACAGGCACTTTAAGAAGGTTAGAGAATACAACAGCTGAAATAATATGATAATGAGCAAATCAGTATATAATAACTAATAATAACAATTCATATAAAAGTTTAACAAAACCTTTTTCAAATCTTTTGGTTGATATAAAAAATATTATAAATAATTGTACATTTCTTGACAGGTGTCTTTACTCACCAATAAAACAAGTTCATTTGTTTCTAACATATTTTTATATCTTATCACTCCTTTACTTCTTTTGCCAGTCATTCTGAACGATTTAATTCGCTACTGCTTACCAATTAAGTAGAGGAAGTGAAATTTCAGAATTTGCAGTATAGTATCTTACAGCTGTAAGAACTTAATGAAATCTATAAAATGTGGCAAATTTTTAAGAATTTTTTTAATAAAACAAAAACATATAGAGACCTTGTTAAAAGATGATAAACTTGAAATTTAGATATATGACATGTCCTAGATAGCTATGAAGATCACCTTGATGCCACAGAGGCAACAATGAATATTTTGTAATTACAGGATGGCAGTGAGCAATCACTGTAATGCCATGTTTAGCCTGGCAGTTGAACTTCTGAACTGGTATGATGTTCAAAATTTGAATTTACAGATAGTAAAGTTTGTATTACTGAAAGTTTATAGTGTGAATATTTGTTAAGAAAAATGCATAAGAATCTGTTAATCAGCATATGATAATTAATGACAAAACTTTTAATCATTATATAAGGTTAGTTTGAACTTATATCCTTATCTTTGTGTTGTTTTTGTTTACTTATATTTTTTTACAATGTTTTAACTTTGTACCTACTGGCCTTTCTAAAGTACCTGTTTTCTAGAATCTCACTGAACATTGTTCTGTTTTCACACTGATAAATACACTAGAGTTGTAAGTGCATTTGAGAGATAGCCAGATAGAAAAATGCATATTCTCAAAACAAGATCAAACAACCAGCAAAAAACACTTGAAGAAAGTAAAGTAAAAAATAAAGAGAAAATAAGTTTAAACCAATTATTTTGTTACGTGTTATATTGTAAAAGAAAAAAACAATTGACCAAAACTCAGAGCTAAATCACAGACAAATATTTAATTTACAAAAAACACCAAATAAAATATTTACAAATATACAATTTTTGTTGCATTCAAAACAAGAAACATAGAGTTTACTACTGGCGAGTGTTACGAGGAGCGAAGGGAAGGTAAGGTGTCAAGTATCTTTATCCAGTTAAGCTAGCAAAGTAGTTTAAATGCTGTACTTTATGGGAATTTTCAAATGTGTATATAAAGAATAATTATTAGTTTGGTCAATGAAAGAGTCAAAAATATCTATATACCCTTTTAGTTCCATGAGGTTCTCTTTCAGGTTTTAGTTGGTCGGCAACTTTCCCCAGAGATTCTTTTGGCTGGATATACAAATCCTTGAATCAAAGCTGGAGTTGATAATGTCAGCAAATCCTTTTAACAACTAACTCCTCTCTTCCCAAACCTATTTTTATAGGACTAACACCTAATTTGCATATTCTAGAATCCTTTAGAATTCTCTAGATTTTACTGGAATAGTCTACAATCTTCCAAAACGTTCTATTTTTAATTTCTGTATTTAACAACTACTTCATGAATTAAAACTTTTTTGTAATAACAAGTAGGACTCAATAGAATCCCTTATTATAACTTTTTATACATTATTAATATTATTTTTATATATAAATGCATCCTTGTAACAATATATTATATCAGGATTTTATAGCTTTCAAAAGATCTTGATTGAATTTTGTTTTCCATTTCCTTTTTTTTTTTCTTTTTGATTAGCTGATTAACATGGATGGAAAATAAGATAGGAGTGAGTAGAATCAGTTTCATATATGTGCATTTGTGTTTGTGCACGTATATATCTCAGTGAGGGGAAATAAAGATCATTACTTACCACTTCAAGCCAGGCGTGTTGCCATCTTCCTTATCAGAGTGAAAACATTACTGTGTTTGCTTCTTTTTTATGGAAGAGCATATATTGCTGGTGGACTGGAAGTTCTCCATGATTTCACTATAGATTGTCAAGCAGATTCGCGTGATTTAAAAATGAGGAAAGTTGAAGCTGATGGATGACACACACACTGATAACCGATCAATATTGTCTGGGTCAATATGAAGAGGAAATATGATATTGAAAAAACTTGAATCCCCTAACGAACCTTGGCTAAAAACATCACTGATGTGTACCAGAGCATCAAACAGATGTATTTTATGAATAGATCACAATACTTTTTTGTTAGTTTAATATCTAGAAAAGCTGGTGTGTGTGTATGTGTGTGGTGAGGTGCCATTCTATTAATTTGTGTTTTTGAAGACTTTGCTAAAGTTAGTATTAATGAACATTAGTAAAATTTGCAGAATGTAAAAAGAACTTTTTAGCTTAAAACTTCCTGGTTTTGGTTTCCAAGAACTTAAAATAATTCTCAAAAATGACACTTTATCATTCATCAAAGACATTTGCAATAATGAAAATATTGTTTCGACAGGGTAGATGAAAAGGCACTTGGTGGACTTTGAATTTACTTGCAAAGATGCCGAGAGATTGGAGGCTAGGGCTGGGTTTGTAGTTTTTTGGGATGGCTTTGGTGAAAGCAAAATCCCAGAAATTCAGTCATCGTGGTATGTTAAGCCTGGTATCTTAATTGATATTCCACAAGCTACTCCCCCACCCACCCACACACCTTCATATCATTTACAAAATTATTTGTTATAAATTCGCTTACTTTTTCATATTCTAGTTTTCATTTTTTCTTTTTCATTCTTTTTCATTATCTACACTGAAATGTGTTTATCTAGACACATACACTCAAACATATTCAAATCTTTAATTGGGGAAAACTCCACATCTTATAAATGCCATTTTACAGCCACCACTTTATTTATTACACATTTTATAAGCAATTTTAAATTTAATAGATAAATTTTTTTAAAGGGTACATTTTACATATTTTTAAAGGTTATTCTAATTGTTGAATCAAGCACTGTGTAGATGATTTTTTTTTCTCTTAAAATATTTTAATATCAAATGTTTAAGAATTAAGTAATGAATAATTTAAGTAAGTTTAAACTTTTTTTGGAATATGGAACACAAACGTTGTAGCATATTTTAGCATTGTTCATCAAAAGCTTTGATTCTATAAAGGCTAGTAATTTGAATAAGATCTTTGAGATTTTTCTGAAGAACCTTAGTCCAAAGTTATACCAAATCTTGACAAAGTTGTTTAACCACTGCCTGAAAGAGAAATACTCCCCATGTCTATAGAAAGTGTCAACAGTGTGCTCTGTTTTCAAGCAGGTGACTACTCATCCCTTTCCCTGTTTTTTTCTCATTTTTCTCTCTCTCTCATATATATTTTTCCTTTCCCTGTTTTTTCTCATTTTTTCTCTCTCTCTCTCTCTCTCTCTCATATATATTTTTCCTTTCCCTGTTTTTTTCTCATTTTTCTCTAAGTTTCTTACATCTTGCCTTTGCTTTTTCACACTGTTTCTCCTCCATTTTTCATTGCTTTTCCAATTTCATTCTTACTTATTATGTAGGTTTCTCAGTCAGAAAACATAACAGCTTCTAGCTGAAAAACAGTGGGAATTGAGCAGATACTACATTCTGATCTGAAGCAGAACATTATCATTATAATGTTCATATAAAGGAGCAGAATATTTTGTTTTAATCCTATCACCCTATGCAAGACAGTAAAGTCACTATGACACAAGTGATTAATGAGTGAAAGAATAAGAAGAAATAAAAGCATTAAGGAAGAAATAAAAGAAGAGGAATCAAGAAGACAGTAAATAACAATTGACATTGCATTTAAATCTCTGAATATTAAAGTTGGCTGAAAAGCAAGAAGTTGGAAAAGAGTTCCACAAGTGAAAATTGTGAGAAAAGAAACTGTTAGCATAGAACTTACCAATTCAACTGTGATTTATTAGTTGATATTATTTAGATTTTGGTTAAATCATCATGACTATTTGATTAGAAGTTGGCCTAGGTCAGGTCAGTTTGCTCACTGTTAGTAACAGTTCACTCAGAGATCAGCAGCATAACGTGCATGTTGTCAAAATTATTCAATGAAACTGCTAGTGTCTCTGAAGACTCACTTCTGTGAGATGTTTGGAGAGCATCATTTTTAATCTCAAAAAGATTAAGGCACAGCAGAAACAGATTGGTTAGAAAAAATATTTTTGCTTTGTTAGCAAGCTCTGATTGGACAAAGGAAAAATTCCTTTAACTTGACCATTCCAAACCAATGTAAAGTTCCCTGCAAGTGTGAGATATTTATTTTGTCTTGAGTATTTGTAATATGTCATCAGCTTAAAACTGATATGAATTTTTTCTTCTCTTTATAGATATATGTTGGGACTTGCTAGTATCCCTTCTCTCATTCAACTGATTGGATTTTTGTTTCTTCCGGAGAGTCCTCGATGGTTGATTAGCAAAGGCCATCATCAGCGAGCACGGGCTGTTCTTGCAGACATACGAGGAACATCTGAAATAAATCAAGAATTGAATTCCATTCAAGAATCAACAAAAGCAGATGCAAAAGATGGTAAGCTCTAAAGAAGTTAATTTTTACTTTCTTGGAGTGTATATTACTGGTCAAAGCACAAATAGCATAGTAGTTAACTATGTGGAAAGTGAAATGTGAACCAAATTCAAATTTCAGCCTTTCTTGTGTTCACTTTTTGCATTAATACTCTTGAAAATGTGCATTGTGGTGCGATGTATATTGGTTCGGAACAAGAAATCAGAAAGCAGAGTTCAAATTCCACTTGAATTCGTTGCATTCACTTATATGCAAATACCCTTGGGAAAGGCATTAATCGATCTTATCCCTTCAGCTATGGGTTAAATAACAGGACAGATTGGCTCCTATAGCCTTAGTTGGCAACTAGTCTACCACAGAAAGTAATGGCAAGCTACTGCATGAAAATCTTCTGCCCAGTCAGTCATGTCTCTTTCGAGACATGATCACCTAACCATTGATCACATATGGCACTTACATGACTGACTCTTGAATCCATTTCTTCTTTCTCCATATGAGTATTAAATACAGGCTGGATAGTACAGCCTTGGGTGATATCCAGTGAGAAAAATTTAATAAATAGAAAAAGAACTTCTGGTTATCTTAAATGTTTTGACATCTAACAAACTTGGATCAAACTTTTTTTATTTTTCTTTATTTTTTATTTTTCATTCCACTCTCATAAATTGACATCCTGGCTAATTTACTAGCAACGAATTGGGTGTTATGGCAGACAACCAAAATATAATTTGTGCCAATTTTCCAGGCATATCTGGTTTGTCAACTTTTCAAATTATTATCTCTCGGATTTTCTAGTACTGGTTAATTGAATTATGAGACTTCTTTATGAAGATGATATGAAAAAGTTTTTTGATTTGTCAAATCATATTTAAAAGTAAGCATAAATGTATTTACTAAACTGAGTTTGAAACAAAGCCACAGTAATGAAGCATTCCATAAGAATCAAACTTGCTAACCACTTGAAAATGGGGTCAGTCTGGAAAGAATATGGCCAATTAGTAATAATGGAAAAAAAAAAAAAGAACCCTGCCAAGAGCAATGATGCTTTTTAGTTCTTTTCAAAGATCTCACACTTTTGTCTCAGCATGCCTTTTTATTCTCTCTCTCTCAATAGTTTTATTGAAACATCTTCACAGGAGTTTATTACATGAAGGGAATAAGGGTGATTTGCTACCATGAACAATCCAAATATCTGGTAGAGTAATAGCAATAGAGTAGTGAGAGGTTGGTGGCATTTTGTCTGCAGAATAAGGATTGCAAGGTGGAGAATAAATCATCGGTCACAAGAATGTGTAATTGCTTTTTAACTCTATCGAAGCTGGACACTGAGGATTCTGCAGCACTAGCCCAGATATGACATTAATATGCCATTCTCAGTCTGATCTGATTCTTGTTAAGATAAAGGATGGCAGAAATAGTTAGATAATTTCTGGACTGATAAAATAAACTGACCAATCTCCAGTAAGTAACCCCATGGGGCAGTAATGTCCTTCTTGACCAAATTGCATTAAAACTGTACACTCAATTCATGAGATATTCAAAATAGCTGGATACTTTCCAAACAGTTTTTTTATTGTGTGTGTCTCTATATATATATATAATAGTCATTCTATGTCAAATTTACAAGGTTTTGACTATCACCAGCATGAATTTTTAAAAAATTTACTACACTTATGGAGCTTCATGATACAAAATCTTGTGGGAGACTTTTGACTATGCTTAGAATACAAGGGTTGTACTGAGTTAGACCAAATTCAAAATGGCAGATTTTGGTATTGGCCACTATATACTAACTTTTTCATATATTCCAGTATGGTCAAGTTATATATCTATTTGAATGCTGATTAATATTCATATACAAACTATGATAATAAAATCAACAGAATTTGTGTTGTTTGTGGTTAATATTGACTGATTTAGTGAAAAATAAACCTTATTTTTGGATTTGTTTACATTTTTATTATATAACAAATACATTTTCATGTGAAAAAGTGACACAACGAAAATAATTAAGTGTAATGTTAATATTAAGATTACATTAAATAACATAAAAAATGCAACAAATGACCTCAATGATTAAAATTTCATTGATCATTGAGTAATTTAAAGAATAAAAATGTTTTGTTATTCGGACTGTTGTACTCATCTTTGTTGTCGTACGACCTTCATCAAGTAATTAATATTTTGAACCAAAACCCTTTATTTTGTCCATTGTTTCTAGTTCCATGTGCAATGCCTCTTCCAGATATCCCAGTATCTGTTATCTCTCTTTAATTCAACTCTCCAAGTTTTTGTTCACCTCTGTTGTAGCCAGATATTGAGCTCACGACTTTTTGGGTTAAGTTTCAACCAACACCCTTATCTACTGGGCCATGTGTCCTTGAGGACATTGGTGTATGAATATTGGGGACTTTTAAACCTAATGTCTCAGTAACTATTTTTTTTTTTTTACCAGAGCTCATATTATCATAGTTATTTTTTTCATGAGCACTATGTATTAGTGGTCCCCATATTGCATTTATGCCTATGCTTGGCCTGCTTATGAGATTTTTGTGGCCTAGCATATGTGCTGAGTTTTAAAGATTTTGTACTTTCCAGTGATGTTCTCTGTCTATTATTTTGACTTCATCCGACAGGAGATGGTGATCTCTCTTTTCCCACTATATGTGGTCATTCACACTTGATTTTTCTATTTCCTCTCATGTTAGAGCTTTATGGTGTTTTGCAGCCTTGAATATGACAACAAAGATGAGAACAACATCTTGAACAATGTAAATAAGTACAATACCTCATCTCAGAAATATAGACAGATGAAAAATGTTCAGTGTAAATTTTTCTTTCTGTCTATTCTGAAATAAAATAAGGTCTTTTAAAGCACCAACTCTCAGAAAAATTAATATTTTTTGAGTTTTATGGAATTATATTTGGCAAGGTTTGGGATTGATTTTTCTTTTGTATGGTCTAACTTGATATTGCATAAATATTTACTGAAACATCTTCAGGGATTTTTCTTGTATAACTACCCTGCCACTCCCAAATTAAAAAAAATATACAAAAGATACTGAGGAAGGAGGGTGAAACAGACTTTCCACAATACTTATACAAAGTTTTCTAATAAAATAACCCATTTGGTATACAAGTCATTCAACAATAAATATGTACTGAAAATTTTGTTGGAATGATAATTCACTGATTTTTAGCAATTATTTTAAAACACAGTAGCGATTTTTTTTCAACAAAAAAAAAAAAATGAATCCATATCTAATATATATATATATATATATATATATATATATATATATATATATATTTGAATAAATATATATATATTTATTCAAATACTTTAATCCAAGCGGAAAAAGCAGGAAGGTAAATTCTAAAAACCCGATCCTAATTAGTATTAAAATTTTTTTAATATTAAAAAATGATACAGGAAGAGAGCTCCATGTAATAAAATATTACAGAGCAAATATAAATTAAATAGGATTTATTCAAAGATGTTGTATGTACATTTCGACATGAAATCCCCACAGGATATGTATATATATATATATATATATATATATATATATATATATATTAAAAAAGTTTCTGAAAGGTTTTTTCTGTTGCTGAGGTGATGTGTCGTCCCCCGTGGGGATCTTCATATCGAAATGGCTATTCAACATCTTTGAATTAATCCTTTTTTAATATATATATATTTGCTCTGTAATATTTTATTACATGGAGCTCTCTTCCTGTATCATTTTTTAATATTAAAATAAATTTTTAATATTAATTAGGATCGGTTTTTTGGAATTTACCTTCCTGCTTTTTTCCCTTGGATTGAAGTATCTGAATTAAAATATATATATATATATATATATATGTGTGTGTGTGTGTATGCGCATGTATGTGTATATATGTGTGTATGTATTTATAATTGAAGAAATGTGTGTGTGTGTGTGTGTGTGTGTGTGTGTGTGTACACATATATGTATGCATAATTGTAAATGAAAAATTTTTTTTGTTCATTTATACCTAGCGGTATCTTTATTTAGTTTAAATTAAATGACCTAATTTTTTAAAAAATTTATTTTAAATCCTATATCTTTTTTTCCCTTTAAAAATAAATATACCTTTTTAAGTAAAAGGCCTTTTTCTAATACTTTTTTGAATATGTCGAGCATCTGTAATATATAAAAAAAATTTTTTTCTTTCTTTTCTTTTTTCCCTCCCTTCCTTTATCTCTCTTACCTCCCACCTTTTTTCCGTTTTGCTTAACCTAATATCAATTCAACACGCCGTCTGTTCTATTTACGTTACAATTCTCCCAGACGATGCCAATTTTTCTTTTCTTGTTTATTTTATTTTGTTTTTTCTTTTTCTTTCTTTTTAAAATTTTTTTTGCAAATCTATCTATGAGTTAAAAAGGAAAAATAGACTGATTTTTTTCTCCAGTTTCAGAAAGGATTTTTTTTTTCGTTGCTGAGGTGATGCGTTATCCCCTGTGGGGATTTCATGTTGAAATGTACATACAATATCTTTGAATAAATCCTATTTAATATATATATATATATATATATATATATATATATATATAAACTGTGCAGTAATTATCAAATTTTAAGTAACTGACAATTTCTTCATTTCTATTTTTAAATCTTTGTTTCAGAAAGTTTTTCCAAAATCTGGAAAATCTTAAAAACACCTCATGTAAGACGAGCTCTCTTCGTTGGTTGTGGGTTGCAATTTTTCCAACAATTGTGTGGAATAAACAGTGTCATGTGAGTAGTTCCTCTTTAAGTTTCTCTAATTTTTTGTCATTCTGGTGGACAATGAGATACTGTTCAAGAGATTTCATTTACTGAATTAAAAACTAAAAATATTTTATGAACTTGAATAAGATGTTAGTTTTTCTTGACACTGAGTACTTTGAAAGTGAGAGTTTATGTTTTGTTGTAAGCCTCGTAAATAAATAATTCATTCTTTTTCATATAGTATTTGTCTATATTTCTGAGATGTTGTGGTATTTACACTATTTACATTATTTACACTATTGTCCTCATCTTTGTTGGCTTTTGTATGTTTCAGCTGTTGTATGCTCCGGCCATCTTCAGGTGCTAGGAATTTCAAACTAAACCCTTTATTACAATCACTATGGTATATCATTCTCATTCTTTGCGTGAAGCCTCTTTTGGTAGTCATGGGTTATCTCCTTCTAACCTTCTTGTTCACCACTGCTGTAGCCTGGTAGTAATCTCACAACTCTTTGGGTCAAGTCACTGGAACTAACCAACATCTATATCCACTGGGCCATGTGTCCTTAAAGACAAGAACAATTGAATTTCTGGGACTTATAAACCTAATGCTCAGTTACCATTTTTTATTAGTTCATATTGCCATTTCCTTGGAAATACTGATCATGGATCGATGTGTGTGCCATCCGTGAGCTACAATTTTCTCCATTTTAATCTCTCTCACGTACACAAACACACACATATATATAAGTGGACATCTCTGTGCAGTACATCTTTTGGAGAGAGTATGCAGAGCTAAAGGTAGAGGGGGTATTTTTTACCAGTTTATATTGCAATTATTTTGATTTTAATGGTTTTCTCTAGTATATTTTTAACCAGAGTTCGTATTGCAATTTTGACTCAAATGATTTTCTCTGGCACCTAGTATTACTGGTTCCCATATTTTATTCATCTCTATGCTTGGTTGGCTTAAGAGATTTTTTAGCCTAGCATATGTGCTGATTCCTTAAGTTTACGTAGTTTCTATCTATTATTTCAACTTCATCCCATAGGGGGCAGTGATCCCCTTTCTCTCTCCATATGTGGTCAACTAAGCCTGATTTTTCTATCTCCACTCATGTTATGGCCTTGTGATGTTCTTGTAGCCTTACCTTAAGGAGGTGGTCTGTTTCTTCTTTATATTTTCTTTCCAGAGCTACATGGAATGCCGTTTACACAGTCCTTAGTCATGTCCTCCTCTGTTGGGGGTCTTACTCGGGAGAGTTACCTGCGAAGTGTAGAACCACTTCTGAAGATCGTTCTGATGTTATATGGACCATAGATCCTTTGCCGTTATCCTCATGCACCCTCCCTTCCATGTTAGTTGCAGTTGTTGTCATGTACCCTAAATAATTGTTTTGTTGTAGGGTACTGCTTATACTGACCATTTCTTGTTTGTATGACTCTTATGACTTTTGCTCGATGTTGTAGCGAATATAGATGTTGGTTAGTTCCAGTGACTTGACCCAAAGAGTTGAGAGTTCAATACCAGGCTACAGCAGTGGTGAACAATTAACTTAGAGGGAGATAACTCATGATTACCAAAAGAAGCTTCATGCAAGGAATGAGAATAATATACCCCAGTAATTGTAATAAAGGGTTCGTTTTAAAATTCCTAGCACCTGAAGAAGGCTGGCACATACAACAAAAATGAGCACAATAATCCGAATAATGTAAATAGTGTCTTTTTCATATAATTTTGTATCATCTCAATTTACATTTTGCCATCTGCTCTTACATGTAAATTAATACGAGAGTGATGATTCTAAAATGATTTAAATGATTTAAGTTGAATTGCTTCAAGGAGCCCTAGAATCAGATTATGTTGTTCAAAAGTATTTTCATCTTTGTTAACATTATCTTGTCAAGAACGCCATGTGTTTTTTTGCGTAACTAATGCTGTATATCTGGATCTTTTCAATACTTTTAATTTTTCTAAAATTTTTAAATGTGGGTGATTGAGTTTTTCTCTACCTTGTCTTTTAAAGCATCATAATTGAAACCTTTTAAAGTCACAAGTCACAAATCACCATATTTAAAATGCTTAAACTATTTTTGGGATGTGTAAGGATTGCAGTACAGTCAGATATTGTTTAATTTCCTTATACATCTGAGAACAGCTTCATCAGCTCTGAGGCCTAGTTTAAAATAATGCCTCAAAATTACCACGATTTCGAAACTGCTATCTTCTATTATATCATCTGAAATGCAGAAATGCTGTTAAATATTATTATAATCATTAATGATGATTCTGATATTAATTGAATGGGATCTTAGATAATCTATACTTCTACATGAAATAAACTTTGTAGTAAAGGTTCATTAAAATATACATACATCTTGATATATAATATTAATAATGTAGTCTCATACCATATGTGCCATAGAGAAAGCTCATGAAATCAAGTGTAAAGGTCACTTCATGACAAGTGTATGAAAACATTCAACAACCAAATTTAATAATGTGTTCTACCTCCACTGCTTTTGATAACTTCAAATATTCTGTCGGTCATGCTAAAAATAAGCGTTTCCATTAAGGTGCGGGGGATGTTGCTCCAGCTTCTGAAGATGGCTTCACGAAGCTCATTTTTTGTTGAATATTGTTTGCCGTTTCGATAAACATCTCTTGTCATCCATCCTCAAACATTTTCAATTGGGTTCAAGTCTGGTGAGCATGCAGGATGTCCCAAGAGATGGACCTCATTTTCTTGTAGAAAGGTCAAGGTCCGTCTTGCAGCGTGGATTGCAGCATTATTCTGTTGAAATAACCATCCATCCACACACAAACGATGGCCCTCCATCATCAATGATGTTTTTTGTAGCATGCTAACATAACCAGCCGCTGTTTGACAAGCCTGCACCACCTGGAGCTCCATTGTCCCTCTGTAAGAAAAGGCACCCCATACCATTTGGGACCCTCCACCACTATGACGTGTGGAGAAAATTTCAGGAGGCATGTTTTTGTTATGCCAATATCGTTGGAAGCCATCAGGACCATCTAGATTGAATTTTTTCTCATCAGAATACAGGACTTTCTTCCACTTCTCAACGTCCCATGTTTGGTATTCACAACCAAACTTTAAGCGTGGAAGCAGCCAAGGAATTTGTTTACGCTTTTTATTTACCGTGCCTTTTTGTCGTAAGTGTCGTCTGATGTTTACGGGACTGCAATCAGCATCTGTGACTGCCTTAATTTGACTAGAAGAAAGTCCCCCACTCTTTCATAACAACCCGTCCTATTCTCTTACTCAATGCAGGAGAAATGTTTTGGGGCATACCAGAGGATTTTGCTTTTCCATAATTCTCACTGTTCTTTAGAAAGTTGCAAATCACAGTTTTACTGCGATTTACCTTAGTTGCGATCGCCCACTGTGACAAACCTTGCTTATGGAATTCGAGAACGCTCAACTTTGATAAGTTTGCTTGCTTTAGGCATGGTAACATCTTTACGCAGTGATTGCTAATCTCTAAATGAACTAAAAACATTGGAATTACCATAGATCTAACAATTTATACCCCTGGTCTTATAATTTTGATCATGCGTAAATCGCCTCATTTTATAAAAATGTAAATTTCTAAATAAAATGTTTGGAATGTAGCTTTTTGTTTCCATAACCTTTTAGATTGTAGTATTGGTAACCTTAAGTGGGAGGAGTTTAAAATCCATCTGTAAAAAAAATTTCTTTTTAGAGATTTTTAAGTGGTCTTAAATTTTTGATCAGGAGTGTATTTACTCTACCCTCCCATGGTGGCCGGATGTGACACAAGACCAATTTAAAGCGCTGCTTCCAAGTGCGTTTACAGGGGCTGAGGTCAAAAATTGCCTATCCCTTCAGTCACTGATTGTCATGCTGACATCTATTCCCCCACCACTCTCTTTAGTGCAATGAGGGAAGTGCTGTTGTTGGAATTCCTAGGACTAGGCATCTCACATTTATATTTTCTCTTACACTCTCTCCAAAGACAATAACACAAATTACAAGATAATAATTGTAGTAACTGACTTTAAAAAAAAGGATGGTTTCTTACTATTTGTCTGCAGAAAAGTCAGCAGTTTTTAATATGTTTTTTTTTTTTTTTTTACTTCTTTTAGCATTGCCCTGGTATTCCTTGCCCAGTTCCTACCAAGTCTACTATTCAAGATTGAACTTGAAATTACTCTGTCAGCAAATTCATGAACTAGTGCTTTAATCCACTAGGTTCAATTGTTCTCTCGAACAATCCTGAATCTAGAATATAAAGACTTAAAACAAATGTCATTGTCATTCAAAATTTGATAACAAAAATGAGGACATTAGTAGTCTGAATAATAAGTAGTCTGTAAATAATGATGACTTCACCCCATAATCCAGACAGACATTATTTGGATTTTGTTTGTTTGTTAGAATTTTGTCACTCTTGCTGATTTGATTTACTATAATGTTTGTAGTATCTGCTGTTAAAACCTGTTTACTTATTAGGGTATGCAACCAAATATTGCAATAATTCATAATTTGGAACTTTTTTTTAATCCTAAAATTTTGCTGAAGGTAGCCGGTGACAGTCAAAATGCTAATGCTGAATGAAGTGTGTAGGATCTGAAGAGAAGAAAAGGTAGCAGGAAGTAAAAATTACAAGGATAAGGAGGAAAGATAATTTGAAGAGGGTAAAAGTATAAGTGCTCAAGAAAACATTGATACAGGAGTCTGCTCCACAAACTGACACTTGAATGAGTGGAACTTTCTTATATTTGGAACATACGGAAAATGAAGATGATTCAATCCAGGAGAAGTGATCTGTCCCAGCTGTAAAGATCTGAACTGGTGGTACTAAAAAATGGAACACTCATCTGAACATTTTCCATGGAAATAGTGATGGTTGCAACAAGTTTGCACTGTTGTGTCTGTAGGGAAGAGGTTGCAGGTTTGAAAACATCCCCTCCTCAACACAAAACTGCATAAATGATTTTGAACACTTATCAAGGGAAGTAAGTAAGGATTGAGCAGCTCCAATCCAGATGTAGTGTCAATATTCCATTTTTGGTCTCTTATAAAGATAAAGTATGGCAAAGGAGATAGATACTGGCAACTAAAGATAACACTTGAACAATTAGAGTTAATGTGTGTGTGTGTGTGTAAGAGGATACAAATAATTCTCTCTATTATAATAAAGACCATTGTGTATTTACATTTTTTTGTGTGTGTGTATATATTTATATATTCCCTCCTGTAATGTTCAGGAGGGTTAACCTGTAAGGAAACAACTTTAGACCTCTCAAATATTTTGCAGTTAATGTATATTTAACACATGTAGTTTACTTCATTCACAATATTGGATGAATAAATATTAATAGTTTGTTAAATCAGCAGAATTTTATCTTTGAAATTTCCTAATAACTTTAAAAGAGAATTTTTGTTATTTCAGTCAAAACTGAATTTATATTTGAATTAATTTTAGAAATGTATGGCAGAATTTACACATAAATCCAGGTTGGGTTAAATGTTAACACTTGGTTAACTGTAACACAAAACCAGGAGGATAACCTGTGAAGAAACATTTAATTATCCTCCCAAATATTTTGCCATCATTTTTTATGGCAGGTGTTCACTCATTATATAATAATCCTATTCCATCAGTAATTGTGTCTTAGTTTCTGACCGCCAACAATTTCTTTCTTCCTGATATTCAATGCACAATGAAGATTTATTTATTGACTGGATGTGAAAATTTGTTAAAAGAATTCTGTCAAAAATTGCAAAATTAAAAAATGACTTTTCCCACCAGAAATATTTACATAGTGCAAAAATAAAGAAATCCAAATGCTAATTTGTGGGGCAGAGTTCAGAAAATCATTGGTTCCAGCCTTTTTGTATGTCAATGAGTAAAACAATCTTAATTCAGTTTCTGGGCACCATCCTCCCTGCCAGCACTACCCATTGCATTTAAAGGGATCAGTTTATAGTCAGTCCGTTACACTTGAGGCATTTCGAAAAGGAAATCCTGAAAAAAAGAAAAAAATGTACAAAGCAGAAACAAAACAAAGCTACATCATGTGTTGCATCTGCTATTGGGTGTGGAGCACATGGGATAAATCACTTATTGCCATATTCAAATACATTAAATACAATCCTGATTAAAAAGATTATTATTTAAACTATTGCATCTCATTTTTTTTTCTTTCCCAATCTATGCTGTTTGCTTCATAGGTGTAGATCAACAATATTTCATTGATGTTCAAACATGTTAACACTTGTAACATGGTTATTGGTATTTCTTTTTCATCCTACCACCAGTAGGAATGAAAATTTTTATGCATTTCTGTAATCAGTCTTACCTATAATATCACAAGTTATACAATTCAGAGGTGCCCTGGAGGGGAAATGAGACACTCTCTTGTCCCAACAATATCCTGTGATTAAAAAAAGAAAGAAAAAAATGCACTCTTTTATTTATATCCTGCTTTATACAACATCACCTAGTGGTTGCCAGCAGAAGCTGACCTGTAGACAAGTGGTGCAATTCTAAAAAATGGAACAAAAAAAAAAACCAAAAAAAACAAACCAAATCCTTATTTTTATTTATTTTTAAAAAATTCTCTTTTGATTTCTTTATTAGGTACTACAGTGCTTCCATAATAAAAATGGCTGGAGTACGGAGTGACACAGCAGCCATCTGGCTGGCATCCATGACAGCTGGAATCAACTTTACTTTTTCACTTGTTGGGGTTTTCTTGGTTGAACGCATTGGCCGGAGAAAGCTGACCCTTGGCAGTCTAACTGGTAAGTCTGTAATTTTTGATGTGATGACATAAAATTAAATTGAACCTAAATGCTTGATACACTAGTCCTTTGATTTATTTCTTGCTTCCTGTTTAGGATTGGCTTTCCTGTTCCTTCTAAAGTCTTCTCATTTTCATTCAGTTCTAGTAACTCATTGCATCTTAGTGGCATTATTGCCTTGCTTAGAGTGAATTGATTAAAAAACAAAACAAAAATACAAGATTATGAATATTTAAATTATTTATTACAAATCAAAATAATGTTTAAATACATAAAAAAAAAGAAGTTAAGTATAGATGGATCACAAGTTTAAATATATTTTCTCCATAAATATTCCTTGACAAATGTTACATACATGTTATATGCTACACAGATGGTAGCTATTACCTCCTAATTGAAGCTGTAATATTCTACATTTTTGTATAGAAAAGATACAAGCTTATATAAAATAATTCATATTTGTCTGTTTCAGGTATTATTGTTAGTTTGTCAGTTTTGGCCATCAGTTTCAAGATGATGGCTAGTAACTCTCCACCTGTGACCCTAACTGAACCTGGCACTCAGAACTTTACTTGTAGTAAATACAGGTAGGAAATATCATCTCCATTTTACATTCAAGACACTGAATTCTTCTTCTGAATTCCATGTGACATATATTCAGATGACGTAAATGAATAAATAGAAAAGTTGAAATTGATATTTCTATCCAGATATTTTGCTAAGATTAATTTGGTCCAAATTGATTATTTTTTGTTAATTGAATGTCTTCATCTTTGTTCTCATGTTTCAGTTAACACCTGAGTATGCCAGATGGACACAATAGGTGAAACATTGTGATAACAACAATAAAGATGAGGACATTAGTCTGAGTGTAAATAATGTTAATTCTTCATTCCAGAAATTTAAACAAATGATTAGCAATGATATGCAAGACTTGTAGACTAAAAATCACTCATTGGCAAAGTTCTCCAATTTGTTTTACTTAACCCTGTATTAGTTACATGGGAGTGTTTTGTTACCCCCAAATTTTTAAAGTATTTGTAATTCCTAGTTGGTAACGTGTTTCTTGTTCTCCCTTGCACTACTCTCCTGATTCAGTGAGGGTGTGTAGCATTGTGTAGCATGCAGTTTGGTGCAGTTTTTGCTCAAATGCCAGGAGACTATTCATTTTTGGAAATCCAGAGTGACTAATGCAGTATAAACAATACAGCATGGAATAGATTGAAAAAAAAACTGGCAGAAAAACTACAGATAAGAATTGTATCTAATCATGCCAGGTTTTATAACCTAATTTGGATAAGGTGGGATCTATGAAAAAAACTGGCAGAAAAACTACAGATAAGAATTGTATCTAATCATGCCAGGTTTTATAACCTAGTATTGGATAAGGTGGGATCTATGAAAAAAACTGGCAGAAAAACTACAGATAAGAATTGTATCTAATCATGCCAGGTTTTATAACCTAATTGGATAAGGTGGGATCTATGAAAAAAAACTGGCAGAAAAACTACAGATAAGAATTGTATCTAATCATGCCAGGTTTTATAACCTAATTGGATAAGGTGGGATCTATGAAAAAAAAACTGGCAGAAAAACTACAGATAAGAATTGTATCTAATCATGCCAGGTTTTATAACCTAATTGGATAAGGTGGGATCTATGAAAAAAAACTGGCAGAAAAACTACAGATAAGAATTGTATCTAATCATGCCAGGTTTTATAACCTAATTGGATAAGGTGGGATCTATGAAAAAAACTGGCAGAAAAACTACAGATAAGAATGGTATCTAATCATGCCAGGTTTTATAACCTAATTGGATAAGGTGGGATATATGAAAAAAACTGGCAGAAAAACTACAGATAAGAATTGTATCTAATCATGCCAGGTTTTATAACCTAATTGGATAAGGTGGGATCTATGAAAAAAAACTGGCAGAAAAACTACAGATAAGAATTGTATCTAATCATGCCAGGTTTTATAACCTAATTGGATAAGGTGGGATCTATGAAAAAAACTGGCAGAAAAACTACAGATAAGAATTGTATCTAATCATGCCAGGTTTATAACCTAATTGGATAAGGTGGGATCTATGAAAAAAAACTGGCAGAAAAAACTACAGATAAGAATTGTATCTAATCATGCCAGGTTTATAACCTAATTGGATAAGGTGGGATATATGAAAAAAACTGGCAGAAAAACTACAGATAAGAATTGTATCTAATCATGCCAGGTTTATAACCTAATTGGATAAGGTGGGATATATAGAAAAAAACTGGCAGAAAAGCTACAGATAAAATTGTATCTAATCATGCCAGGTTTTATAACCTAATTGGATAAGGTGGGATCTATAGAAAAAAACTGGCAGAAAAACTACAGATAAGAATGGTATCTAATCATGCCAGGTTTTATAACCTAATTGGATAAGGTGGGATCTATGAAAAAAACTGGCAGAAAAACTACAGATAAGAATTGTATCTAATCATGCCAGGTTTTATAACCTAATTGGATAAGGTGGGATCTATGAAAAAAAACTGGCAGAAAAACTACAGATAAGAATTGTATCTAATCATGCCGGAGTTTTATAACCTAATTGGATAAGGTGGGATCTATGAAAAAAACTGGCAGAAAAACTACAGATAAGAATTGTATCTAATCATGCCAGGTTTTATAACCTAATTGGATAAGGTGGGATCTATAGAAAAAAACTGGCAGAAAAACTACAGATAAGAATTGTATCTAATCATGCCAGGTTTATAACCTAATTGGATAAGGTGGGATCTATGAAAAAAAACTGGCAGAAAAACTACAGATAAGAATTGTATCTAATCATGCCAGGTTTTATAACCTAATTGGATAAGGTGGGATCTATGAAAAAAACTGGCAGAAAAACTACAGATAAGAATTGTATCTAATCATGCCAGGTTTTTATAACCTAATTGGATAAGGTGGGATCTATGAAAAAAAACTGGCAGAAAAACTACAGATAAGAATTGTATCTAATCATGCCAGGTTTTATAACCTAATTGGATAAGGTGGGATCTATGAAAAAAACTGGCAGAAAAACTACAGATAAGAATGGTATCTAATCATGCCAGGTTTTATAACCTAATTGGATAAGGTGGGATATATGAAAAAACTGGCAGAAAAACTACGAATGAAATTGTATCTAATCATGCCAGGTTTTATAACCTAATTGGATAGGTGGGATCTATGAAAAAAAACTGGCAGAAAAACTACAGATAAGAATTGTATCTAATCATGCCAGGTTTTATAACCTAATTGGATAAGGTGGGATCTATGAAAAAAACTGTGACAGAAAAACTACAGATAAGAATTGTATCTAATCATGCCAGGTTTTATAACCTAATTGGATAAGGTGGGATCTATGAAAAAAAACTGGCAGAAAAACTACAGATAAGAATTGTATCTAATCATGCCAGGTTTATAACCTAATTGGATAAGGTGGGATATATGAAAAAAACTGGCAGAAAAACTACAGATAAGAATTGTATCTAATCATGCCAGGTTTTATAACCTAATTGGATAAGGTGGGATATATAGAAAAAAACTGGCAGAAAAACTACAGATAAGTGTATCTAATCATGCCAGGTTTTATAACCTAATTGGATAAGGTGGGATCTATGAAAAAAACTGGCAGAAAAACTACAGATAAGAATGGTATCTAATCATGCCAGGTTTTATAACCTAATTGGATAAGGTGGGATCTATGAAAAAAACTGGCAGAAAAACTACAGATAAGAATGGTATCTAATCATGCCAGGTTTTATAACCTAATTGGATAAGGTGGGATCTATGAAACACAAACTTACAACATATTGGATATGAATTAATTTCTTCTTAATCAACTTCAACAAACATGGGCTAATAATTGCCAGTTGATTCAAACTTTATAAAATGGTAAATAATAAGAATTTCCTTAGAGTTGGTTCCCATATTTTTAATAATTTAGTACATGTTTATGAATTTACGAATACAATATTGTTTACACTATTTATATTCTAACTATTGTCCTCATCTTTGTTGCCATTTGTACAACATTTCAGCCATTGTACGCTCTGGCCTTCTTCAGGTGTTAGGAATTTCAAACCAAACACTTTATTACAATCATTGGAATATATGATCTGGGGTAAATTGTTTTTATGTTTATTTTTTTATAAATTGGTAAATGATAAATATCGCATTGCATTAGTTTTTAGAATGTTGTAAATATAAAATTGTACTTGTAAATAAACAATCTAATAGTGTTTAATATTTTTGTTGTCAATCTCAAGAAACAAAATATGTATAAATTTATTTTCATTCCAATTTTAATCATTATTTTTCAAAACAATAAACATTGCCGAATTGTGAAGGCAGTTAAAAAAAGTGGTGTCATGAAAAAAAAAACATCCTTTGGACACTACGCTTTATTGCAGGCATATATGTCCATGTTTAATGCAACTGCTTTATTCTCAATTTCTATGATTTAATTGAATAGCCAAAAAGTTAAAGTAAATCTAAGATAATATTTGAAAATGTTTGAAATGAATCATGTTCACATGTGATCTGATTTTACTAACTTTGTGTTTTATGAGCCAAACTTAAATACTTTGGGATCTACTGTGTAGAAAAATAAATCTGTAGTGAATTTTTTCTTTCCCTTTGATATCTTTTCACACTACATATACTTTTTATTTTTGTTTTTTGGTTCCCCTAGCCACACACACTCATGCCTAATAGTTACTCTTTTGTTTTTATCTTTCAGTTCCTGTTACACTTGTACTGGAAATGTTAATTGTGGATTCTGTTATGACACATTAGGTGCCAAATACAATAATGCCAGCTGTGTTTCAGTCAATCAAACATCTCAAGATTATTCTACAACAGGCCGTTGTTCTTCACCTACAAATATAAACATTACCCATTCTGAGTTCCTCTACAATTTTTGCCCTAGCTCTTATTCTTGGATGGCCATTTTGGGGTTGGCTTTGTACCTGATGTTTTTTGCTCCGGGTAATGAAAACTTTCAATTTCTAGTCATAATTTCTAAATAAAAAAAATAGCATTAATAATGGTAGCATTATTTATATATTGTTGACATTTATGGTGAGGATCAAAGTCTTACTCTCTGCTTAGGATCAGATTAGTATCTGTGCACTCTCCCTAACCGAGTATTTGCATTTGATATATCAGAGAAACAAAGCAATCTACAAACTCACACTGTTCACATCTATAGTTAATAGATAAAAATTCAAAGGACTTCTGATTTCAAGTTTCACACATACATCACTTGTCACAAGAAGATAAATCTATGGAATTCATTGATAGATATATTTAATTTAAACTAGCAGTATAGCCCGGCATTAGCTTTAAAACTAATCCATGGTTCTGGAGCTCAGACTCTTTGGACATTCGCATGAAAGACTAAAAAGCAATAGTTGTTTCCAGTTAAAGCGAAACCTTGGACTGAAAGAAAAATGAATGAAAGTCAAATTTTGATTTCCTGATATTGATATCAAATAAATTTTTTCGTCATAATCTGAATTTTGAAGGCTAAATATGTCCTCTGAGTAAATGGTATCATGGCTGAAACTAAGAACTACAATTATACCTACTTAGAGCCAAACCCAAAGCAAAAACTAAAATAAAAGGGCTGAAAAGCAGACATACAGGCAGATAAACAGACACACACACAAACATCTTGCCTTTTATATATATATATTATCGATTTTCTGCACTATTGTAAGAACTGCAACCTTGAAAGTTCTGAATATCGTTTCTTATGTCTTTGTCTATGAGTGTATCAAATTTGATTAAAATCGGACCACTCCTTCTATAACCCGATTTTTTTTTCGATTATCGATTTTCGCTAAGAACACTCGCAGATGCTTATAGTACATTAATTTTCAAGAAAATCGGTTCATCCGTTTCGGAGTCTATAGGTAATGGACACACACACAGAGTTCCATTTATAAATAAGTTTAGATATGCTACATAAAAAATGCAAATCATTAACTCCAAATCAATTTTAAAATATATTTTCTTAATATTATATAATTCACTTATCTGAACTCTGGGATTTTATTGCTATCTTTTTATGCCCAGTTTGGTTGATTACTTAGTGAACTGAAGTTATTTATGTACCATTGTATTTTTCTATTTCATGACTTCAGATGTTTTTAAAATAATTCTATAAATGACGTAAATCTCAAATTTGTTAATTTATAATTGAATCACAAGTGATGTAGAGATTAAATATAAACAGAATAACTACTTCCCATTTTGATTTTAAAATAAAATAAAATTTCATATTCACTATAAATGAAGAAAAATATTCATCTTCAATGTAAAATTTTCTGATTGAAACATTCCGTTTTTTTGTTATTTCAAAAACTTAGTTTAGTCTCAAGCAAAGCTAAGAATTGAACCCTATATACCAGTTTCAAATTGCAAGTGACTTACAGAACTTTTTCTATGAAAATACTTTAATCATACCATTTAAAAAATAGAGAAAAAGTAAAGACTGCAAGAATACACACACACACACACACACACACACACACACACACACACACACACACACAGAGGTTTCATTAAAAATGACAGACAAGGTATTGTTATTTTTTTTCATGTGTGATCTTATGGGTTTTTTTTTTTCTTTTCAAGGCATAGATTATATAAAAATTGACCAAATGTTTTGTTTTTCCGGGTGCTTTCAGCTATACTTTTAGCCATTATCGAATGTTGTATACCTACCTGACTACAAAAATGGGATGTTCCTATTCTCCTATAAACGTGGAGAGTAGAGTAACTATACTGACTAAAAGCTACTAGCAGTGTATCTACTTCATGCAGCATGTGAGTCTTGTATTTGTGATTATATTTGTAAGCATATTGTTGCTGTATTTAAAATATAAAACATCAACACTTAATAATATCAACTACAAACACAACAACTGTGTAGTCAACTAAATAAGAAAAAACAACACACATGTGAAATTAAAAATATAAAATGCCAACAATTTACCTATTGCACCCTGTATATTTCTTAAAATTTATAATATAAAATTAAAATAAAAATATTTAACAACTGATATCATTTTGGTAATGTAATTGGCCCATTGTAGAACTAATATATTACCAGATTCTCTTCACTATCTGTTTCATTGTATACATTCAAGGGTACAAGTTCGTGTTGATAAAGATATATATGGAGGTTTGAGTTTTGTTGATACTTATGTCTGTATTGATGTTTCAGGTGATCAAACATGGAAACAAACAATATTACATTTTACCTTGAGTAAATTGAAACATTTTCAGGTTGTTGCAATTCTATATTTCAACAGTATATTTTGAACTCACTCACATTGTGATATATATATATATCTATATATATAGAGAGAGAGAAAGAGAGACACAACATACAAAACAAGATCTTTAATAAGGAATGTAACTGCAGGGACAAATAAAGGCCCACTTCAAGGACTTTGTGATACAGAAGTCATTTACAAAGCAAAAGTTCATGACTTAAATGGTCAAAGCAAAACATATTTGAGATCAACCAAAGGTACTTTTAAAACCAAATGGCTTAATCACAGGTTTACATTTAAACTAAAAAGACTTAAAAAGTTATACAAAATTGGCTAGCCACATGTGGAAATTGAAATTAAAATATGGAAAAGACCCAGACATGACATGAAGTATAGTGAAAACAGCCAAGCCTTAAAATGGTGGCAAAATATGTAGACTGTTTCAGGAAGAAAAGTTACCTATTGTTATTCAAACAAAAATGTTATTAAAAAAAAAACTGAATGAAAGAACAAAAATTATGACTAAGTGTAACCATACCATAAAATACCTATTAGGGTCATACAACCATGGATGAAAATGTTATAATTTCTAATTTTGAAAATTGCATGTTCCAAAAAAATCCCCATTACATAAGCATTCTTAAAAAATGGTAAAATCTGTTACCTGAAGACACCAGATGGTAAAAACCTAGGTTGCATAATATAACTTTTTTACAAATGAGAAATATATATATTAAACATTATTTTTAGATGATACTCATATTTAAATAGGCACTCCATTTGTTTATTAAAGTTTGAGATAATTTGATAAAAATGATTGTCAAATTTTAATGCTTTTATTTTACATTTGAATCATTTTCTGGGTTTGGAATCTGTTTTGCAATGATGTATAAAAAGAAAAAATGAAGACATTTTATTGCTTTATTTCTATATTTATTGTTAGTATCACAATGTTTCTGTCATTTTGCCCTTTGGCCTTCTTCAGGTGTCTGATAACTATCAAGAAATTTCAAATTGAACCCTTTAATTAATATTATGGTGTAGATTGAGTGGTTTGAAATTCCCTTTACTCAGATTGACAGGCACTTGAACAAGGCTGGAGGGCTCATTAACACATTGTGATAATAACAACAAAGATGTAAATGGCAACTCTTCATCCCAGAAATTTGAGCAGAAATTTTGTTTACCTCATCTTCAAAACATGTTTTGAAAATTATTATAAATCCAAGTAAAAAAGAATAGTTAAAACAAAAGCTAAGTATTAAAAGAATATCTTTCTCATTGTTTAATATTGATTCTATTTTCCAGGTATGGGTCCAATGCCATGGACAGTGAATTCAGAAATTTATCCATTATGGGCCAGAGGAGTAGGAAATTCTGTTGCAACATCTGTTAATTGGATCTGCAATTTGTTTGTTTCAATGACCTTTCTGACACTAACAGAAGTTTTTTCAAAATCTGGTAAGTGAATTAACTAATATAGATTTAATACAGGCTTACTTTCAGTAAACAATCATGGAAAAAAGTGAAAGTATAATTTTTAGAGTTTTGAGAAATAAGGAATATTTTTATTTATTTTTGATTAATTTCATATGCATGTTGAGCTTGATCAGTACCTAGATAAGTGACCACTTGGGAATACCAGGTGCTGTGAGCTTGGATGTGTGGATAATGTAATGGATTATGGGTAGGATTTGTTAATTGGAAACCTGAGTTTCAATTCTTTTTGAGTTCATTACATTCACTCTTGTGAAAATATACTCAAGAAAGGTATGAATCCACCTTCTCTCTCTTCCCAGGGTCCTGGGTATGACAGTAAACTGCATCCAGCAGCAAGGCCTCTGATTGGGTGGTTGTGAGGAGCATGGAAATACCTCTTAATTGTTGTTGTTCCCAGGTCCACCCTGACCTGGAGTGGTAGCACCTGTTAGGATCCCAGCTATGGGCAAACTGGGGGTTAACAATATGAAAGTATAAAAATAGACCTTTGTAGAAAAATATACATTTTTGAAGGAAAAAAAATTACCAGCAATACATTTTTGAATACAAAACTAGAATACATCTTCAGTTTCTAAAATTAAAAGAAATAAAATCTGACTAAATTAACTTTTCTCACTATAACTGAACATTAAAAAAATATCTTTAAACTCTACCTTTTTGGCATTAAATAACCCACAGAGGTTGATATGCCATTAAAGAAAACTCAAACTCTCCCCAACTATGTTTGGTAAAACTTGTATCCCTAAACCATTATTATCCTCCTTCCAAATTCTTAGAATTTAAAAATATTTCTTGCTTTTAAATAATCTGCAAAGGGTTGATAAGACAAAGGAAACAAATCAATTGAATGTCTCTTTATTTTAAACAGTAACTCAGTTGTGATATTAAGATAAGCTCCCTAAGGCTAAAAGTAGAGTCTTGGCACAATATTATTTTGTTTCTGATCCATGATGTTTATTGACAACCATAGAATGACAGCTTGAAAGTTGTAATAAAAAATAATAAATTTAAAAGAATTTAAGCATTCATTTGTAAAACTCTTTTCAGAAACAACCTTTCAGTTTTATGTTAATTGATGACAAAATATAATTTGTCATTTTATTTTGCAGGAACTTTTTGGCTGTTTGTAGTCATCACTGTTATTGGACTGATTTTTATGATCCTCTGTCTCCCAGAAACGAAAGGTCTTCAACTTGAAGAAGTTGAAGTTATATTCAAGAAAAATACACTTTGCATTTATTGCCAGAAAAAAAGATACAAAGATTTAAGTAAGGAATATATTTAACATCATGTCCGGTTTTATTTTTTAATATTTCATCAGTAACAAATGTTATACATTATGAGAAGTTTCAAACATTGAACAAATTTGATTTTCTTTTCCCCCCTGAGGTGAGTTACTTTCGTAACATTCTCATTTTCTAATCTCTAATATTGACATGAAATTATATTTGGCCTGTTTTTATTTTTTCTTAAATCCTGTGTTAATCTTTCATCTTCACTGGTTTTGTATACTTTTTGATGCCATCAAATGATATAAACCAGAAATTAACATTATTAGTAAGTACTAGTAATTGACATGTGGAAAAGAAAAGTACACTATCTTTGCACTTGTTGGTGAATCTAGTTTTGTTTTTATAAATTAGAAATTTTTAAAATTTTTTATGTAACCAGGTTATTTGTCTTGTAAAACTTTGCCAGTGGCAGCTACAATATGAAACTAGTCTTGCATTATTTAATTTGTTCAGACTGTTGTCCTCATCTTTATTGCCGTGTTTACAATGTTTTGACCATTGTACGCTCTGGCTTTCTTCAGGTGCCATGAATTTTGAACCAAACCCTTTATTTCGAACACTTGGGTATATCATTCTCATTACATGTGCGATGCCTCTGCCAGACGTCATGTAGTTATCTTCATTTACCTCAGCTCTCTAAGTTATTTGTTCACAACTGCTGTGGCCAGGTATTGAACTCACAACTCTCTGGCTCTGTTAGAAATTACCTAGTTTACCTTTTGAAACTGAGCAGCTATGAGCTTTTGAGAAAGATATCTTGGTGAGGAAGGTTTGTTTTCCTTAGACAGCAAAATAGAGCCTTGCTGAAATGTGCTTCATAGCCCAGCATTAAAGCACACCTGATCAAATCTTGATTTCTCCTCCAAAGAAGAACACAGGTTAGATTCCTACCGGAGAGCATTTATTCTTTATTGAGATTTATTGTATTTGCAGGCTGACAGACATAATACACTGTTTAAAATAAAAATTAAAATAGGGCATCTGCTTCAAATATGAGTATCCCCTATAATATAATTTGACATATATATATAAAAACGGACATTGAGGTCAATACCTAGTGGCAACAGTCTGTTTTTATATATATATATATATATATATATATATATATATAAAGCTTTAATAAAAGTGAAGCTTTAGATTCAGATACATTTCCTATCTGTTCTTTTTTCTATCATTATAATATATATATATATATATATATATATTATAATGATAGAAAAAAGAACAGATAGGAAATGTATCTGAATCTAAAGCTTCACTTTTATTAAAGCTTCTTCAGAGACTGAGAAAAAAATGAAAAAAAAAAACAAAAAACAAAGAAACACAAAATACTGGTATGTAATGATTTTAGGTTAGTTCTTCTTGGTCAGATATATTGAAGCAATAGATAATTTTTAAATGTATAGTAGGCTCAGTTGGGCACCATAATGCAATTCACTCAGCCAGAAATTTAGAAATACAAGCTGTATTGCTTGTCTGAGTGTTAATTTGAGGACAGTGCAGAGGATTTGGAAAGAATTGTAGGAGTCTAATGGTGAGTATGAAGGTACAGCAGCTCAGAATTCTCACTGATCATTCTGAAAAATAAAATCCTGAATTTGTTGGTGAGGGCCTCAGACTCAACACGAGGCCTACATTAAAAGCCTTGATGAGGTAGTGCTGCCCTGAGTCAAGAAGGTGGCTGTTGACCCTATGTCTGGCAACAGGACTCTGCACCATGTCAAACAAGCAGGAGAATCCAGTCATGTGTATCAGCCAGTTTCTGCGACCACATCATCCCTTACATCTGACCACCTAATTCCTCAGACTGCAATTCCTTTGATTTTTATGTGTGGTGTGCAGTTGAGCGAGAGACCAGCAAAACACCTTGTAACACCAAAGATGAACTGAAGGCAAGAATTATCACTGCATTCACCAACTTAAGGAGACTGTCCAGAAAAGTTGCAGGAGATTCTGGAGGCTGTGGTTGAAGCCAATAGTGATTTTATTGAATAAATTTACTATTTAGTATTTCAAGATATTTTTGTGCAATTTTGGTAAATATATCTGTTAAAATGTGATGTTAGTGTTGTTCTCATTTTTGCATCATTTAGGTGTCAGTTCATCCATTGCTCCATATGTGTGTGTGTGTGTGTGTGTGTGTTAATACAAATATAAAATGTGTTACTTAGCTGATTGATGATATCTTTTGTTAGTTGTGGGTAACAACTTTTAAAGAGTGCACAGATATTACCCTGATTCTTGGCAGAGTACACACTCTTATTCTAATCAGAAGTATCAGTTCATATAATAATAATACCATCCTTTTTTACGGGTACTATGCTAGTAATTTTGACAAGGGTGTGTTGAAAAATTCTTGGCCCAACATTCTCAAAATCTAACCAAACATCACAATTTCAATTGAAATCCCTTTTTAGTCTGGAGAGTACTTTTCAGCACACCTGCTTATACATTAGTTATTTCAGGAAAAAAATTACAGTCCTTTTATTAATACAGTCAAAACATTGTTAAAATCAAACCTTTTGTGGGTAGAGAGAGCAAGCAAGTTGATTAACTGATATTTCCTTTCATTTATGTGAAATACTGGAACTTCTTACTGTTGCATAATCGTTAAGAAAATCATCTTTGTACAGTATGGGTGAACTTCATTTGTGGTCTTGTGCTGGATTCATTTAACTTGAGTAAATACGTTTTTGAAATAAGAAATGCAAAAATTGGTTTCATTATTAGATGTTGAAATCAGAATTTGCAAGAAATCAAAGAAATGTCTAATTATTCCTGGAATTTTATTTCAGTGGTCAAAATTTATGAGGGAAGTGAGCTGAATTTTGCTACACAATTTTTGCCTTATCTGAAAAGTTAGCAAACCACTGTCAAGGTCTTTTTTAAGTCACAAGGATTTACTTTGTGATTAGACATAATACTTGCCATGATAAAAAACAAGTCCTTTTATTTTCCAGTTATTTAATTTTTATTAAAGAAAAATTTCTGTGATGGGTGGAAATAAGGACAATTTTGTTTGATTTTTTTTTTTTTTCTTTCTTAAAATATTATACTTTTATCATGAAGGTTTTCTTCCCAGATGAAATGTCTTATTTCTATTTTTGTTGGAGGGAAAAAAGGCAGCAGTACATAAAACAATATTTTTTAATGTCTTTTAATGCATAATAGACAACTGAACATAAATGGTGAAATAATTCTTTTGATAAAGAATTCTTTTTTTTCTTTTTTTGTAAAAATTTATATTTGATTTTGATGAGACAGTAATCATGAAACTTTACCAATTGTACATTTTTACCTAAAATAAAATTTAATTTCAATAAATTTCAAATGTCTTGTCTGTTACTGGTGGGAATTCATAGAGAGCTGGTGTAACATTTGTGAAAGAAACAATGAGTGCTTTATTTCTTTACTGCTTCATTTAATATAAGACATCTTTTGTACTTACTTTTTCATCTTTTATTAAATGAAAAATTCTCTTTAGATTGTTTACTTAATTCAAATCAGATTTTACACTTTGAAGATGACATTTTACCCTTTGATGCCTGTAAGATATTTTGATTGATTTCAAAGCTGGGGTCTGTCATATAGTGGTCAGAGATCTACAGTTGAAAATTTTAATACCACAAATATTAAATGATAACTGATTTTTGCAATAAGACTACAGACAAAACTATGAGAAGGATTGTTTATGTTGAGCACGACTTAAGATTTAAGGGACATTGCATATCTTTTGGCAATGAAATATTGTTCATCACAATATTATTGAAAAAGAATTCTTGTACACAAACCAACACAACATATTAGAATTTGTAATCCATTTAAAATAAATAAATGCCAAAAGTTGCTCATTATCATTGTTAATTATTCTCCAAAAAAATGAAATGTTAAGAATAGGGGTTCAAAATTTGAAATTATGGGTCTGGCATAAAATATACTTTCTCATGTGCTTGAAAGATACCATCAGTGATGTTTTTCTAACAGGGATCATTAGGGGTTTAAAAATCCCTAATGATCCCTGTTAGAAAAACATCAATATAAAACCCCTTTCTCCAGTAGATGCAATTAAAACTGCCCAGACTTTGTACTTTACATCAGAGTGCCAGAGAAAGTAGATGCATTAATGGGTTGACCAAGACGGTGATTGCCTATCAGATTGTGACTTCAGTAGATGTCAGGGCTAACCCCAGATATGTAAACAGGGGGTTGAAACTTAGGATGTGCAAATGTGGGATAATCAACTGACAGGTAGATATGTAGCTCCACACCCAAGAGGGAAGGAAGAAGTACCCTGTATATTTTGTGAGAGGTATCCCCATTCAGAGAAAAACACCAAATTTGCTGATATTGACAAAATTCAGAGTTTAACAAACCCTAATTTTATGTACAAGAGATTTAGTCTTGTGTTTGTACAATGGTAACATTATAACTTGTAAAAGAATGAATTTCTCCAGAAGTCAATTGTTTGCACTTACCTCGAGTCAAGTCAGTTTTACTACTAAAATAGTTGCAGAAAAGTCTGAAGTTTTTAAAGCTGTCCATCAAGACCTCTTAAGTTTTTTTCCATTCTTGCAACGTAATGAAATTGATTAGCAGGTTCTCCAGACTAGTCTGTTCCCTTACCAATGCTAACACACTGATTGGTGAGGAGTGAAGGCAATTTATATCTTCACTGACCACCTCCAGCAGAGAAAAGCAAATCTACCCCAACATTTTCAGAGGTTTCATTGTATTCATCTGGTACATGATAGATGACTCAGGACCTAAGAGCCATTGGACGTGTTGAATCCAAAAACTACCACGCTTTTAGTGGATGTGCTTCATCTACTGTGTGTGTAGCTTTCTGATATAATGGACAGTGGCCTGCAGAGGTTTAGTAGCACCTGGGGTGAGGAGCGTGATTGGTGCCCCCTACTTCCACCCCAAACAAAATCACAACCGTATACTTGTTTATTTTCTTTTGGACATACTATAACTTAATGAGCATCTCAAATTGATCACTGTGTAAGTGGGGTCCATCACCACTGCCATACAGTGCTTTTCGGAGACACTTTTTTAAGACATGATGGTGTCATCTGAACCTTTTCTAAAATTTTCTTCACAAGTTACCAGCATCTAAATATAAACATTTTAAAACTAAAATTAAATCTATTTTATTTGTTTTAATATCTAATTCTAGATATATTTGCTAAATAAAAACATAAATAATGTACTACATCAGAAGTGCTGCCCACCAGGGAGTGCCGCCATCGACTCTTCCCTCTTCACACCACTGATGATGGCAAGGCCTTCTCTCAATTGAAATGGTGTCAAGTGGCTTTTGATAGACTTTTTTTTTGTGTGTGTGTTACAGTAAATTATAAAAAAATAAAAAGCAGCCAAGGAAAAAGAGAAACACCCCAAATTTTACTTGACCATAACAGAAAGACTGTAGTGGATAAGAAATTAAGAATTAAAATCAACTTTCTTATTCACTTTTATAAAAATTCACAATGACATGTGAAATCCTGGGTTTTCCAAAATAGAAAAAGGATTGACTATGTGCTGAAAGAAAAACCGAATTTTGCAAGTATGTGTTACATTGATTTTTGACGATTGTGAGCGACTTGCAAAACTAAAGGGACTGAGTGATCAATTCAAAAAGGACTATATAAATGACCTGGCATTGGTCAAAACAGTCAGATACATGGAATCAGCAGAAAGACACAGCTAAAATGTAACAAGAGAAGCTTCAAGTCAACTTGGACATTTGTTCTCTTTCTCTTTCCTTCTCATGTGCTGATTCCTTCTACTTCTTCTCCATCCTAAGACATTCCTATCGAACAAATGATAATACATACACATATACTCTTTCAACAATTACTACTATGAATATTTTTTTACAAATCTCAATACTGTAACTTTCTAATTGAATATTAATTTCTATGAATTCTTGTCAGTCTTTCCTTTAATTAAATTTCTATTTTTAATTAATTTCTATTTTAACATGAAAAATATATATTTTATTCTTACACTATTCCACACATTCCAACCTGCCGACAACCAACCTTCTGATAATAACCTTCTGATGATAATTCTGCATAAAACTAGTAAGCTGTAGGGAGTTCAGTTATGTCTGACACAAGACCGAATCAAAGAAACATTAACCATTTCCCTATAGCTACAAGACCAGAAGTCGAAGTCTGAATTTTTGAAGGTTAATATTGAATTTGAATGAAATCTTCAAAACATAATATTTAAAAAAGAAAACTGGCTTTACACAATATTTTTAGTGCATTGTGAGCCATTGAAATAATTCTCTGGCTGTTAAAAAAGAAATGAAATATCAGGAAAAATTTCCTTTCTTTTTTACAATACAACCAATTAAGTTTAACTAAACTTTATAAACAATTCTTCTCAACAAATTCTCCAGATATACGTGACATATTGAAATGTGAATGCTCTGAAAAAATGAAACATTTGAAAAGGAAAGATATAAGTTTAAATTTTAAACTTAAAATTTTAAACTTAAAAAATGACATTATTGTTTTTAATGTTTCCTTGATAAGATACAAAAAAAAGTTCCTCATATTGAGTGCAAAAATTGTAAACAAGAGACTCTCACTTCTTTGATGATATAAAAAAAAAAAAGGCAGATCTGAAGGAGATTACCACCACCTTTAAATTTGTTGCTTTTCATTGTTTTTTTACTGTTTCAGTGTAATCTTATCGATTACACCCTAAACTTTCCAACTGACAAAACAAATTTGGAAAAATTTCAACAAAATTTAAACAATTTTTGTGGTGGTGGGGCGGCTCAGTTTTTCATACAACCTTTTAGTAAATTGATCCTGTGCAGTTAACTTTTTTACTTAGAGGAAATACTCCAGCGATGGGAAGAGTATACAAAGGATATTTTTTGCGAGAAGGAGAGAACAACTGAGAATACACTCGGAGGAGGATGGACTGGAAATATTAAAATCCGAAGTGGAAGCTGCAATGGCCAAACTGAACAGAAACAAAGCAGCTGGTCCAGACGGCGTCGTAATAGAGCTGCTGATAGCCCTAGAAGAATTCAGCATAGAAAAAATTACCGAAATAATAAATGAAATTTATAATGGTGGAATAATACCAGACAACCTATGCAAGTTGTTATTTATAGCACTGCCGAAGAAACCAGGTGCAAATGAGTGCAAACTACACAAAACTATCAGCTTAATGAGTCACATTGCAAAACTGATTGTCAGAATCCTGATGAATAGAGCGAGAAGCAGAATCAGGCCAGAGATAGGACAAGAACAGTGCGGGTTCATCAAGGACACTGGAACAAGGAACGCCATATTTATGATTAGGATGCTCTCCAAAAGGGCAATACAAATGAAGAAAGACTTGTACCTATGTTTTATTGATTATGCAAAGGCATTCGACAAAATACGACACAAAGAATTGATGGAGATGCTCAGCAGCCTCGACATTTTTGGGAAAGACCTCAGAGTAATCAAGAATCTCTACTGGCAGCAAGCTGCCTGCATACGGACAGGCAACGATTTCAGCAGATTTACAAAGATAGAAAGAGGCGTAAGACAAGGATGTGTCTTTTCACTGGATCTGTTCAACTTGTACAGCGAGAATTTTTTGAGGACCCTAGTTGCTCCGCCAGGATTCATTATTGGAGGCCACAACTTAAACAACATAATGTATGCAGATGATACAGCACTGATTACAGGTATGGAAAGAAAACTACAAGACCTCCTACAGAAGGTAGCTGTGGAGAGTGACAAAAAAGGACTACAAATAAACAAAGAAAACTGAATGCATGGTCATCAGCAAAAGGTGCAACCCAAAATGCCAAATACAGCTGGGTGATACTAGAATCAAGCAAGTACAAAAATTTAAATACCTAGGAAGTTTTCTAGCAGATGGAAAGTGCGGCACAGAGATCTGAAGGCAAATTGGCATGGCAAAGGACATGTTCCAGAAGCTGAGTAAAGTACTAAGACACAGGAAAATTTCACTAGAAACAAAGAAAAGAGTGCTGGATTGCTATGTGATATCAGTTCTTCAATACGGCAGTGAATGCTGGACAATATCATCGAAAATGAGGACAAAACTTGAAGCAGCTGAAAGGATGCTGCGGATATCGTGGACCAAGCATGCGAAGCAACGATGAGGAATTGGAAAGAATGGCAAGAAAAAGGAAATTAATAGTGAGAATCAGGAAGAGACAACCGAAGTTCCTGAGACATGCAATGAGGAAGGAGGGCTTGGAAAACTTGATACTGACAGGCCAAATAGAAGGAAAAAGAGACAGAGGAAGGCAGCGGATAACATATTTGCAGGGCCTGATCAGGTGGATGACGGAACGAGGAAGACGTGGAGAACCATGATCGCCTACGTCGTGAAGGGACAGGGCACATAGAAGAATATTCAACTACTGAATCCTTTTGCGAAAGTTTTGAATAAAGCCATTCTTGAAGTTTCTGAGGAAAATGTCATCGAAAGAACTGAAGAAAACTTGAAAAGGACAAAATCCAAGAGCAACAACTCGTCCCCCCCCCCAAAAAAAAACAAAACAAAGCAACCCCAACGCGAGTGGTTCCAAAATGGAGGATCGATTTACTATAACGTTGTATGAGAAAGTGAGCCCCCCACTAAAATTGTTTAAATATTGAAATTTTTTCATTTTTCTTTGATAACCGGAAACTTTATGTAATAATCGATAAGATTGCGCTGAAAAAAGTAAGAAATAATGAAAGACAACAAATTTCAAGGTGGTGTTAGTCTCCTTCAGGTCCGCAAAAAAAAATGAAGTGGTTTCTTGAATAACCGGCATTAATTGTTCAGAGAGAGAGAGACGGACGTTTTTTTCTGTTTGCTTTGTTTTTCAGGCTAGAAATCTCCAAGAATAGAATTATTGAATTATTCTTCAATTCATTTTTTCTTTACCGTTTTTTCGATGTTATGACGATTGGTTTAAAAAACAAACACTCGCTGTTTGAGAAAACAAACTAAAAAAAACATTCGTTCTGATGAAATGGCCAAGAATTTCGCTCAAGAAAAAAAGAAAACCATTTTTTTTTCTTTTTTTGGTGGCATTTCAAACAATCAGACGATATCTTCTTCATCTTTTGATGATTTAATGGTCATCATATCAGTCCAGGAAATAAGTTTTCATGAACTGTTCCTTAGCAATTGAAATGATCAGGTAGCTTTTATATTTTTAATTCACCAAGCAACTTCCGAAAATATGTCAAAAAATGTCCAATAATCATCTGGTTGAAACTTCCGAATGCATCAAAAGATCATAAATATTTTTTATAAAACAAAACGTATGTTAAATTTACCGAATATTAGTCCGATGAATTTCTGGCCGATATCATGAAAAAATGGTAGGTTTCTTCAAACAATTATCGATTTGCACGGAAATAAGGATGTTTTGGTTGGAAAGATTTGAAGGGGTAAAAAAAAAAAAGGGCTTCGAGGAACAAAACAAAAATTTACCATTAAAATTGCAACTAACCTGAAAATAAACTTTAAAATTATTATTTTTTTATTTTTTAAGCAGAGCAATTTCTGTATTTTGGTAGTTTTGATCCACCGTATTTAATTAAATGAGACGGACTTTTTTTTTTCTAAGTGGGATCAGGATGGAGATTGCTATTATTATTGTTTTATAATGAAATTGTTGTTGTCAGCTGAAATAACTTTTTTGCTGTCTTTACATTTTTTTTCACATTGTTTGCTATATCTTTTAAAAAATGAAAATAAATATTTTAATTAATCCTTGATTTTTTTAAAGTAATCTTTGAAATGAAATTTTTAAGAGAATCGTATCATGATTTTTAAGACTGGTGATAAATAAATAAAAAGTTTTTAAAAATTTTGAAGCTTTCTTTTTTGAAATTATTTAGTAACTTTTTTAGACTGTTTTTTTTTAAATCTTTCAAATAAAAACAAAATTTATTTTAAATTATTTTATATTTTTAAATTTTTTTTTAACTTCAAACTGGCGGGGTCCAGCCAGAAGATTCTTTAACCGGCAGACTTCAAACAAACAAAAAGATAAAGTAGAAAATTCGATACTCACTTTTTGTTCATATTTTTATTTGCCAAAAGATAATTTGTCGTTTTTTTCTTCTTTTCATTCAATCTTTCAAGGTGGAAAAAAGACATGGAGCGGAGTTGGTTGTACTTAATGTAATCAACACAATTTTTCTCTTCCACTGACTAAAAAACTTTTTACTATCGTCTGCCTTCCTACAATTTTTTACCGCTAAAAAATTATTTTACCAAAAAAACCCAAACAAAACAAAAAATATTAAATAGGTTTTCTAAAATTATTTAACGAGACTCTCTACTTTTATTTTTAAAAAATTATAATTTATAATAATTTTTTTTTTTAAATTAGGCTTAAAAATCGAGGGGAAATAACTCTTTATTTAATCAGTTTTTAATGACAATAAACAATTTTAGGATTAGAGACACTATTTAAAGATATGGAATATAGAAAGACTTAGCTTGTTTGTCTCCTGAAATGTTTGAAAAAGTAAATATATTCAAATTATTATTCAATTAACTTCATTCTGCACTTCAAAGGCTTAATTACACAAAATTAATTCATTTGTAATTAAGCTGTTTGGCTAATGGACAGATTGTACAACTTGCATACGAATTTTTAAGAAATACAGTGTAACCTTGATATAAGAGAGTTGTCAGGACCGGATAAAGGTTCTCTTATACCCGGGTTTATCTTATATCAGGGTTTCGTCTGTTTTATATACATTACCACAGGCTCTAATTTGGGACCAGATAAATCGCTCTTATATCGGGGTTTCTCTTATATCCGAGTTATACTGTATTATTAAGAAGACAGACCTTTAATGAAGAAAAATGACAATATGACAACCAGATTTCTGTAGGTAAACAATGTCACAACTGTGCAAAATAGTATTTATTTTATGATGGAGAAATATAACTGCTTCAGCAAAGTGCACAAAAACGTCAAACTAGCTTATAAATATTAGCACACTAACATTCAAGTTGGGTCACGAAAGTTTTTCAAGATTGAAAGTCAAGAAAATTTAATTCAGGGATACTTTTTTGAATTGTGATTAGCTGGATGCATTTGAAAAAGATATTTTTCTGTTGGATAGAATATGAGTCTATAGTGGGTAGGCGTTCTAGTGGGGTAGTTGTATATTGTTGCAGATTAACGGAAATTTGGCCTTGTTGCAGATAGCCCACTATAAGTCATAAAACGATTATAAATCAAGAAAAGCAAATTGAGTTGAAAAATGACATTTTATATATACACATATCAATTAAGGTTTTTACAATTAAAGTAATCCTTTAAATATGGGTCCAATGGACATCAAAATGTTCATGGCAATAAAATGCTGAAAAGAGAATTAATACTTAGGAATGTGGGAGCGTTGTAAGTAAGGAATGTCTTTGATGTATCCGCTCCTTAGGTCAGTAAGTAGTTTTGAGACAGCGAAGAAGGAGAAGAGAGGTAAGGGAGGCGAGCATAGTAAGCCGTTTGACTTGGGAGATACTAATTACTTTCGTCTCTCTCGAGTCAGTCTGTGTGGGTCCATCTGTCTGGTGATGCTTTCTGTATCGGCTTTTTATATCTTCTTTCTGGATTGCAGCAGATCATTTGGGAATTCACATCCATATCTGATTCTGGGCTTCCCATTAGCCGATAAATAAAATTTTCTATTTAATTAATTTTTAGTTTTCAACTAGAACATCTACGTGGATCCGGGGTGCGCACTGATGAGTTTTGGTCATTTACTTTTTGGTCATGAGAGTGCAAACTTTCGGGTCCATCGCTTTTGCTCGGTCGGTATCACCACTAGTCTATTGTTAATGAGTTATTAAAATACTTGTTTGAAGCAAAAGAATTGCATTAGCAGTAATTTTATTCTTCAATCCAAATAGATTTGGATTTAAATTATTCCCTTATCATAAACTTGTTTGACAATTTTTCTTCTTTTTCTAGATACATATTTAAACAGTTGAAATTTTCAATTTGTTACTGTCATTAACAATTTTCCATGAGGACATGTTTCATTTTATCACTTATAAGAAATGGCAAGGTTTGGTAAACATGCCACAATTTTAACTATTTATAAATTTCAAACCACAGGTTAGCTCTGTGGGTGTTGAAGAGACATGTCAATGTAAACATTGTAAAATGTTTACCTTATAATATGGTTAAAAAAATTCTTCATAAAAGAATATCCATTAACTTACATATATCTGATAATTTGTTCTATGTTGTAATATAGTATCAATTAAATAGATATTAAAATTTAAAAAAATTAAGAGTTTATGAAAAAATTAGGGGAAAAATATGCACTCTGAACTGAAATAAAAATAGTTAATAATGTTCAAAAGTCCCTTTAAGTTAGAACAAAAATATATAATGTTTTCTTTCTTTCTTTTTTGTTTTTAAAAAATGCTGGGATACAGAAAAAGCTAAGACAATAATCTTGTAACAAAAATGGATACATTGCATCGGAAGAGAGCAGTCTAGACGGTGGGTCAATTGACTCACACTTTCCCGTTAAGATTGAAAGAAGAAAACCTTTATTCCCCAAATATATAACCTATGTTTTCAAGTTTAAAAGTTGAACTTCCAACTCTTTAAATAACAAGCGTATTGTTTTATACATTCAAATATAAATAATTTTCACAACGAGTCAACATTGCCTGATGATGAGATAAAATGTCCAAACATAGAAATTTCCTTGTCGCAAAGTAAATTAATTTTAAATAAAAAACAAATTTAATTATATATACAATATAGATATATATATATATTGTATATAGATGTAAATATTCTGAGATATAATCTGTATACATGAACAGTATGATTGCAAAGGAGACGAGGAAAACTTGTCAGTGGATGAAACACATCAGCTAAAATAAAATATAGTTTTCTTCATCCGTGCACTGCCCCACCTTCTTCAGATTTCAGTCTGCTCAATTCCTGGAGCTGGATCGATAAATCGATCACCTCAGACCACATCCAGTCTTATCCCATGTTGTGATTTGTTTGATCCTGAGATAGGTGAAACCAAATAACCGTCAGGAACTGCTGCAAATGAATTTATTCGGGCTGAGGAAGTCACAAGAAAAAAATATCTTTAAAAAAATATATTTTTATGTTCGCTTCTTGGTACAGACTTATTTGTTCCTGCATTTGAATTCTATCTACTTCATGCAGACAGCTATTCTCCCAACCCACATCTATGTTGAAATAAAATACTTCAGCTAGTTCTGCTAAGTTTGGCACAGGGTTTGAGTCGGAGTTCTTCTTAGGCAGGCAATCATGTGATGTCAGGCAGCATGGTTTCTCGTCTTAAACGCAAATCTCTGGCACTTCAGCCAAACTGCTGTCTCCAATTCTCTTTGGAAGCTTTGGGCCCTTGCTTATTTCCACTCAAAACTGGTGTGGTGTATGACCGATTTGGGGAAATTGGTGAATTCTCTAATTTTAATAAAGGTCTTTTTGTTATCTGCCTTTTGAAGATTATCTCTTTCAATTTGGAGGATTTCTTTTCCGTGAACAATAGACACAAGAATCAGTCTGCCTAAATCAACTTCTTCCTTTTCTCATTGGTATTTTACACGAACACCTTTCAAAGGCATGTACAAATTATCCACCTTCTTTAGTTTTCCACCTCTGCTTGCCATCAACCAATCCTCCTTCAACTGATTCGATTCGTCAGTCTCAAGGTCGCATTTACTTTGGTCCCTGGTCATTAGCTTGCCAGACATCTCTCTCTCTCTCTCAATTTCTTATCAAAGTCATTAATTTCTCAACCCAACCAAGAAATCCTTATTTCTAACCCTGTTTATAGTGCAGTCTTGCTTGTTGTCAGCTTCGGCCAGTCATTAAGAAATTTTCGTTATTTCAAATTTTTGCTTGTATCAAAATCTCTCTATCTGACCCTGTGTTTTGATAACTTGTACCAAAAGACAAAGTTATTAATCAATTAATTAATTAATTAAATTAATTAATTAATCAATTGTATACATTTGCCATATTTTTAATATTGAATTTTTAAAATCCCATTATTATGTTCGTTGGTTTGTTTTTATGGCAAATCAACCTCGACAGGTCATTTATTGCCAACTAAACTTTATTTATTTATTGCTGGTAATACCTTTTTTCTTTCAACAATTTATTGTTGTTTTATATAAGTTTTGTGTCTAGTAATACATTTTTATTTTCAAGTATCAACATTCATTGGGATTTGTTTTTTAAGGGCAGGGTCCCCAAGTCCTACCCTTGTTATTTAACCCATAACTGGAGGGAAGTGACAGATTAATACCTTTCCCAAGGGTACCAGTGCTTAAGTGAATGCAGGGTATTCAACTGGAATTTGAACTTGGCTCACCAATTTCTCTTTCCGAGCCAATATCCACTGCACCACAACGCACATCTGTCCAATAAACGCTTACAGCACCTGGTATTCCCAAGCGGTCACCCATCTAAGTACTGACCAGGCTCAATGTTGCTTAACTTCGGTGATCGAGCAAGAACCGGTGTATTCAACATGATATGGCCGTAAGCCCCATTATTATGTGAACATTTGTTTAATGCAATCACTTTGTGTGAATTGATTTTTGTTAGCTGTACTTTTTCATATGAACCCTTTTTTAGCATATGTCAACCATTCTCACTCACACTGTCATAACTTCATACCTTGGCCTTGAATGGAATTTATGAGCCATTGCTAAAGATGCAGGTAAGATGATCAGTTCTCTGTACGACTCAGGTAAGCAAGTGACATCATGTTCTATCCTTTACTTTTACAAGAGCCAGATCAGGCCAAGAATGGAGTACTATTGTCATAGTTGGGTGGGAGCTGCACAGACCTCACTCTCCAGCCTTGATAGAGTCCAAACATGTCTCTAAGTCCTCGTGGGTGACATATTATTTTTTACCTTATCTCTCTTTGTCTCTCTCTCTCTCTCTCTCTCTCTCTCTCTCTGTTACAGGTGGGATGTGGCAAGCCTCTTGCTCTTCTATTGCTCCTTCAATGGAAAGTGCTCGGATAAACTACATTCCTAGTCCCACCAGGTCTAATTTTAATGGCAAGGATCCACCATGCCACTTACACTGTAGCAAACCACCCATATTACCCCCATATTCCATCAGTGAGAAGGAAGTTCCACTCAAACAGCTTCTTCCCATAAACTGCTGCTTTGTGGAACTGACTCAAAAAGGAATGCTTCCCCCACTCCCGATCACTGAAATTTTGACCTGTTTAAGTTGAAGGTTAACTGTTACCATCCTCTTCTATCTGTACAAACTAATGCTAATGTAATGTAATGTGCTAATGTAACTCTCTACTTTGAGTGGCACCTGGGCCTTGTACAGGTGAACCATACTGTAAAAAAACTAAAATAAAATAAAAAAAGTAACTTTCTTCTTTTCATTCAACTAAAATATTGTAAATTTTAAACATAATTGTTACCAGCAAAACTACTAACTACTGTTTTCTTCTCATTTTGACCCTTGATCTCTCAGTTTTGTTCAGCTTCTGCCCTTTCAGTCATATTTCTTCTTCTTTCCCTTCCTTTTTTTATCTCTTACTAGCAGTATAGCCCTGTGTTGCTTGGGTGTAATGAAAGCTTTAAAACTAATCCATGGTCCTGGAGCTCAGACTCAGCCTAAAGACTATTTGAAATAATAAAATAACTGCGACAATTTACGAATCGCACCTAATGTATATATATATGCACTAAAAAGACTGCCTTCTTCCACCGAACGCCCCGTGGCCCAGGGGTAGAGTCGCTGACTGACGCCAATTTGGTCGGGTTTCGAGCCTGGGTTATGTAGCAATCGGAGTCTAACCGTACTGATGAGCTGTGATACAGTGAAACAGATCTGTCTGCGGATGACAATATATATATATATACTAGCTGTATAGCCTGGCGTTGCTCGGGTGTAATGAAAACTTTAAAACTAATCCATGGTCCTGGAGCTCACACTCTTTGAACGTTGGCACGAAAGACTAAAAAGCAATAGTTGTTTCCAGTTAAAACGCGAAACCATAGACTGAAAGAAAAATGAATGGATGTAAGTCAAATTTTGATTTCCTGGTATCGATATCAAATAAGTTTTTTCGTTGTAAACTGAATTTTGAAGGCTAAATAAGTCCTCTGAGTAAATGGTATCATGGCTGAGACTAAGAACTACAATTATACCTACTTAGAGCCAAACCCGAAGCAAGAACTAAAATAAAAGGGCTGAAAAAAATACAGACATACAGGCATATAAACAGACACACACAAAAACATCTTGCCTTTTATATATGTTTTATTTATATATATTATCGATTTTCTGAACTATTGTAAGAACTGCAACCTTGAAACTTCTGAATATCGTTTCTTATGTCTTTGTCTATGAGTGTATCAAATTTGATTAAAATTGGACCACTCCTTCTATAACCCAATTTTTTTGAATTTCAATATTTATCGGGGGTACCTCGACACAAAACCTTGCTAAGAATACTCACAGACGCTTATAGTACAACTGTGTAAATTTTCAAGAAAATTGGTTCTGCCGTTTCGGAGTCTATAGGTAACGGACACACACACACAGTTCCATTTATAAATAAGTTTAGATTAGATTTAGATTTATATTCTGACGACTAAACTCATCTCAAGTATGTGTTTCTTCTTTTTTAGTTTTACCCTTCAGGCTTTCAATAATTCTGTTGATGAACAGAACTTTCATCTTCAGAGTTTTGATTGCCGTAAGATATTTACCTGATTGTTAAAGAAACAGACGTGATTGCCGGCACTGAACCCCTCCACCACACATGCACACTTACATCCATATACACAAACATCTATAGTTTTACATTGAATTTGTTTTGGCACAAAGGTCCAAAAGCACTGCCAGTCTGGCCTCCTTCCAAATAAGTTTGTTGAACCCATGTTCTAAATTATTGATGATTAAGTTCTACTGGACACCAAAGCAATGGATTTGTGCATGATCAGTCAGTCAGTAAGGTGCCATATGTGATACACGCTTGGGCGATCATGTCTCGAAAGAGACATGACTGACTGGGCAGAAGATTATCCCGCAGTAGGTTGCCATTGCTTTCTGCTGTAGACTGGTTGCCGACCAAGGCTATAGAACCCAATCTGTCCTATTATTTAACCTATAACTGGAGGGGATACTTTTGTTTTATTGTGTTTTGGTTTGGTGCAAGTTAAATATTTTTTTGTTTATTACAGTTACAGAAATCTGGCCAGTATGAAACAAGATGTATTCCTGCTGTGGAGCTGAATTGTGGGATTGATTTATTTTTTTTATGGCTTACCAATTCTTTGTTGGTTGTTTAAACCGGAAACATGTTTTGGATTGTAAGAATGATTTTTTTTTTATTGTAAGTGAATATTGCATTAACAATCCTTTGAAAATGACAATGATTTTTCCAGATACAAGTCCTACTACTTAACCCATAGCTGGGCAAGGGGTGGAGAAGAGATGAAGTCATACCTTCCTCAAGGATAATTGCACGTAAGTGAATGTAATAAACTTGACTGGAATTCAAACTCTGCTCTCTGATTTTTCATTCTGAGCTGTTATTAACATGAATCACACATCCAGATGCGTGGGAGAGACATGACACACTAGCCAGTGTGGGTCGAATCAGAAAAATTCATTTGCATAAAACTGTTTGGAAAAAGATACAAAAATGATTACAAAGAAACCCCAAATATCTTTTTCATTAAGTCTTGTTTGTTCTCACATAGCTAGAAAAAAAAAAAATAAAGAAATGTTTCTGGGGAAAGGAAAGCTGATTGATTAGGAAACAAGTGTTTGTGAAATTGTATCAGGTTTCAGGTTTTTCTAAACAAGCTGTGCATTATTGATTTGTGCTTAATGACCATTTGTGTCAATATATTATGATTACAGGACAACTAACTGGGATTGTCTTCTGAGCTTCTATTATGTATGGAAGGCTAATATTGCAATATTAACATAAATTCATCTTCTATGAAAAGAGAATCAATGCCCTTTTAGAAGTTGCAGGACGCTTCCTGGATAGAATTTTCTTTGTACTTTGCTGAAGATAAAATCAAACACCTTCAGGAATGCTGAACACATCCCATCTTGCAAGATGAAGCAAATCTTGTAGAAATCACATTTATTCATCTGCTATTTTTATATTAGATGCGTGCAAAAGTGACCAGCACTGTTCTTGAAAGACTACAAACTCTGAAAACATAGCTGAAAAAAAAAAGATGTTTGTGGTGGATTGATTTATTGATTATTTACCATCACATCAACCCCTGCTGAAACTGGATATTTTTATTCTGGTATGTTTTAAAAATGTTAAATTGCAAAGCTCTATTTTCTATAGAAGTTGGAATTATTTTGGCTTTTTCAGATATTCTACAAGGTAACTAAAAAAGTTCTGTCAGTTTTTAAAGAAAAAAAACACAGAATATGTAACTTATATTTAGTCTTTGAAGTAATCGCCATCGGCATCCAGAACCTTCTGCCAACGTGTTTCCAGCTGTTCAATGCCCTTACAGTAGAACTTGGAGTGTTTTGATGCAAAGAAGTCCGTGAGGGCTTTGTGCAAGTTTGCTTCATTGGTGAAGGATTTCTCAAGGAGATGATTATCCAGGAAGTGGAAGAGGTGGTAATCAGATGGCGCAAGGTCAGGTAAATAAGAGGGATGGCACAAAGTCTCCTACCCAAGTTATTTTTTGGTATCCTTAACCACTCACACGACATGTGGTCCGGTATTTTCATGGAGGAAAAGCACACCTTTGCGATTCACCAGTGCTGGCTCCTTCTGGCGCAATGCCTGTTGCACACGTTTCAATTGCTGTGAGTATAGGTCTTTAGTGACCGTTTGGCCCGTTGGTAGCAGTTCATAATTCATCCACAGCACAATCCCCAAACGCTTGACATATGCGGTGACTTGATGCAGCTGCTGATAAGCTCACTTTGAAGTCATAAAGAAAACAGCCCCGAACGAGATCTTTAGACACTTTCATCCTTCTCACAGCTGTCCGGCTTATATCTGATGGCTGGGCACGGTGTGCATGTTTTTTATAACGTCTGATGTTCCGACTTACGGCTGTCCAAATTTGAAAACGATTGCTACATGCATTTCGTATATATATTTTTTTTTTTAATTGTATCACCCCGAGCAAAGCGGTAACGCCACTGATGTGCAGGGGGCTATGTAATAGTGAAAAGATTAGAAAAGAGAAAGCTGGAAACCACATCCTAAACAGGGAACAAGGGATGAGCCTCTTAACCTGTTCAATAGACATAGGTGGAGTGTGAACCGGGCAATAGATCTATCTACTCCAATTGAAAAAAAAAAGAAGCAAAGTGAGAAGATTGGAAAAGAGAAAGCCGGAAACCACATCCTAAACAGGGAACAAGGGATGAGCCTCTTAACCTGTTCAATAGACATGGGTGGAGTGTGAACTGGTTGATAGATATATCTACTCCAATTATATATATTTCAACTTCATTCAATGACTAATCAAAAAATGAACAGAAATTTTTTGGTTACCTTGTATTATTTGAGTTGTAGGTACATTTTTGAAGAACATATCAAGATTTTGTACTTAGTAATAGTTACTATGTTTTATTGTTTTGCTCTTTTCATTCTACTAAAATATGCTTGATGGTGTGAATTGGTTGCAGTGGGTACACTGAGGTGTAACTTCTGCTTTAAGCATGCATGGATGTGTCAGGTAAGGGCATCCAATTCTTATTCTATTGAGTGCTATGTCTTGTCTATGGTCAGCCAATCGCTCTATGTTCTTCTTTCTTATTGTCAGATGATGTTCATATAGTTTATTGTTTAGAAACATGTCCAACATTGCTTGCCATTTCCTTTTGATGTGTTTTGTAATTTTGTTTTTATAATCTGTACTACCAGTATAACCCGGCGTTGTTCGGGTGTAATGAAAGCTTTAAAACTAACCCATGGTCCTGGAGCTCAGACTCTTTGGACGCTGAAACACGAAAGACTAAAAAGCAATAGTTGTTTCCAGTTAAAGCGAAACCGTAGACTGAAAGAAAAATGAATGGATGTAAGTCAAATTTTGATTTCCTGGTATCGATATCAAATTTTCTGCACTATTTTAAGAACTGCAACCTTGAAACATCTGAATATCGTTTCTTATGTCTTTGTCTATGAGTGTATCAAATTTAATTAAAATTGAACCACTCCTTCTATAACCTGATTTTTTCGATTATCGATTTTTGATATTTATCGGGGGTAACTCGACACAAAACCTAAGCTAAGAACACTCGCAGACGCTTATAGTACAACTGCGTAAATTTTCAAGAAAATCAGTTAAGCCGTTTCGGAGTCTATAGGTAACGGATACACACACAGACAGTTCCATTTATAAATAAGTTTAGATATGGTGTGACATTATTTGAAAGGTGCTAGTGAATTGAATAAAAACTAGAAGGCAGAAAAACACACATTTTTAATACACTTAAAACTATACTGATGATCAGACAAAGGAATGACTATATAGAATTCAAAGCTATATCCGCTGCTAAGAAAGTCGGTTCTCTGTGAAGGGACAGGATGTTTTTCCCGTCTGCCTCCTCGGATTAACTCTCACAAAAGACCTCAAGTGGAATGACTATATAGAATCCACAGCTATATCCGCTGCTAAGAAAGTCGGTTCTCTGTGAAGGGACAGGATGTTTTTCCCATCTGCCTCCTCGGCTTAACTCTCACAAAAGACCTCAAGTGGAATGACTATATAGAATCCACAGCTATATCCGCTGCTAAGAAAGTCGGTTCTCTGTGAAAGGACAGGATGTTTTTCCCGTCTGCCTCCTCGGATTAACTCTCACAAAAGACCTCAAGTGGAATGACTATATAGAATCCACAGCTATATCCGCTGCTAAGAAAGTCGGTTCTCTGTGAAGGGACAGGATGTTTTTCCCGTCTGCCTCCTCGGATTAACTCTCACAAAAGACCTCAAGTGGAATGACTATATAGAATCCACAGCTATATCCGCTGCTAAGAAAGTCGGTTCTCTGTGTAGGGCCAGGAAGTTTTTTCCACCTGAAACAATCCTGCACATATATAAATCTACCATTTGCCCATGCATTGAATACTGCTGCCATAACAGGTCGGATGCTCCTATCCACCTAGGTGTCCTTGACAAAATCCAATGGAGAATCTGTAATGCGTTAGATCTCAACTTGGCAGTTCAGATACAGTCATTTTCTCACTGGTGCAATGTGGCTTCCTTGTGACTCTTCTACAAATACTTTCACGGCTTCTGCACTGATGAACTTAGCTCACTGGTGCCTCCTATATATAAATTTACTCGAGCCACCAGATTAGCAACTAGGTCCCACCCTTTTACTTGGAAACCAATAAACTGTAAACGCAAATTCTACTCCAGCAGCTTCTTTTCTCACACTTCCCGCCTGTGGAATTCCCTTCCATTTACTTGCTTTCCCAACTGTTACAATCTCCAAGAATTTAAATGTAAAGTCAATAATCATCTCCTATCTTACTAACCTGCATCCTCTCTCTCTCATGCTCCCTTCTCCATCCACTCCACTCATCAGTATTCTCATCCTTCTCTTACCCACTTCCTGACACCCCCTGCAACCTGTCACTCTTTCTTATAACTTTCCTCCTATGCAACCTCCTGCAAAACAGTGGCAGTAAAATGCCTTGCTTGGGGCGATATGATTATTAAAAAAAAAAAAATTATACTATTATAATGTGGTTATAAAGTGAAGGATCGATTCTACATTACAATCAATATATGAACTGATCCCTCAACTTATGGCCACAGTCATCCTTCTCTTACTCACTTCCTGACAGACCCCTATATAACCTGTCATTCTTTCTTATAACTTTCTTCCTATGTAACCCCCTGCAAAACAGTGGAAGTAAAATGCCTTGCTTGGGGGCGATATGATTAAAAAGAAAAAAAGAAAAAAAAAGGGAAATAGGAAAGGAAATGATCATTAAATTTTTGAAAACAAAAAGCCCATTTGGTTTTGGTCAAGACTGAGATAAGTGACTGCATATTCTGATGACCTCCTAAAAAGAATAGACAAATATTTTTACAACCATTAAAAATAAAATTATTGGCATAGATAATATTTTCGCACTCATTGAAAATGAGCAACCAGCTAAGGTAAAATCTTTTACAGCCATTGAATACAAGAGTGTCTGATGGTGCAAAATTCAATTGACTAATAAGAATTAGCTTTTGAAAGCTGATTGGCTTCCAAGGGAAAATAGGAAAGAGTGGTATTTAAATTTTAAGTCTGCCGAAATATGATAAAACATCTTAAACCCCTTTTTTGTTGCTTGTTGGCAAAAGGATTGAAAATGATAAATCCCAGGTGTAAAAATGACCACGCACAAGGGCAAAATAAGAAAAGTTTTGAATAATAGTTAAAATTTGGCCATTTGGGCTACACCACACCACTCAAATGATTATGGTGAGAGGTGCTCACCCAAAGCAGGAAGGAGACACGATTGATCAGATAACCCGTGAAGAAAACGTCTTGGTGAGATTTCAGGAAGGCCAGAGAAATATTCTACACCCCTCGGGCTGTGGTGAGAGGCACTCACACAAAGCAAGAAAGAGACAGGTTTGATCAGGTGACCAAAAGAAGAAGAGGATCCTGGTTGGCTGTTTGAAGGAATGCTAGCATACCCAGAGCACAACATACCCCACCCATACTGAATATGGAACTCAATATAAGCTAGATATTTTGAACAGCAAAGGATGAGACTGGTGGGGACCAGAGGACAGAGGCAGACTAGAGAAAAGAGATGAGATTACTGCTTTGCCTGATCTGTGCACTCAAGAAAAATCTCTGACTTAAGTTAAAAGCCTTGTTCCAGAAGTCTCGCTAAAAACCTGTGTTATTGATACCACCTGATAACCACAGACAAAGCCATCACGATTAAAACATACTAGCTGTACAAGTTGATCATTGTTCCTTGATTTTTCCAGAATCCATTTTGGTAGTTTGATAAGAGATTGTTTCTCTCTAAGTACCACATTAGTCGAACATTTACTATTGTTTTGCAAATACAACTTGTTAGTGCAATGGGTTGATAGTTTGTTAGGTTGTAATCGTCTTTGCTGGGTATAGGAACTGGAATGATGACAGGCCACAATTTTGGAAATTTGTTTGAACACCATATGTCATTGAAGATTTGGAGAAATATTAAGAGACTTTTCTGGCAGGTGTTTTAAAAATTGGTAACGAATTCGATGTGCGTTGTGGTGCAGTGGATATCGACTAGGCAAGACAAATCGGGGAGGGAGTTCAAATTCCAGTTGAATTACTTGCATTCACTTACGCGCAAATACCCTTGGGAAAGGTATTAATCCATCTCTTCCCTCCAGTTATGGGTTAAATAACAGGACAGATTGAGTTCTATAGCCTTGGATGGTAACCAGTCTACCGCAGAAAGCAATGGCAACCTACTACGGGATAATCTTTTGCCCAGTCAGTCATGTCTCTTTCGAGACATGATCGCCCAAAGCGTGTATCACGTAGAGCACTGACTGAATGAATTTCATTTGCAGAGTTTTTATTTTTTTTTTATGGAGTCTTTTTAGTTCTATCATGGTAAAGAGAATATTGTATTCTTTATTGTTTGAAGAAAAGGCAAATTTTTCTTGTTTCATAGCTAATATATTTCTTTCAGGGAATTTTGTGTTGAATTTAGATTGTAGATAATTTCCAAGTTTACATTTGATTTTAATGTTTTCAATGTTTTTTAATTCTTAATTTAAAAATGTTAAATCTTGGGTTTCATATAATTTGTTTTGTATCAGACTAGCAGTATAGCCCGGTGTTGCTGGGTGTAATGAAAGCTTTAAAACTAATCCATGGACTTGGAACTCAGACTCTTTGGACGTTGACATGAAAGACTAAAAAGCAATAGTTGTTTCCAGTTAACACGAAACCATAGACTGAAAGAAAAATGAATGAATGTAAGTCAAATTTTCATTTCCTGGTATCGATATCAAATAAGTTTTTTCATTGTAAACTGAATTTTGAAGGCTAAATAAGTCCTCTGAGTAAATGGTATCATGGCTGAGACTAAGAACTACAATTATACCTACTTAGAGCCAAACCCGAAGCAAGAACTAAAATAAAAGGGCTGAAAAAAATACAGACATACAGGCAGATAAACAGACACACACAAAAACATCTTGCCTTTTATATATATTTTATTTATATATATTATCGATTTTCTGCACTATTGTAAGAACTGCAACCTTGAAACTTCTGAATATCGTTTCTTATGTCTTTGTCTATGAGTGTATCAAATTTGATTAAAATCGGACCACTCCTTCTATAACCCAATTTTTTCAATTATCGATATTTATCAGGGGTGCCTCGACACAAAACCTAGCTAAGAACACTCGCAGACGCTTATAGTACAACTGTCTAAATTTTCAAGAAAATTGGTTCACCCGTTTCGGACTCTATAGGTAACGGGGACACACACACACACAGACACAAAGTTCCATTTATAAATAAGTTTAGAATTATATTTTCATAGGTATAGCTTGATGTTACTTAGGTAATTTTTGCATATAATGATGTATTAGAGTTTGTAGAGAATGTTTTTGGTGTGTTAATATTTAATGTTTCTTTTAATTGTTTCAAGATTTCACAGTCCCTGAAAGTTCACCTATATGATTTAGTTTACGCTCACAGCATTTGGTTTCATTTTTGGCATGTGGTTAGGATTATTATCCCCACATTTTCCACATACCAAATTCCTTGTACATTTATTCTTACCGTGTCCATATTTTTGGCAGTTGAAACATCTTAATCAGTTCAGAATATATACCTCGACTTTAGAAAACTGTATACCCAATTTTTATGTTCTGTGGTGGTTTTAGTGTGTCAAAAGTAATGATATAAATGTTGGTTTCTATAATTTGGTCATTTTTTTATCAGATATTCTTTTTATGTCTGTAATGTTTTGTTTTTTGATAGAATTATTGTTTTTAATTTCCTGCAATGTACACAGTAAGAATTCAGTGCTCCACATCATGCCTTTGGAGGAATTTAAAAATTGGTGTGGGTGGACCCTTAAATTTATATCATGAAATTTGGTCATTCTTATAGAGTTTCAGAGTCAGGTTTTTCTTTGACTTTTATCTGTAATGCATTATTCCTAGTTTTTTTTTAAACTGTTTTTTTGAGTTATTTGAGATGCTAAGACTATTTTAGGTGACAACTTTGTTATTAGTTTGTTTTCTATTGGCACTATTATTGTGAATTTAAAAAACTCTTTCTTTGATTTTGTGTCACTTTCTGTGCTTATATCAATGTGTAGTCTCTTAGTTTTTTTGTGCTCATAATTTATTATTATTATTCATGCTCCCCATCCACCTCAAAGATTCATATGGGGGATATGATGAGGAGGAAATGCCATTTGCATCATTCTTCCAGGGCTATGTGACTGGTATACTTAAGCATGGTGAGGGTTTTAAGCACTTGTTATATTCAGGATCATCTACCCAAGTTTGGGCTTTCCTCAAAGGCTGAAACAGCCATGTCAGATTCCTTTGTTCCCAGCCTGATTGACCTACAGCTACTGTTTACTAAGTCAGTTTAATGTTTGTTATGGTAAATGTGAGTGCATTTTGTTTTGTTAGTCAGTTTTAGAGTTTGATGTGACCAGCCAATTGATCGGATAGTACTTCTTCATCAGCCCGTTTAGCTCAAGTAGTTTCTAAAGTGACAGGGTGATTTTTTCCCACTGGAAGCATTTTTCATGCAAATAGTTAAGCAGCAATAAACCTACTTATATCTGAATGTGATGGTAATTCCTTCCAGTTGAGCTTTTTAGCCCTTGTTAGCTGATAGATCCCGAATAACAGCAAAAAACCAAAAGAAAGCAACATGCAAACACTTCTCTTAACGGCTAAGATCATACAAAAAAATCTGCAGGCTTTAGCAAATCATAGGATCTCATCTTGCCTATTTGTCTCCATTAATTGATGTCCATGAGAGGTAGCATCTGCAAGCTTATTGAATATAACTCTAAGCCAGCAAGCAGAAAGCCTGGCTGGAGAGGGTACAAGCAGTAGTAGAAAATGAGAAAGGAAGGAGAAAAGAGAAGATGTGTGATTTTATAAAATAATGAAGATATTTAATAAAAGACACTTAAAAACAGCGCATTTGTCTTTGTTATAAATGGCAGATTGAAAAATACTGTATTGTTTAGTTGTCAAAACCTGTGAACTTCCACCTGCGTTCAAGTGATGCCCCACAACCAAAGACTTCTAATTTGAAGAGTGACGGCAATCTCTCAAGCAATTCTTCTATTTCACTTGCACGTATTTGTATCTGCATTTGCTTTAGGTATGACCAGATATAGTCAGGACTTGCTCCCATGGGATGCACATTCAAAAAACAACTTAGTAAACCTGCAGAAAGAACCAAAGAAAATAAAAATTATATACAAAGAGGATTTTTGAAATACTCAAAAAAAAATTTCTTGCCTGCAAATCATTTGAGAGTCACTGAACTAATTTAACAAGTGGACAATTAAAAATTGTTGTACATATTCAAGCTATGACTATAAATTTTCTCATTTAGATTTTAAAATATCAGTCAGAGAAGAAATTTTGAAGTGAGTACCTCATCTTGTCCAGTTAAAAAATGGCTAACAAAAACATTTCAATTTATATAAACTATATTCAAGATGGCTAAGAAAAACATTTCAAATAATATAAAATATATTCAAGATGGCTAAGAAAAACATTTCAAATAATATAAAATATATTCAAGATGGCTAACAAAAACATTTCAAATAATATAAAATATATTCAAGATGGCTAACAAAAACATTTCAAATAATAAAAATTAATCTAAACAAATAGCAAAAATAGATTATTTTTCTAACTAAAGTGTCTGAAAACATGTTAGTATCCAGACACAAGTAACTATTTCCTATTCATGATGTATAAACATGATAGAAAAAGCCTTCAGAATGATTTAAGATTCCTTTGTTGCTTGATATGCAACTGTGGTAGAAATTTTATTCTTTTAGAAGAACTGAAGACTTTTTTTACAATGTTTTTGAAAAAATTCTTGTGGTGAAAATAGTATAATGTTTTAACTTACCAATGAGTTTGATTTGTTGCTTAGAAATAACTAAGTCATTACCGTTAATGACCTGAGATGTAGAAAAGGCAAGACAAGGTGAGGAGTCATTTATGTTGGAAGAGGATGCACTTTGATCTTCAGAATCAACTGACTGAGTCTCTTGGTCCGGTGTTGGTTCTTTACTTTTTGAGGAATTTTCTTGAGAAGTGGAACCTGTCAACTTGACAAAACATTAAACAATGTCATCATTAAGATTACTTTCATTTGAAAATAAAAACCTGTCAATGATCCGATTGTCAGCAGATGAAAATTAACAGGAAAAAGATTCAGAACTGTGGTTAGCAAACAATGACACAATTAAAAGAAGGAAACAAGTTTGAGTTTGTTTAACAGCATATCAACCTCTATGGGTTATTTAATGCCAAAAAGGTAGGGTTTTAAGGTATTTTTTAATGTTCAGTTATAGTAAGATTTAGTCAAATTTTAATGAAAAAAATATTTTTTTCTATTTTAGAAAAATGAATATATTTTCTAGTTTTATATTCAAAAATGTATTGCTGGCAATAATTTTTTTCCTTCAAAAATTCATTATGACAATAATTTTTCCTTTTTTTTTCCCCCTTTGAAAAAACTGTATTGTTGGTAATATTTTTCCTTCGAAAATGTCTTGTTGGTAATATTTATTAGAATAATTTATTTTCTTCAAAATTGTATATTTTTCTATAAAAGTCTATTTCTATGTATATATTTCTATAAAAGTGTATTTTATACTTTCATAGTGTTTTGACCCCAGTTTGGGGGTTAACTGTTTATCCATAGCAGGGACTCTAACAGGTGCTACCACTCTGGGTCAGGGTGGACCTGGGAACAATAGCAATTAAGAGGTGGTTCCCTGCTTTTCACAACTTCCCAATCAGAGACTTTGCTGCCAGATGCAGTTTACCGTCATACCCAGGACCAAGGAAACCAAGATTAAAAGAAGGTAAACAATTGGAAGACAAGATATTTGTTTATATCTGGAGATGAGACTCCAAACACAACAGATGAACTCTAATTCTTGTAACTGATAATAATGCCTCAAAATGAATTTAATTTTCTTAACAACTACTTTCGGTATTAATTCCAAAATCCTTAGCCATTTTGCATCCCACAACCTTATCACCAAAAATGCCTTATTTTCCTGTACGACAAGCATTTGAATTATCACAGAAAAGAGATTAAATAAAAATCTTAAAGTCACTTGTGAATCTTAATTTGAATTTGACAAAATAAGCAAAGATTAGAAGAAAAACAAAAACACTGCCACAGCTGTCTTACCAATTTTGTTTGTTCTATTCCTTGGAGAGCCAATTGCAAAACTTTGATTTCTTGCTCTTTTTCTTTCAATTGCTTTTCCAGATTCTTACCATTTCCATCCTGTGATTCAAAGTAGGAACTTGTAAAAGCATGTTCACAAAATATGAACACATTAGAACACGTTTACATTCACAAAATAGGAACATGTAAAATCACATTCCCAACAGCATCTTTTAAAATTCACTAGAATTATTTCTATTTCAAGAAAGAGAGATCAGTAGTTTTTGTTTTCTGCTCTTCTCTATTGTGCTATGAAAATGCTTCTATAGCAAAGAAAATGACGACTTACCTCGTCAAACCAAGTGACAGCGTGTTGCGTTAATACTATGACGGAAACTGTGGTGAAAAAGAAAATTACAAACCCAAACAAAAAAAGGGCCACATATTCCGCGTAACATGCTGAAGACGGAATATTTAAAAAAAAAATAAAAGTCTGTCATAGGAGTCGCTATAAAAATATATGCAAATATTTAGCATCCTCTCTGAGTTATTGGCCAATGGAAAAAATTGATCGGCCGGTAAAAGCAGTTGTTGTTCTTGAAGCGGGGAGAAAATGTTTTTGGGTCTGAATGGTTAGGTGGATAGCAGTTCTCGAGATTGTACTGGCGAGTTGAATGTTCGGCATTTTCTTTTTCTGGCCTGATATTCGAGTAATTTGTGAGAAAATATTTCCTACAGCTTCCTAGAAGTTTTGCTACATTTGTTAAATAACACAAACTTACAATAGATGGATTCACTTTGGACAAGATAGAATATTGGGCAGAGATGTGTGTATTTTCCAGGAGTTTTTTTGAAGGCAAATAAAAAAGAAAAGCACCTTTAAAAAAATAAATATGAAAAAGATAAAATGTTTAAGTTATTTACCGTATCATTTTTGTTAGATGATGGCTTTTCAGAACTGTTTGACAGCTGACGAGAAGAAATTAATTGCTTAAAAAATAAAATAAAGAATTATATAATTGTGGAATCAGGTAAAAAGAACAAGTATGGTTAAAGTTTAAGTCTGTCAAAAAACAATAAACAAATTTGCTTAAAACAATTTGAAGTATGACTTAGAAATTCCAGACAGACTCTGGCAAAGCAGGTTGCATGTATCAGTAAGTTGGAACAATTATTCTAGAAACAAAAAAAAAATGAATAACTATATTAATGTTTGTAAATTACAAACTTTTAAAAAGCAGTCTTATAATGAAGTCTATAGATTTCAAGCATATATACCACATACATTGGTAAAGAAATTCTAAACAGATGTTTCTAAAATGAAGAAGTATCTCTCATCTGGTCATCAAGTTCACAAGGTAAATGTTAACTCTTAGGATTACAAGCTACCTTTTTGCTTCATGTATGGCCATATATAGTTTCTCGTTTTCTCTCTCTCTCTCTCTATATATATATATATGGTTTGATTGTGTAAGGATATATATATATATATATATATATTAATGTGTATTTGGTCAGCAATCTTTCATTTAAATATGTTTCGTTAAAAAAGACCAACAAGAAAGATTTGGTTAATTTTTGATTTAATTTTTCCAGTATTCTGACATGTTTTCTTTTTGCTGGAGATAAGGAGTGTAAAAATGTTCCATAATTTCTGACTTTCCAAGCACATTCAGCCTCTTCACAGGCCATTTTCTGGCGTTGTTAAACACCACATTTCTGTTGTATTTCCTCAAAAACATGTAAAATGTATAATATATTATAGAAAATGGAAGACTGCAAACCTTGTTTCTTCTAACAATAATAACCCCATCAAATCTAAGCTACCAATGCCTAATATAGTGTATGAATTTCAATGCCCTGTACAAGATTGTGTCTGATGTCATAAATCACTTACCTATATTGGACATACTACTACTTCTTTGAGTAGATGCCTTACATGCCACCTATCTAGTGATAATAGTGCAATAAAAAAAACACATTTATTAACCCATAACTTACTAGAACCTTTAAGAAAGATTTTGGTTGAAAATACAAAAATATTGTTTAAATCACAATATCAAAGGCACCTCGCTATAAGAGAGGCGCTATATATCAAACAGTTTTCTCATAACATCAACCTTACATTATTTAACAGTGGGAATGGAGTTTTGAAAGTTAAAAAAAAACAAAAAAAACAGACAGACTCTCACACAATGCCCACTGCATGCATCATGTGACAGCTTTAAGGAACTTTCTTTTTCAAAAAACAATAAAACACAAAAATTACATTAGTCAAATATGAGGACATAATAACAACACCAGAAAAATAACATTCTTGAAAATTGCCTGTGAAGAGGCTGAAAGCTCTTGGAAAGTCAAAAATTCTGGAACATTTTTACATTCCTTATCTCTAGCAAAAAGAAAACATGTAAATACCAGAAAAATTAAAAAAAAAATTAATAAAATCTCCCTTGTTAATCATTTTTAGCAAAACATGTTTTACACATACATAGACACACGTGTGTGTCTGTCTGTGTGTTTAATTGGGATAATGTTTAGCACCAAGATGGTTATTATTTTAGTTGTTTTTCTGATAAAATGTATTTTTGCAAGCAGGTTTTATAATATAAAGTGTTTGATATCAGAGTGGAGATACAGTGTTGAAAAGTACAAAGAGTTAGTCTCTTTAACTGAGCAGGTTCATGCCGACTTCAAAACTTTGTGAAGACACTGTTATGATGTTCTCACTTGTCAAGGCTGATTTGTGAAGTCAGCATGAAGCTGTTCAGTTAAAGTTACTGATTCTTATATATATATATATATATATATATATTTAACCTATTACAAAATTAATTTAGATATTGAAGTTTCCGTTTCTAAAACTTTATTCATAAAAATTGAGAATATTTTAAGGCCTTTTTCCATGATTTAAAAAAATCTCAGATACCCATCTGTGTTGTGTCTTTTTGCATATCATAAACAATATGTTGAAAGATGAAATTACTGCCACCTCAACATTGTGTTAATGTTATTATCTCACGCAATGAAAAACAGCATAAAATCCAAGTTATGTTGGTGGTTGAGAGAGAATTTAAAAAAATGTAAGGAAACTATTGAAATATAACAGAAATCAGAAAATGCAAAATTGGCCATTTTGTTTTTACTTTTGAATAAACGTTGCATTGAATTTTGTAAATCTAATTACATTCTGCATTGTAATTTGTCATCTGCTGAAGATCGTATTAAACAGACTGATCTGATAGAGCAGCTTATTTCACAGGTTCTTAAATAAATAAAAAAAATCTTTTTATTAAAATGAAAACTGTTTTATCTATCTAGGTATTGGCCCACTCTAACGGGATTCACTTCTACCACACATCCCAGCACTGCAGTATTTCAAACTCTGCTTTATTTATTGGTGAAGGGGTGGTGATTGGGGTGGAATCTACATCAGACAACTCTTTCATAACATAATGACTCTTTGGGGACCATCAGCAGTGTTTTATTTAGGGTCTGTTCATATATTGAATTTCTTGGAGACATTCTCTTATGACAAGATAACTCTTCTTGGATACCCAACATTGGGTTACACTGAGATCTGTGGTTTCCACTATATGACAATTCCTTCATAACACAATGTCCGTTCTTAGACTTGCAGCCTTGTTTCAAATGGCCTTGTGTGTGAAATGTTTGCTGTGGAATATTAAATTGATATGTTGTGTTAAAAGAGAAGAGTAGAATCTCATCTAACAACAATTATAAGAACAATTATAAGAACAACAAAAATGAAACAAGATAAAAGTGTGGAATGTTTTAAGTCAGCACTTACTTGTTGCATACCCTGTAAAGCCAATTGAAAAGCTTTTATTTGCTTGTCTTTCATCTCCAAAGAATTCAGGGATTCTTGTTTGGCCATATTAATCTCATTCTTGTAAGCTTCTACCTGACACTTTAAGGCATCATTCTCGTATCGCAAATTTTGATCTGGGAAAAGAAAAGTGATGTAATGAATAGGTAATGAATATGTATACAACTCGGTTCCCTCTCACAGTAATGTGATTGGCTAGTGTCAGCCATAAATACAGACAAAGGCGAGGATGCATAGAGATCCAGAGGTCTTCCACTATTGGTCTACCACTAGAGATCTACGTCTATTGACTACGCCTACGTCTCAGGATACTGCATACGATGAGTACCGTCCATTACGTCTACTTATTAGATTGTTCTATCCGACTACATTTGCCTTAACCACTTACCTACCTCGAATGATATATATATATATATATATATATATATATATCCCTTTCTGGGACATATCAAAAAGTTGAAAATCTCTTGCAATGAAGTTTCTTCAACCTTAAAATGTTGAAAAGCCAGAATTACTAACTTCATAGGAATAATTAACATATTTGTTTAAGATGTTCTTTTCTGGCAGTAAAATACTAATTCTCAAATCTAGTAACATTATCTCAAGATATTTTATCAGCTAGTGTCAGGTTTTTTAAGTTATGGTAGATGTAGAATATATAGTAGTCCGTGCATGGAATACTGCTGCCATATATGGTCAGGAACCCCTGCTGTTCATCTCAGTGTTCTTGACAGGCTCCAAAGGAGAATCAGTAATGTGATAGGTACCGACTTGGTGGCTCGACTACAGCCACTTCCCCACCGACGAGATGTGGCCTCCCTCTGTCTGTTCTATAAATACTTTCATGGCTTCTGCTCCAACGAACTTAAGTCACTGGTGCCTCTGCAACAGGTGTTTACTTGTGCAACCAGATTGGCAACTGGGTCCCACCCATTCACAGTTAAATGCAGACGACAATTCTACTCCTGCAGCTTCTTCTCTCGCACTTCCAGCCTGTGGAACTCGCTTCCATATTCTTGCTTTCCCGACGGCTACAACCTCCAGGAATTTAAATGCAATGTCAATACTCATCTATTAACCACTTGACTCTAGTTCTTTCACCACCCCGTATATCCTTTCCTTTCTCTCCACCTTTGCAACTGTCATCACACCTGTATTCCCATCCTTCCCTTGCTGCTTTCTAACTGGTTCGTTTTCCTCTTCACTCTCTTCTACTTTTTACTCTTATGTAGCCCCCTGCACATCAGTGGCATTACCGCCTTGCTCGGGGTGATCAGTCAGTCAGTTAAGTGCCATACGTGATACACGCTTGGGCGATCATGTCACGAAAGAGACATGACTGACTGGGCAGAAGATTATCCCGCAGTAGGTTGCCATTGCTTTCTGCAGTAGACTGGTTGCCGACCAAGGCTACAGAACCCAATCTGTCCTGTTATTTAACCCATAACTGGAAGGAAGAGATGGATTAATACCTTTCCCAAGGGTATTTGCGTGTAAGTGAATGCAAGGAATTGCTACAATTAAAAAAAAAGTAAGAAACTGTCTTTTGTTGGGTAATCTAACTTCATGATGCTTCAAATTAAATATTTAATCTGATTTTTTTTTTTTTTTTAATCGTATCACCCCGAGCAAGGCGGTAACGCCACTGATGTGCAGGGGGCTACGTAATAGTGAAAAGATTGGAAAAGAGAAAGCTAGAAACCACATCCTAAACAGGGAACAAGGGATGAGCCTCTTAACCTGTTCAATAGACATGGGTGGAGTGTGAACCGGGCGATAGATAGATCTATCTACTCCAATTGAAAAACAAAAACAAAGTGAGAAGATTAGAAAAGAGAAAGCCGGAAACCACATCCAAAACAGGGAACAAGGGATGAGCCTCTTAACCTGTTCAATAGACATGGGTGGAGTGTGAACCGGGCGATAGATAGATCTATCTACTTCAATTGAAAAAAAAAAACAAAGTGAGAAGATTGGAAAAGAGAAAGCCGGAAACCACATCCTAAACAGGGAACAAGGGATGAGCCTCTTAACCTGTTCAAGAGACGTGGGTGGAGTGTTAACCGGGCAATAGATAGATCTATCTACTCCAATTGAAAAAAAATTTTAGTTTGGTTTCAGAGCTATTGAAGTTGAACAACAGTTGACTCATGTGACACTGTGTTCATTTGAATGGTATTATGCATAGGAGTTCAACTGATAAAAGTTTGGGTTGAGCTACAATACTTGTAAAATCTGTTGTAAATGACAGTTCCTGACAGTTACAATCTCCAAGAATGTAAAGTCAATAGTCATCTCCTGTCATACCAACTTACATCCTCTCTCTCATTCTTTTCTACATCTACCCCACTCTCATCAGTACTCTCTTCCCTCTCCTACTCTCTTCCTGATACCATTTGCAACCTCTCACTCTTCATAACATTCATCCTATGTAACCCTCTGCACAACAGTGGCAGTAAAATGCCTTGCTTGTGGGGGCGACACAATTAAAAAAAAAAATCCTGTTTCATCTAAAAAGTATATGATTAAAATCTACTTGAACAATAAATTTAAAATAATTTAAATTTCTAGATTGTGTTTTATTTAATGAAAAGAAAAATGATTTACAGATTACTCAAAAATACCTTATTGGATCATGTGGAAGAAAATCTCTGTGTGCCTTAAATGAAAAATTTGAGGTTTCTTGTAGGCTAATTTTATTCACAACTCTCAAAACCAGATGATAAGATATATTAAGATTTCTTATAGGCTAATTTTATCCACAATACTCAAAACCAGATGATAAGATATATTAAGATTTCTTATCGGCTAATTTTATCCACAATACTCAAAACCAGATGATAAGATATATTGAGATTTCTTATAGGCTAATTTTATCCACAATACTCAAAACCGGAGGACAAAATTTTACCACAGTCCTACCAAACCCAGTTCCATAATTATTTGCTCAAACATCATCATCATCATCATCATTACTGCTATGGCTAAATGAATCATTATAAAGTCCAGTGATGTCCATCTATACCAGAAGATTCATAATACCTAAATATGGCTACCTTCTGGCCATTAATAAGTTAGAAACTACAGAAGAGAAAAAGATATTATTGGAAATAAATATAGATAATAGCAAAATATTAATCTGTTGTATCGTCGAGGTGGTAAACAATACACAGATGATAAAATAATATTTTATTCGGTAGATACAATACAGTCCATAGTAGATCGCAACAATATGGGTGGTTGAGTTAGCAAGTAAAAGACAGGTCAACAGTAGCCCTTAGCTCACACCAACTCTCTCTTTCAACCGACTCACTCTTTCTATATATAAGTGAACCCAGTCATAAGATCAAGCCATGTCACAACAGAAACAAACATAACATTAAGGCCACAAAGAAATACGTCCCTCACATGAAGTGGTAAAAAAATGACAACTGACAAAAGGTTGATAGTGTTCACATGTAGTGAGTGCGTACGAAGGGCCATTTAAGTAATGACAGATACAGCACTGATAGTGATGGCTGAATTTACAGAACTTATTAATCTCCTTGGATGTGTGTTGTGGTGCAGTGGATATCGACTCGGAACGAGAAATCGGGTAGCAGAGTTCAAATTCCAATTGAATTCATTGTGTTCAATTACGTGCAAATACCCTTGGAAAAGGTTTTAATCCATCTCCTCCTTCCAGTTATGGGTTAAATGACAGAATAAATTGGGTTCTATAACCTTGGTTGGCAACCAGTCTACCACAGAAAGCAATGGCAACCTACTGCGGGATAACCTTCTGCCCAGTCAGTCATATCTCTTTCGAGACAAGATCGCCAAAAGCGTATATCATGTATGGGACTTAACTTACTGATTAATCTCCTTATGTCTGCAAGTGATAAGAGATTAGGCAGCACCATTTGTTGCAACCCACAAGTGATAAACTATGCTAAGAAGCACATGAACAAAGTAGTAGTAAGGGTTTTAGCCTACAACTTACGTTTGTGGACAGAAACAAAATCATGTATGACCATCTAAAACAAAAAAAATACACAAAGGAAAGAAAGAAAACTTTAAAACATTTGTTTCTGTCTGAATTTCTGGGATGAGGAGTTATCATTATTTAAAGGGTTTACATGTAGACTATTGTCCTCATCTTTGTTGTTGCTGTTACAAAAAGAAAACAAAAAATGATGTGCTGCTAAAAAGCAACCACAGGAAAGCATACCAAACAGGCAAGCCAAATTCACACATCTTGTCTCACATCTCCAAAACACTATTCTTACGCAAACAATGGCTGAAATAACAATGACCCCTACTCCTTTGATGGCACGCTTTATGCACTTGGCCTGGCTACCACTCAGCCAATGAGCACTCAGCACAGTAAATATACAAGCAACACCAATTCTGTTTACCACGAAGTGCTGTCTGATTTTCCATCTGACCAACGCTCGCCAATTCGCCGTCGCCACACAAAACATACACCCGATTCTGGCCTGTTTGGGTCACCGAGGCAAGTCACTGCTACAGTTGCTATCCCATGTTTTGGTGGTTGTGCCTTTCAGAATTCAGGGAGAAGTGTTTCTACCAAAACAAGAATTCAGGAGGTAAGGTGATGAGCTGAAGAATGAAAATTTCAGAGCTTTGCAGAATCAGAAGGTTGATGTTACTTATTACTTATTTATGAAACAGCCGAGGGATTATCAGTGTGTACAGCAGCTTTGATGGCACAGAAAATGCCAGCTGATTAAGAAGAAAAAGATAGAAAATTTTAAAAATCTAAACTTATTTATAAATAGAACTTGTCTCTGTGTGTGTGTGTGTATCCGTTACCTATAGAGGCTGAAACGGCTGAACCGATTTTCTTGAAAATTTACACAGTTGTACTATAAGCGTCTGCAAGTGTTCTTAGCTAGGTTTTGTGTCGAGGTACCCCCGATAAATAATGAAAATCGATAATCGAAAAAATCAGGTTATAGAAGGAGTGGTCCAATTTTAATCAAATTTGATACACTCATAGACAAAGACATAAGAAACGATATTCAGAAGTTTTCAAGGTTGCAGTTCTTACAATAGTGCAGAAAATTGATAATATATATATATATATATATATATATATATATATAAAAGGCAAGATGTTTGTGTGTGTGTCTGTTTATCTGCCTGTATGTCTGTATTTTTTTTCAGCCCTTTTATTTTAGTTTTTGCTTCGGGTTTGGCTCTAAGTCGGTATAATTGTAGTTCTTAGTCTCAGCCATGATACCATTTACTCAGAGGACTTATTTAGCCTTCAAAATTCAGTTTACAACGAAAAAAACTTATTTGATATCGATACCAGGAAATGAAAATTTGACTTACATCCATTCATTTTTCTTTCAGTCTACGGTTTCGCTTTAACTGGAAACAACTATTGCTTTTTAGTCTTTTGTGCCAATGTCCAAAGAGTCTGAGCTCCAGGACCATGGATTAGTTTTAAAGCTTTCATTACACCCAAGCAATGCAGGGCTATACTGCTAGTTTGTTATAAATACACAAGACAGAACATATTTTGAAAGAAGCCAAGTAGAAATAAAGTTCCCTTAACATTTGATGTAACTTCAACAATACACCAAAATGCTTTACTTGAATATGCCCTGTTGAAATGGGAACATGTCTAATATGCCCTGTTGAAATGGGAACGTGTCTAATATGCCCTGTTGAAATGGGAACGTGTCTAATATGCCCTGTTGAAATGGGAACATGTCTAATATGCCCTGTTTAAATGGGAACATGTCTAATATGCCCTGTTGAAATGGGAACATGTCTAATATGCCCTGTTGAAATGGGAACGTGTCTAATATGCCCTGTTGAAATGGGAACGTGTCTAATATGCCCTGTTGAAATGGGAATGTGTCTAATATGCCTGTGTCATTTATGTTGTCCACTATGGTAGCCTGCTCGCTACACACATACTTCAAATTATACAATGACTGCAGTATGCTAATTTGATTAAAATTGGACCACTCCTTCTATAACCTGATTTTTTCGATTATCGATTTTCAATATTTATCGGGGGTACCTCGACACAAAACCTAGCTAAGAACACTCGCAGACGCTTATAGTACAACTGTGTAAATTTTCAAGAAAATCGGTTCAAGCCGTTTCGGAGTCTATAGGTAACGGACACACACACACACACACAGAGACAAAGTTTCATTTATAAATAAGTTTAGATTTAGATACAATTGATGGATTGCTGAAAAGTTATCAAGCAGCTCTTCAAAAAACTGTGATGTTTGTTTAGATTTTAGATCATGTGGTCAGGCTGTATGTCAGTGTCTATATATTTTTGTTAGTATTTTCTGAAAAGGTCAAGCAGGATGGAGAGAGAAGAAAGACTTTTTGTTTTAATATCTCAAAAGGTGTAAAACTAGATTTAATATAAATAGTAGAGCTGAGTGTTTACGGATCTAACATTGTGGGAGGAGGAATCTATTATTTCTAAAATAATTAGTTTGGTTGGTATCTGCTCTCCAAGTAATGAGAGACAGGAATACTGGATTTACACATTACTGGTAGCAGGATAAAAATTACGATATGACTGTACTATTCATTGTTAACCACTATAGTATACCAATGACAAGAAGTTTGTTCATCATTAAATAAGATGAAGTTCAAAGGGAGGTCTATTCAGATTATTACTGCAAATGAAATTGAAATTTATTTTGTTGAATCTAATTGGCTACTTCAAGCTGTCAATGAAGTTTGCAACACTTTATTGACTTTTGCTGGAGATTTTGTTAAAGAAAATGTTCTTCTAGGTTAAATTTGTGGGACAAGCAAGATTTAATTTGCTCCATCAATCAATGATGAATTTCATGATGCTCTTCCTGCAAAGGAAAATCAAATATTTAACTCACCAATCTCTGATTTCTTTTTCTTTGTGGGTGGGTCAACTGGTGTCTCAGCTTCACCATCCTCACCATCAGACATTTCCATTGCATCATCTTGATACTCATTGAAGAATTCTTCCTGCTGAGCAATTTGGGTCTCCTGTGAAAATCAGAATGGCAAAGTGATGTCACTGATACTAAATTGACCAACTTTTCGAAGACAATCTCAAATGTGCATCCTCCTAAAGAGTATCTCTCCACCGACTGAAGTCATAATGGTAGCTACTAATAAAATGACAAACTCTGGCAAAAACCAAATATGAGGCTCCTAGAAACTTATCCAATGACTAACACATCCCAATGATTGCTGGTCAGTGGGACATGTTTTCTATAGCCTAACTACATGATACAACATTGCAAAGGTCCTATCTGCCTGTGAAATAAATATGAGCAAAAAACAGTTTATAATTTTCTGCGTAGTTTGTGACAGGGGATACAAAGGAGATGACGACTAACTCAAATGACATTGAAACACTATAATCTGAAGTGATTTCTGACATCCTTCAACTTTTTAAGCAAAGAGTTATAGCATCAGAGCTTTTGTGCTTTCTGTAGCAAAGTAGAGTTGCTAACCCAGTGTCTAACTGGTTTTGAATTTAAAGTTCTCTTTCTAGTGTGGTTGTCAACCCAGCTAAAGAACTAAATTTGCCTGCTATTTAACCCATAACTAGGGAGAAAAGAGAGTATGGATTCATACTATTCTCAATGGTGATTGTATAAAAGTGAATGCAGCACACCAATTCCACTGCTATGTTGCAGAGTTCAAACTTTAACTAAAACCTTACTTTGACTGAAGAAAAACAAAATTGCTTCATTTTGATCCAAACAAAAAATTTTAGCAGAAAGAAAGAAAAGCTTTAGTTGTGTTATCTTATTTATTTCTGACACAGAAGTTTGGAGTTTTCTTATTTTTTAATAAGATTTCTTTGGAAAAAGAGAAATCCTAATATGTGTCAGCAAAAATTACTAAGCAGATTATTATTGTATAGTTTTAGGTTGCTTACAATAAAGTGACTTTATCAAAATTGTCTTTAAATAATGTTTGGCTTGTTGGTTGTTCTTTTTTTTTATGGCATATCAACCTCAACGGGTCATTTATTGCCAACTAAATTTTATTTAGTTATTGCTGATAATACCTTTTTCTTTTATCAATTTATTGTTGTTTTTTATATGAATTTTGTGTCTAGTAATACTTTTTCTTTTCGAATATCAAGATTCATTGTGATTTATTTTTTAAGGGCAGGGTCCCCAAGTTCTACTCTTGTTATTTAACCCATAACTGGAGATTAATACCTTTCCCAAGGGTACCAGTGCTTAAGTGAATGCAGGGTATTCAACTGGAATTCGAACTCCACTCACCAATTTCTCTTTCCGAGCTGATATCCACTGCACCACAACGCACATCCGTCACTAAATGCTTACAGCACCTGGTATTCCCAAGCGGTCACCCATCTAAGTACTGACCAGGCTCAACATTGCTTAACTTCGGTGATCAAGCAAGAACCGGTGTATTCAATGTGATATGGCTGTCAGCCTTTAAATAATGTGTGAGGAATACAAAATCTTATTGTGGCTTCTTTAAAAATGGACATTTTAAAAAGTATGTATTCATAATATATCCAAAAATATTAAAGCAAAAGAAAGGAGAGAAAGGAAATGAAAAACGTATATCCCTTCATCGTAAAATTGTCATATATGAATCAAGTGTCACTGCTGACATTTGAGTCTCCCTGAGAGTAAAACACTACGCCTCACATTCTCAGTGGACCTCAAGTGGAATGACTATATCGAATCCATTGCTAAATCCACTGCTAAGAAGGTTGGTTCACTGTGCAGTCACTGTCTCACCAGCATGATGTGGCTTCTCTGTGTCTTTTCTATAAATACTTTCACAGCTTCTGCTCCAATGAACTTAGATTACTGGTGCCCACTAGGTATGAATTTACACCAGCTACTAGATTAGCAACTAGGTCACACTCTTTTACAGTGAAACCGATAAAATGTAATCGCAATTTCTACTCTAACAGCTTCTTTGCACGCACTTTCCATCTGTGAAATTCCCTTCCATATACTTGCTTCCCCGACAGCTACAATCTCCAGGAATTTAAATGTAAGGTCAATAGACATCTATCACATTAATTCGCATTCATTCTCTCAAGCTCTTTTTCCATCTACTTCATCCCCATCTTCGGTATCCTCATCAGTCTATTACCCTCCTCCTGACATTCCCTATAACTAACCCCGCTTTCTCATTACTTTCCCCTATATAATCCCCTGCGCAACAGTGGCAGTAGAATGCCTTGCTTGGGGTGAGATGATTAAAAAAAAAAAGATCACCAGAAAACAAACATAGTTGACCTCATTTTGATGTAATTAAACGATTTGTGCTGCTAGGATCATGTGACATTGTAAACATTATATATACGGCTGAATAATCAATAGAAAAATGTCTGCCTATTCTCCAAAGGTGTTAATTCTAGTATATATAATTTTACAAAAAGAAAATTAAAAAAATGTTACAAGTTTTTTGCTTTATCATTTTCAAGTGATCTTTTCTTCTCCTTGTTATTTCTCCCGTTTTGTTTTAATCTGTTTGTAAACATTATTTTAAAACGTCTGTTTATAAAAGTATAATGAACTTGTCTTTAGACCAACTTGTTACTTGTAAGCTTGGTCCTCCGTTTCTGTAGTCTTGTGTCAGACTTCAGTAAATATTTTGAAACTTCACTTGAATGAATGGTTAACAAGTTAGTCTCAAAAATCAGGATTACAGTAGAGAGAATAGAGAATTCAATTCTTTTTAAGTGCCTTCTATTGGTGGCCTTGTGCCATAACTGAATAAGAAAAGTTTTAGATTATTTTCTCAGCCAAATTTGGGAATTTAGTTTCTTCTTTGAGTTACTGAATATAAAAAAAATTAAGAAAAAAAAAATTAAATTTGCAAGAATTTCCTGGTAGATAAACACTGCAATGAAAAGCTATGATCAAAATAAAAGTTTAAAAGTGAATGAAAAAAATGAAAAGAATTCAAAATGAAAGTACCAACCTGTATTTGCTTGAACCACAGATCAATATTCTTGCGCTGAGCCTTGGAGAAATGGTCCCAGGATTTTTGCTTGCAAGCAGTAGTGAATACCTTTTCAATTTGTTCAACTTTAAGAAACGGAATGATGAGAATATGAGAGAGATGGCCATACAAACCGGCCAGAGGAAAAGATGAAGGTCAGAAAAGAATTGGATAAGCAAGTGGGAAGACACTTCCTCTTGAATTCCAGCACAGATTGAACCACAGATCTTCAACCAGTCACATGATTTCGATTATATCTTCTTACCATCAGTAACAAAGTAGTACCCCATTTATTTCTGTATAGTGTGATATGTTTTGTTTATGAAACAAAAGCAGAAATACCGTATCTCCTGATCGAGCACAGGTTAGAATTTAGAATTTGGCAAGAAATATTTCTGGAGAATAAAAAAAATTCAATTGAAAATTTATTCACACATATATCATTTTCTTTTTTTTAATATGATCTTAATTTGTAATTATAATTTAATCATACATGAGGTCTGATCCAAAAGTTATTGAAATTGTTGCTATGGTAATGGAGCTAAAGTATGCAGAGTGAAGCCGCTTGGCACAGCCTGACCTTGAACTCTGTCACACATACACACTAAGTTATAATGTTCTTGCTCACTTTTGTTGTTTGTAGCAGTACTTGGAAGGAAAGTGTGTAGAGTGTGGTCATCTCATGACACAACAGAGATTCCATTAGTGATTATGGCTTATGAAACAGTTTTTGGCTAAGAACATCATTCCCAAAGTCCAACAGCCACCATATATCCCAGATCTTGCTCTTTGTGACTTTTTCCTTTTCAAAATCAAATCCCACTTTCAAGGGACAAGATTTCAAGAGGTCAAAGAGATCCAAGAAACTGCGATGAAACTTGCTATACCAAAAAAGGAGTCCCAGGAATGGAAATGAGGCTTGATAAAGTGTGTGGATTAAAAAGTGAAACACTTCAAAAGAAACTAAATTCCACATTAAAATGTGTTCTTTTCTTTTTATAGATTATTCTTTTTATAGATACCTTTCTTTTTGGATAAGATCAAGTATATTTAATTCTCGGAGGACTAGTGTATTAAATCTAATTCTCGGATGAGTGCATCAAATTTGGGGAAGAAGATTCAGAGTGATTTGTTGCATAATTCTTTTGGAGGAGAATGTTATAAAATACTGAAAACTAGATTTTTAGCTCATATATAATTATCATGGGGTCACCACTTTAAATGGTGGTGGGTGGTAGTAGTGAAGGTCTGGATGTTTTTGGTTCCTCAATGATAGGGTTTCCACCATGAAAATATATCCCCACCAGCTACACACATGGGATGGATAGTCAAGTAAGGTAAGTAGTCCCAGCCAAATAAAAGCAGTTACAGTTGTTCAAGTTGTTTGTTTACAAGTGGGGTTGAGAATGAGCTTACTGCATGGAGGAGGGGTTTTGTGGGGCAGGGAGTTGACCACACTCTACACACTTTCCTTGACAGAAGCAAATGAAAAACCTAAAATATCACTAGCATATAATGTAAACTTCAATATGACTTTTCAGATCAAATATCTTACACTGTACAAAAATAAATAGGGTATGCATTAAATCTTACCATTTATGTGAAAGTAGCTCCTTTGCTCATACAGGTTGAGTATCCTTTATCCGAAATTACAAAATCTGAAATCCTCCAAAATTGAAAAGATTTTCAGGTGTGCTGACATGACTTGCCAAAATAGAAAGGTTCCCAGGTGAAGTACAACAGCTGTTGTAAATGACCTCATCTGCCTTGGGGTGGAGGTTCCCCAGCTCAACTACATAGCCTACATTAATGCCAGTTTTGTTGCTAGTGATTGTCATAGCAATGCCTTCATTTTTGGATTACTTACCAGGTTTTTTGTGTTTTTTGTGAATATACAGAAAGGACAAAACATTATTTTATGTGAAATCTTAATTTCACCACTTAAAATCCATGTGTCATTAACTGTACATGTATGTGCACAAAATTGTAAAATTTTTTATATAAAACTACCTTTCAGGGTCTATGTATAAGCTGTGTCATGAAATGTAAAGGGATATCATATTCATGTTTAGGTTCAATTCTCAAGCTGCAGCATTGTAAAGGCAGCTATATACAAATTAAAGAGCTTGTATTTGAAAATCCCCCAAAATTTGAAAACCAAAGCACTTCCAGTCCCAAGAGTTTCGGATAAAGGATTCTCAACTTGGAATTATCTGAAAATGTACAATAGGGTTATCAATAAATATTGTCATGCGAGGTGAATAGGGCAGGTGTCGACACCTGCCCTATTACAAGTGGTAAAATAAACTGACACAATGTCTTGCAATTATCCTTTCTATGTCAGTAAACATGACAATTTTGTTTTTCTTTAATTGTACAAAGTAGCAATCAAAAGTTGATATTTAGGGAAAATAAGGCTCTTGATATTTCAGTAATTTTATTCAACATTTTCCATGTTCAATATTTGGGAAAAAGATATATAAATTTTTATATATCAGAACTATTTTTAAAAAATCTATGACAAAAATATTTTCCATTTTGTCATAGACTTTCCTAAAGTATTCAACATTTCAAATAAATTTAATATGAATTTTATAATTTGACTTCAATTTTAAAATATTTTGTAACAATTTATTTTTATCAAGTGTTTAATAATATTGCTTTTGTCTGGCTAAAAATAATAATGCAAATAATTTAACAAGTGTAAAAAGTAATAGCTAAGACGCATATATAGTTTTATATGGTTTTATTTTGGTCTGAAGATGGATTTGCAGTTTGATATTCTCTTCCTTAGGCCTGGGGTGTATTTATATAGATTTATACTTTCTTACTCTGATGTGAGAGTGTATTTATAGTTTTATACTTATTTTGGAATCAGGGTGTATTTATAGTTTGATATTTTCTTTGGCCTTATTTTACAGCAATAGCCAGTAATTATGATTATTGATATTTTTACATTGTTAACATTTCAGACCCTGGTGATTCTTTTGCACATTTTCTTATTTAAAGATATTGTTTTTCTAATTTAGTGTTTACTAGCAGTATAGCCTGGCATTGCTCGAGTATAATGAAAGCTTTAAAACTAATTCATGGTCCTGGAGCTCAGACTCAGCCTAAAGAATATTTGTGTGAAGTTTGGTGAGAATTGGGTAAAAATTGTGGATTTGTATAAAGGTCATACAGACAGATAAACAGACACACACAAACATCTTGCCTTTTATATATATATATATATATATATATTATCGATTTTCTGCACTATTGTAAGAACTGCAACCTTGAAACTTCTGAATATCGTTTCTTATGTCTTTGTCTATGAGTGTATCAAATTTGATTAAAATCGGAACCACTCCTTCTATAACCTGATTTTTTCAATTATCGATTTTCGATATTTATCGGTGGTACCTTGACACAAAACCTAGCTCAGAACACTCGCAGACGCTTATAGTACAACTTTGTAAATTTTCAAGAAAATCAGTTCAGCCGTTTTGGAGTCTATAGGTAATGGATACACACACACACATAGACACACACACCCATAGACAAAGTTCCATTTATAAATAAGTTTAGATTTTCACAAAGACAAAACCAAACTGAATAAGATGCATCCAATTTATGAGAATTGGGATGGATTCTTTATGAAACATTGACATTTTCGAAGAAGAAAGCAACTTGAAAACGCATTAATCAAGACTTTTCATTCAACCTGATGTTCCTCCTTTTGTCACATGGACATGCTTGTTAAGCTTGAAGGTTGATTGTTAAAAGTGTCTGCCAATATATTCGCTAAGCAAGAAGACAAATGAATTTACCTGTTACATAATGCAGTGTCTCAAGTGTTCCACTTGATACTGATGAATGGGACCAAAAATGGGAAATATAAGAATGACAAATTTATTCTATTTGACAACTGTGTAAAAAAGCAAGAGAAAATGAAAAATAAAGTTGGTCATATGTTTGCTATGATTGGTTGATTGGTTTGTTATTTTTTTTATGCTTTATCAACCCTTTGTGGTCTTTTTATAGCCAAAACATTTTTAGATTGTAAGAATAATTTTTACAGTAATAACATTTTTTTTTTGAGGATAACAAAGATTTTGAAGATAGACATCCTACTATTTAACCCATAGCAGGAGAGAGGATAATGGATTCAAACTTTTCTCAAGGGTATTTACATGTAAGTGAATCTAATGAATCTGATTGGCATGTGCTATGAGATTATTAAGTTTTCCAGTTTCCACTCCTGTTGAGAAAGCTAACTTTTTAAAAAAAATTAAAATCATTTTCAGTGTATCCTCTATGTTTTTCTCATGTGCTGAAGCACATAATTTATAAAGTAAAAGCACTAATTAAATTGCCTAAGTGATTTTTTTATTATCAATTTGATTAAGTGATACATTTCCTCTTAAATCTCTTGCATTGAGTTTTCTTTCAGGCAAAAAACTGGTCAAGTTTTTTAATTAACTTTTACGAATATGTCAGAAAAGAAAGTCTCCAGATAAATAATAATTGTAAACTAAATAGTTGGACTAAATGTCATGGGTGAATATCAGAGTACGCACACACACACACAGACACACACACACAGACACACACACACACACACACACACACACACATACAGAAAGAGAAAGATTAAAAGAAAATGTATTACCTTCTTTGACAATTTTAAAGAAAAAAAAAAAAACCATGAAATCATACTTACATGAAAATTTCCAAATTTTGAAATAAAGGAATAAATCTGGTAAAGTATTTTTTCTTTTAAAGCACCAAAATATTTGGTTTGCGACACAAAAACTATCTTTTAAATATTGGGGATACAAGTTTAAATAAAACACTTTCTAGTCAGTATTGCAAAAAGAAAAAAAAATACTTACATTTAGTGGGATGACAGATAAAACCAATAAAAGTGGACAGAATTCTAGCATGAATTAAAAATCGTATTTGCCTAATAGCTCTAAATTGCTTCAATCTAGCAAAAAGATCAATTCTCATGTCTGTAGGGATGTTTTTTTTTTAAAATGAAGTAACACAAGGTAATTATTTATTCTTATTGGAAACAATAACAATGAAATGTCAATTGCCAGATGCTTTTCTCTTCTATATTAAATTCATTGGCCAAGATTTTTCAACACTGAGATATGAAACCACTGAATTTATTAGAGAAATTAAAGCTTTGAGCCAGTTGTATTGAGTGGGGAGCGGGGAATTGTTTTTTATATTAAAACTGGCCTCTATCCAAGTTATGATAGAAATACAAATATCCAGAAATAAATGCTTTTCTCTAAATATAAGTAGTAGTAAAAATAATTCTGGAAAATTTGACGTGATTAAAAGACACGTGATTAACTTTTGTCAATGAGTAAATATTGCATTTTAGTTCATTTCGACTAATATCCTTATCTTTATTACATTATTATGTTTAACCCTAACCCTCAGATAGCTGTTGAATCTTATTCTAATGGGGAGGGAGTGTGTGCGAATGCATTTGTTTGATGCTTTTCAAATATAACCCTCAGGAAGGACAGAGGGTACAGATGGGGGGGGGGGTAAACATCAGTAAAAAAATTGAGGACGTCAGTCTGACTACAAATAATATAAATTTAATTTTGACCCCTGAAATAAATTGAAACAAAAGAAATGAAAACCTTACCTTGTGTGTGAAGAATTTGGGCCAGATGCATATTTTGCTAACTACAAGCAAAACCTTATGAAACAGTTACAGGAATCACATATCGGTTTCAGAGTTAGGAATCTAAGAGTTTAGTTTCAAAAGTCTTTTCTTCAATAGAATATTAAGAAGCTGAAAATAATTGTTGCCTTTTGGATCAGGTGTCATCTTTTGTTTACTGCTTTAAAAAACAAAATAAACATTTCCACTGTTTCTCTTCTAAGATGCTTGCCAATTTAAAACAAATTCAGTTAACATGAGACATCAGTCTCAGGTTATTCAAAATAGGAATTTCAAGCACAATTATAATTTGTGTTGTCAGATTAGCTATTTCCAAACAGGAGACATTCAGCATTCATTGACCAAACGATAAATGTTACAGTTGTTTAAATTTAAAAAATCTTTTTTTTTTCTTTAAAACGTTTTTCAGGAAATTTTATTTTTTAAGTCAACTGTTATTGTTCTTTCTAGTATTGACGAGAGTTTTCTTTTAAACCTTTTGTCTAAGGTCATGTGGAAAGTTAACAATTTGATTATATCATCATTTTGTTTTTTTAGTCAAGCCCTTCTTGATTATACATTGTTTGTTAAAAAGTATTTATGGAAAAATAAAAATCAAATTTAAGTCATTTTATTTGTCATTCCGCCACAAATATTAAAGTCGTAATATGACTAGAAAAGCATTAAAAGCACATAAAATCATGCTATTATGCAATAAAAAACAATTATATAAAATCATACTAAAATACATATGTAAAACTGAATGTAAATATTAATAAATTTAACATAAATTAGTTTATTTTCTACTAGCACAAAATAATTTCAATAAGTGTATTTGTTATTTAACTTTACAAAATCATTTTATTTTATAATGTCTTAGAGCAAACCACATTCACAAACAAAGAGTCCGCAATGTACTGTAAAGATCGCCAAATTGTAAACATTTATGTCGGTACGTGTATTTGTAAATTTAGACAACTTTTTTCTGTACAATATTAAAAGCTAAAATTTATTTGTTTGTAAGCTTAATAGATTCTTAATGACTACATATTAAAAATGCATTTATAAATAAAATGCAAAACTAGGAATGGTTATTTGTGGTTTAGCCTGGAGACAATTAAATTCGCTTCTCCTGGAACAAATTACTAACATAAAGTGAGGTATAACCTGTATTTACTTTTCAAAATGATATATTTTTACTTTTTCTTTTTTTAATATTCAGCAAAAATAAATTAAACATCTTTTAGGATATTTCTGTTAAGAGAGAATTTAATAAGGTCTTCATTTTAATCAAATGCAAGAAAACAAAAAGTCAACTTTAGAAAATTTGTTAATTTAAACTGACAGCTGTTTTCTCTGCTATTAACCTTACATGCATAAATACGTTTCAACTGAAATAACGGAATGCCAAGTGGGTAACATTCATCCTTTTGTAATCATAAGACCCATTATAGGTTTTTTCCTTGGACACAAACTTGAGTTCAAACATCTTCTGAGAAATGGTGAAGAGAATCTTGATAAATTGCCAAAGTTCTCATCTTACAAGGAAATTACATTCCTGCAAGAAAATCAGCACCTGAATTGCAATCATCAAATAAGAAACTTGCAACCTTTAATGCATTCAAACGAGTGCAGATTGAAAATCTTCTCTGATTATTTAAAAGTTTTTACCAATCAATGGTTTCCATAAATTCTAGAAAAGAAATAAAATTATAACTTACAATGAGAGAGAATGTCTGTAAATCTCTGTCGAAAATTTTCTTGAAGTTTTCTGATTTCTTCCTCATGAGTTTCCTTCTCAGACATGAGTCGTCTGACATTAGAATTGATTGTCTGAAGCAAGCTGTAGAATGTGTTGACAGTTTTTCTATTGCAATCACCTCTCTCCAGCCAAGTTATAAGAATTTTAGTAGCCATGGGAAGAGTTTCATCATCTGTTGAAGAAAAGAAACGATGGAAGATATTGCTGCCATTAAGAAATAAAGACACTCAACTTAGATGGATCTTAATGTAACCTCTATCCCATATATATATATATATATAAACTTATTTATAAATGGAACTTTGTCTGTGTAAGTGTGTGTGTGTATGTGTGTCCATTACCTATAGACTCCAAAATGGCTGAACCGATTTTCTTGAAAATTTACACAGTTGTACTATAAGCGTCTGTGAGTGTTCTTAGCTAGGTTTTGTGTCGAGGTACCCCCAATAAATATTGAAAATCGATAATTGAAAAAATCGGGTTATAGAAGGAGTGTTCCGATTTTAATCAAATTTGATACACTCATAGACAAAGACATAAGAAATGATATTCAGAAGTTTCAAGATTGCAGTTCTTACAATAGTGCAGAAAATCGATAATATATATATATATATATATATATATATATAAAATGCAAAATGTTTGTGTGTGTGTCTGTTTGTCTGCCTGTATGTCTGTATTTTTTCAGCCCTTTTATTTTAGTTTTTGCTTCGTGTTTGGCTCTAAGTAGGTATAATTGTAGTTCTTAGTCTCAGCCATGATACCATTTACTCAGAGGACTTATTTAGCCTTCAAAATTCAGTTTACGACGAAAAAAACTTATTTGATATCGATACCAGGAAATCAAAATTTGACTTACATCCATTCATTTTTCTTTCAATCTATGGTTTCGTTTTAACTGGAAACAGCTATTGCTATTTAGTCTTTCGTGCCAACGTCCAAAGAGCCTGAGCTCCAGGACCATGGATTAGTTTTAAAGCTTTCATTACACCCGAGCAATGCTGGGCTATACTGCTAGTATATATATATATATATATAAGTAAAGAACAAGTACATAAAAAGTGTCTTTGATCTAACATATTTCACTTTAACAAGCTTCTTCATAGATGCTTTAAAGATGAATGATTTAAAAATCTAAGAGACAGTATCACACACTTAAACAGACACAACATTTAATATTCATCCATTGCTTTATCACACATGACACATATCTAACCAATGAAACTATACCCTAAACAACATACTGTCACTTGGATTTTTAAATCATTTGTCTTTAATGGAATCTCTGAAGAAGCTTGTTAAAGTGAAACATGTTAGATTAAAGACACTTTTCTCCTACTTGTGCTTTACTTATTCCGTTCAACTTGTCGGATTCAGGATTCTGATCCATATATTCAACTTTATATATATATATATATATATATATATATTGTAACAGAGTTGTGGAACTCGTAGGTTTTTTAACTTGCATTTCATGCATTTACTTTTATAAAGAGTGCTCGATACAAACGTAGAGCGTTATATTGTAATAGTTGTTACAATGGTTTATAAATTCATAGTATCACTACACAAACATTTTCATTCCAACTTCATCACCCGATGAGAAGCACCTAAAAAAAAAAAGGTTAGCTTTGAAACGCGAAAATTTTTGTGTAGTGATACTATGAATTTATAAACCATTGTAACAACTATTACAATACACTATATATATATATATATATATACACACACTTATACATAGGCAGTAAAATCCGGGATCAGGTTGGTAAATAATCCAGGAGGATCCTAGTAATATCGTTCAATATTAAAACTGATCCAATAGAGAGCTCAATGCAAACTAATTCAATTTACAGAGCAGATACTCCTAAATAAACGAAGGGAGATCATAAATATGGTGTCGCTATAGAAATAAGTATAAATTACAATAATTATCCTATTCCCCCTCAATTAGTTTTGATAAAAAAATTTCAAAATTTGTTTAAAAGTTGACTTAGCTGTTACTTCCACACCATCTACCAATGCTAACCCTAGGGTAAGTCCACAAACCTCCCACTACCAAGGAAGAATTACAACTAACTCCGTCCCCCAGTCCAACCCAATGAAAACCAATACATCCCAACCCCTTCCTTTTATCTAAACTAACCTCTGGGCTTAGAATTTTTCCTCATTCTCTGTTTATAAGGGGTCAAAGAATGCATGCCTTAAAATAACATGTTGAAAATGGCTATTTTCCCTCTAAGTTTTATCTGAATTTACAAATAAATATATTTTCCTTTGAATTTTTTCATATTTTCTGATTAAGCCTTTTATTTTTTAATTATATTTGTATAAAAATTGTCCAAAGGTTGTCCTAGTACTTACGAACGTCATCGTTCATCATCAGGGACTATATTACAGTTTAAAAATCAAATATTGCCTTGTAGCAGGAAAAGTGTTCCAACATTTTCAAAGAAAATAAATAAATGTTATGAAGAATTTTTAAATTCAGAGGCATAATGCACACGTGAAGATATGTGCTCACGTAGATGTGTGAATTATATGGAATACTTGGTTGTTAAAGATTTTAAATGCCGTAAAAATACATCAGAGAATTTTGAAATTCGAAGGAACTAATTATGTAGATTATCGAATTACTCAGAGGCAAAGAATTATTTACCTTAATTATATTTCAAATAAACCCTCTAAACACAACTCAGTACAGTTTAAAAGTATGCTATATTTATGGGTTAAATATCAGGAATAGAGCATATGTTTTTGTTTTTTTTAATCATTTCATCCCAAGCAAGGCATTCCACTGCCACTACTGCTCAGGGGTCACATAGGGGAAGGTGAAGAGAAAGAGAGGTTAGATATAGGAAATGTCAGAAGGAGGGTGATAGACGAATAAGGATACCGAGGCTGAGGTTTGGGCAGTTGGGAAGAGTGTTTGAGAGAATGGATGCGAGTTAGTGCGTTAGGAGGTTTCTATTGACTTTACATTTAAACTCCTGGAGATTGTAGCTGTCGGGGAAGCAAGTATGTGGAAGGGAATTCCACAGGCAGGAAGTGCGAGAAAAGAAGCTGTTGGAGTAGAAATTGCAGTTACATTTTATCGGTTTCACTGTAAAAGGGTGGGACCTAGTTGCTAATCCAGTATCTCATGCAAATTTGTACCTAGGGGGCACCAGTGATTTAAGTTCATTGGAGCAGAAGCCATGAAAATATTTATAGAAGAGACACAGGGAAGCCATGTCACGTCGGTGAGAGAGTGACTGCAGCTGGTCAGCCAAGTTGGTATCGATCATATTACAGATTCTCTGTTGTATTTTGTCAAGAACCCCAAGGAGAGTAGCAGGGGCACCCGACCAGATGTGGCAGCAGTATTCAATGTACGGGCGAATGGTAGATTTACATATATGCAGGATAGATTCAGACGGGAAAAACTTACGGGTTCCTGCACAGAGAACCGACTTTCATAGCAGCGGATTTAGCAATGGATTCAATATAGTCATTCCACTTGAGATCTGCTGAGAGTGTGAGGCCAAGGAGGCATAGCATTTTACTCTCTGGGAGGCAAGCCTGTTCCATGCTAATGGGAGGTAGGTGCGATTGTCTATGAAGATTAATTGATAGCAGCTTCGTTTTGGAAACATTAAAATTTACAAGCCATTTAAAATTTACAAGCCATTTCTTACCCCAGTCCACAACAGATTGGAGGTCCTTTTCAAGCTCGGCAGCAAGGTTCACCTAGTTGCCCACACCAGATTTTTGACAGAGGTGAGAGAAAACTGTGGTGTCATTGGCATACATGCATACTTGAGATCTTATGTCATTGGGGAGATCATTAATGTAGATCAGAAAGAGCGTAGGACCTAGGATAGAGCCTTGAGGGACACCTGCATTCATATGGTAGTTCTGGCAGGCATGTCCGTTTAATACCACCTTCAATGTGCGATTAGAGAGGAATGACTGGATTAGGTCAAACAAATGTCCAGTTATACCACAGCTCCGCAGTTTGCGTAGAAGGCCAGCATGCTAGGCTCTGTCGAACGCTTTGGAGATATCCAAGGCAATGATTCCTCATTCTTGTCGAGAACCTGGTATACATACTAGGTGATGGTCATTAGCATATCAGCAGTAGACCTGGTGAAGCAAAAACCATACTATTTGTCCGAGAGGAGCCTGTGGGCTGTGAGATGCTGAACCACCTCGGCATTGATAATGGCTTCGAACTTTTTGCCAAAGATTGGAAGAAGGCTAATAGGGCGGTAATTTGCGGGGTCCGAGGGTTCTCCAGTATTCTTAAATATAGGAACTACAGAGGAAGACTTCCAACAGGCAGGAAAGCAGGAAGCAGATAGGCAGAAGTTGTAGAGCTTAGAAAGGACAGAGGAAAGTTCAGGGGCACATTTCTTCAAGACTATGATTGGGATTCAGTCCCCTCCGCTCGCTTTGTAAGGGTCAAGTTTTGTGATTATGAATCCAGTCTTGAATTGGTCGAGAATCTTCGGGCAAAGTATTCATTGATGAGCAGGGGTATTGAGGACTTACTCTTGTAGCAAACAACATCTTAGCTTTTTTAAGTATCTTTTTGCACTTATTACGAGCTGAGGCAAAAAGGCACCTGTTTTGGTCCAATGCGTAGCTACAATAGAGCCGGAAGAAATGATTCCGGTGGGCAATGGCGGCCGAGCAAGCAGGCGAGAACCAGGGAGATGAATGAGATTTAAGCTGAAATTTCCTGGCAGGGATGAAAGCATCGATGCCAGCCTTAACCCAAGAGGAGACCTTGGATGCACAGCCTTCGACGGGAAGACTAAAAACATTGTTCCAAGGGACGTCACACAGGAAGTCTCGGAACGAATCCCAGTCTGCTCTTTGGTAGCAGTAGGATATTCTGCTGGTCTGGATTTTTTGGGTAGAGTGGGAGTGGAATGAGATGTTGACGGAAACCACGGTGTGGTCAGATTTTAAATTAAAGGAAAAAAGATTATAAATTTACTTTTCAGTTTTTCTTGTAGTAAATTGGCTTCATTTTCTGTGTAATCTGCAATCTGTGGTGGACTTGGTGGTCGGAGTCTTTCTTCTTCAAGTTTCTGTCTATGTCTCAATTGTCTGGCCCACTGCCTCTGTTGACATTCGTATTCGTACTGGTCATCTCGAGCCGTTGCATAGTCCACATGCAAACGACCACAATTTGGCTTGTCATCCTTGTTGTCTATTTTCATGTAGTAGCCTACAAAAATAATTAAAAAAAATCTGTTATTTTCTTCTGTCTGAATTTCTATGATAAAGACTTGTTTATGTTTGGCATCTATACCCATACAGGCACATATATTGTTGTCACTAATCAAATCTAAACCAGCAATGGTCATTATAGAATTTCTTGTCACAATTCAGTTACCCATATCAGATCAGACGTACTACCATCCCCCCTTGCGTAGATGCATGATATGTCACTTATCAATCCAAATGCTATAAAAAAAACATCTATCAACCCACAATTTACAAGAACCCTTAAAAAAATTCTGGTAGAAAACACTAAAATTCTAAATAAATCACCAGAAACATTTCACTATAACAGAGGCCCTGCATATTAAACATCTGTCTCTTACTAACAACCTCACCTTATTTAACAGTGAGAATGGAGTGTTAAACGTTTCAAAAATTAGAAAGATGCTCACTCAAATTCTAGCTATGCCAAACATACAAAGGCTCAGAATAAATCCTTTTACTAGTATTTGAAACAGCACAAAAATAAAATGCATCTTAAACAGTCAAGATGAAAAGAAACTATCAACAACTAAAACAAAATCCCCCTTGAAAATGGCTACAGAAGTGTATGAAAGTGCTTGGGACAATGGACTTTCTGGAAAAATTTTGTACTTCCTTATGCCTACCAAACAGAAAAACATAAGAATGCTGGAAAAATTAAATAGAAAATTAATTAGATTTTCCTTGTCTGCCATATTTAATGACAGATGTTGAAAATAAATGTCATTGCCCTATCTAATATGCCTTTTTATATATATATATATATATATATATATATATATATATTGTAATGGTTGTTACAATGGTTTATATAAGCATAGTATCACTACACAAAAATTTTTGTGTTTTTCGGAGCTACGTTTGCCCGTGAAGATTTTTGTGTAGTGATACTATGCTTTTATAAACCATTGTAACAACCATTACAATATAAAGCTCTATGTTGTATCGAGCACTCTTTATAAAAGTAAATGCATGAACAGTGGGTTTAAAACCTACATGTTCCATAACTTTCTTACAATATATATATATATATATATATATATATATATATATGATTGAGTTGGCAACAAGAGACTGGAATAATATATCCCTCTCCCACTCAGTATGTACAACCTGTGACTGAGCAATAAAATCATTAAATTGAAGACAAGAAGAAAAAAAGTGTAAGATTTTAATTAAGTACCTCTACTCATTTTCGATACCTAAATTTAAATTGAATTTTCAAAAATAAAAAAGTTTTCTTGAAGTTTTAATTTTAGCTTTAATTGAAATCCAAGAGATTAAATTTACTAATTCCAGTAAGCAAAATACCCTGGTGTATTTTAAACCAAAATTATATCGATTGGAATTTCGATTTTTTGGCCATTTTTCATTGATTGTGAACAGAAGCCAATTCTCAGTTTTAAAAAATCTTGTAAAAATAAAATACACCTCGCTGACATTATTTTATTCAAATTATGAAATTTAAACTTACCTTAATCTGATTTGAAACAAGAATTACTTGCTTACTGCCTGAAATGTACTATAAAAGCGTTTCTGAATTACGTTATCCTTGTTAATGGGGTTATCATCGCCTTATCAGAGGCGATAATTGACATGAGAGACAGTAGCTGTCAAAAAATATGCTGAGTATGGAAGACGAATTTGACATAATCTTATTCGTATACTTGGTTTTTTTTTTATTTTTAACTATATGCTAAAATTAAAAATTTAACAATATTTTTAGCAATTATCCAATATTTTATAGAATTTTAGCTAGTTTAGCTTTATAGCTTTATGTTTGAAGATGTTTTATGAAAAGTAAAATTAAAATAATACAAAACTTTCTTTTTAAAATATTTTACAATGTAATAATAGAATGAAATTATATAGCAGCAGAGGTAACTCAATAATTTATGAAATGTTATGGCATTTATTAATTTTTATTTTTAATATCTATTTTTCATATTCTTTTTAGGTACCTCTACAAATTGTGAATTTCACAATTACTTTTTTTTTTAAACAAAATTAGGAAATCAGGAATTAAAATATAAAACTTGCTTTAAATTTTGAAGGAATGATTTAAAAAGCCCATTGAATGTTGAAATGTAGAAACACTGAAGCGAGATGAAAGAACTGTACCCTGCTGAAAATGTTTATATAGGTTTTTTTTTCATGTATGGAGTGCAACTTTTGAAACACGTGACCTTTTAATGATATATATCATGTACGGCCACCCCTTAACAAGAAAATATGGGTAATTAGCATGCACACAATTAAAATGTTTTAATTATTTTAAAACCCCATCAGTTAAAATATTTGTATTAAGCTTTTCAATTTTTGATTAGTAAATGTAGTCTTCATGCATTAATTTAGCACCCTAGTGTTAATGATGAAGGAGGAAATTTAAAAAAAATTTTGAAACTTTATAAATTATAATAAAAAAATAATAAAAAAGGAAACAATTCTTGTAAAAATTCATTATTCATTTAAAATTTTTTTCTTTTCAGACGACGATATCCTTAATTTATATTGTTTACAAAAGTAATAAAAAGTTTATCTAAATAAAAAATTGGCATAGTTTTATTGCAGTTTTGTTTTTGCAATTCAGAGCAGATTTTCTAAAGATGAGTTAATTTTTGAAGAAAAAAAGATAGTTGATTAGCATTCCCCAATGACTCCTGAATTTAACTAAAATTAGCTTTATGGGGAAATGATGGTGAATTTCTAGACATTTCCTTAAATTAATTGGTGGTGATGGGGGTAACATATGTAAAAAAGATATTTTTACTGAGCTTTTCTAAAAATAATTACTTCAAAAATTATTTCAGTCAATTGTGAATAAGTTCTCAAATTTTCATCAAAATCTGACCATTATTTGATTTTTGCAAGAATTTCCAAATTAATGTCTTTCGCCGGTAAAAAGTGCCTTGCATAATATAAATGTTTGCCGTTATAAACCCTTATAAAAATTATGTAACTCACAGACGAAAAAAAAATTTTGAAAATAATTAAAAAAATACTTTGATCTAATCTTTTAATAATAACAAAAAAATTTTGCTGATAAAAATTTGTTTTTATTTAGTTCGGGACCTTTTTTCTTCATATTTTGCTGTTTTTCATCAATTTTTTGGAGGTACCTAATTTTAACAGACTTTTATTTATTAAAGCTTTTTTTTGTTGCAGAAATATTTTTAAGTGTGTCATTGAATTAAAATCTAAATGAACATGCACACACATATGTAAACACACATATGTAAACTTAATTTTGAATGAAACCGAAATGGACATCTATGTCACAGGTGTTAACATGAAAAATGCAGCTGTTAGAAATCATTTGATACCTAAGATTTAAAATTAATTTTTAAAAATGAAAAATACTTTTTGAAGACTTTTAGTTTTGAATTTCGAGTTAATAGATTAAATTTAACATTTACAATAAGCAAACTTCTTTGCTGTATTTCAAAAACTTAATTGACTGGAAAGAGATTTTTTGCTGCGTAGCACCCTTTTTAAACATCTTTCATTGCAATGTAATTCTATTTATTAAAAAATCTTCCAAAAATAAAATTTGAAACTTTGAGGAATATTAGCTGATTTTAAGTATAATTAATCTACTTTGAAAACAAATATCATTTACTTTAAGTTTAAAATATTGCAGAAATGTATTTTTTAACTCGACCACCTGATGAGAGATATAATGTTCTATTGAGGCTTAATCTGTAAAACATAATTTAAGAATCGTTACTAATATAATTTTAAAGTAATCAATAATCTTAAAATTTAGGAAAATAATCTCTGTAATCTGATGTTTGGATGTGCGTTGTGGTGCAGTGGATATCGACTCGGAATGACAAATCGGTGTGCTGAGTTCGAATTCCATTTGAATTCCTTGCATTCACTTACGTACAAATAACCCTGGGAAAGATATTAATCTGTATCTCCCCTCCAGTTATGGGTTAAATAATAGGACAGACTGGGTTCTATATCATTGGCTGGTAACCAGTCTACCACAGAAACAATGGCAACCTACTGCGGAGTAATCTTCTGCCCAGTCAGTCATGTCTCTTTCAAGACATGATCGCCCAAAGCATGTATCACGTATGGCACTTAACTGACTGATTGAATCTAATGCTTATAGAATTTTAGAAATGTTGACTTTAAATTTACTATAGTTATTGTTCTTATATTTTGGTAAATGTCATGCATGTTTGCCTGTACTTACTTCCTCACCACATATTTTATAATTGTCACATGCATTAATTGTATTAGGTTTTTGTCGTCCATTTGTGCGAGAAATGGCTCCAAAACATGCTAGGTGACAAGCGATAAAAAAGGCTAGAGACGTGCTAAGTTTCCAACAAAAGAGGCAAGTATTGAAAATCATGGAAAGGGGAGAGGGAATGAATATTATACGCGTCTCTTGTATGAACATTTCTGATCTAGAGTCATTACAAAAGTTGGGAGATGAAGCTAAGAGAAAGAAACAGGAATACTGTTTATTTTTGTCTGCAACCAAAAATTACCAAATTGTGAAGGCTCATTCTCCTCTCAGAACGCCTTAGCCATCAACCTCCAGAGAACTCAATGTTATGCCGCCAACAAAACATCAACACATCTAAGGGAGAAATATTTTTATAAAAGGATCTTCAATATAAACTGTTAGTGGATAATATGGGTGATTGGAAAACTAATTAGCAGCATAAGAAATTGGCTTCTTGTAATTATGACAATATAAAACAAATTAATTGTTTAAAGAACATTAATATTAAGAATGTGTGTTGTGGTGTAACGAATATCACTGTGAAATGAGAAAACAAAGAGCTAAGTTTGAATTCAAGTCAAATTTGTTTCATTCACTTCTTCCCCCAGCTATGGTTTGAAAAGCAGGACAGATTGGATTCTGTAGCCTTGGTTGGCTACTCCAGAAAGAAATGGCAACCTACTGCAGGAAAATCTTCTGTCTAGTTAGTCATGTCTAGAAAGACAGATGAACACCCAAGTGTGTATCAAGTATCATTTATCCATCACACCCAATGGTGCATAGAGCAGCAACTTTTTGTTGCTGTTGCTGTAACAAACTATTTTTTATGGGGCAGGGTTGTTAGCCCTGCACCCAACCCCCAAACCTGGAGGACCGGTGAACCATTCTTGGTTCTTACGTTTACAGCACCTGGTATTCCCAAATGGTCACCCATTTAAATACTGACCAGGCTCGATGTTGCTTAACCTCGGTGATCGGACGGGAACTGGTGCATTCAACAAGATATAGCCATAGACATGTATCAAATATGGCAATTAACTATTAGGAAAATAATTAATAACAAAGAATAAAATAGAGTCTGAAGTTAAAGATGGTGGCAGAATGATGACAGATAAGAATTCTGCCTAATCACGTGAATTGGTTATCTTGTCATGGATGAGGCCTCATCACAAAAAAATTCTTTATTCTGTCTTATCATAACAAATCAGTTCTTAAGAACTAATTCGTTAAAAAAAACTTACAATCAAATCAAACAATAAAAAAACTAGGGAATATTCATTTAGCAAAGAGATTTTTAAAAAAATCCACAAGGTTGTGCAGGCTTAAGAAATGAGGCTGGCAAGTGTGCACTGGGGAGAGAAACATACTCAGCACACTCACACTCACCCAAAATATAAAAAGCTCCTTCTACACTCGCATTCACACTCATCCAAAACAAAAAGAGCTCATTTTACACTTGCACTCACCTGAAATATTAAGAGCATGGTCTGCACTCACACTTACCTGAAATATAAAGAGCTCGTTCCACACTTGCATGAAATATAAAACGAACATGAGCAAAATTCTTTCTGCTCACTCGGATTGAGCAAATTTCTCCTGAGCGTTGAAAGATTTCTTTTAAATGTTCCTCAGTTACATTTTCTGGAACACCACCAACAAATATAGTCCGACAGCCAGGAGGATGTTCTCGGGTTGATGGCAGCTTGGAACCTGAAATGAAAAAAATTGCATTGCAAGAGAAATCTGGAAATGGCATGGGGAATTTCAAGACAAAGCAAATATTTAACATTTTTCTCATCTTCCCAGATTTAAGAAAAAGTGAAGTAGCTAATTCATAGCATTCACTTACACACAAATACCCTTAGAAAAGGTATTAATCCGTCTCTTCTCCCACCAGCTATGGGTTAAATAGCAGGATAGATTGGATTCTATAGCCTTAGTTGGCAACAAGTCTACTGTCTACTGCAGAAAGTAATGGCAACTTACTGCGAGAAAATCTTTTGCCCAGTAAGTCATATCTCTTTCGAGACATGATTGCCCAAGTGTGGCACTTAACTGACTAACTGAAGTAGCTAAAAATATTTAGTCAAATATGGAATGTCACAAGTCTAGACTAACAGGATGTAAGGATGTGGAGGACATTTTCTTAAAACAAACATTGATAGCATCATGTACGGAATATCAAGTTTGTGATGAAAACCTGAAACTGGTTTCCAAGAAATGTTCTCATGGCTAAACATGGAACCATGTGTCCATAGTCTGAAGAAAAACTTGATGTCCATCTATCAGTACAGAAAAAAATTAAAAAATTGTTGACTGTATTTAAAATTTTTTTTAAAAGATTAAAAAAAAAAATCAGAAACCAAAAAATGAGAATACATCTGTGAGGAAATTCAGAGGAAAATTCACATAAATATTTGATAATTTAATCACAAATATAATTGAAAAGAAAATGAAAACTAAAAGACACTTAACTCAAAATCAAAAGAAAACAGCTGAAATTTCTTAGACACATAAATGAGGAAAGAGGGCTTAGAAAATTTGGCACACACAGGATACATCAAAGCAAAATTGACAGCGAAGAGCAGCAGGCCACCTAATTGATGAGGTTGTGTAAATGGAGGGTTGAACAATCTACTGACAAATACTTTGTATTAAGACAAATTTAGACCAATTCTGAAATCTTGAGACTGTCTTTCAGACTAGATATATAGCATGTGTCTCTTGGAAGTGTTTCACAAATGCGAAAAGTTCCTGCAAATAAGTCCACTGTGCCTCTTCTCTAATTCTACAAAAAATACCACAATCTGCAGACAAAAACTACAATACAAATATGAAACTACGACTGGTGTAGGGACCAAGAAAAGCTTTCAGACATACGGCACATAATAGCATATCGATTATATATGAATACAGGTTCATTTGATCCCATGACAATGATGAGAATATGTGTCTATCAAACTTTAATTTGGTTTTGTTATCAATAATTACATTTGAAAGGAAGATAGATTTTTTGGTTTTCCTTAACTGTATGTTGAATTCAATCTTTGAAATTTGTCTATCTATGGACTGAAACATTGTGGTAAAAACAATAAAGACAAAAATTCTATGAAAGGATCTATGAAAAGCTGCCAGAGTTTTGTGAGTTTAGTGGCATAAACTGAATTGCATATACACACGACTGGAGTCAGAGTCTGCCTTTATTTGTGTTGTGGAGTGATGTTTGCAGTGGAGGCTAGAATTTGTGCTAAAATCAGTCCTAATAGGTTCGACGTACAAAACGTTAGAAGCTTGATATAATATGTATTACGCAGTGTAATCTTGCCAGATTGCTGACTGCTTTCGAACCCCTAAACCAGGAGGAAGGTGATTTTCTAGTGTAGCTTAGATGTGACACATGGCTGAAAGTAGGGGGTACTCAGTGAGGATCGAACTCACTCCGAAGTTATAATGATTCTAATAAGACAAGCTTGCTAACTATTACACCATGCTGAGGTCCCATTCCTCTTACTACTCCTACTTAAATTAGGTGGGAGAGTCTATTCACTATAGAATAGGTATGTTTCACCATAACAGATAGATAGATAGATATAAACAGACTTATACATAGATAGATAGATAGATAGATATAAACAGACTTATACATAGATAGATATAAACAGACTTATACATAGATAGATAGAAAGCTAGATAGATAGATAGATATAAACAGACTTATACATAGATAGATAGATAGATAGCTAGCTAGCTAGATAGATATATAGATAGATAGATAGATATAAACAGACTTATAGATAGATAGATAGATATAAACAGACTTAGATAGATAGATAGATAGATAGATATAAACAGACTTATACATAGATAGATAGATATATAGATATAAACAGACTTATACATAGATAGATAGATATATAGATATAAACAGACTTATACATAGATAGATAGATATATAGATATAAACCGACTTATACATAGATAGATAGATAGATATAAACCGACTTATACATAGATAGATAGATAGATATAAACCGACTTATACATAGATAGATAGATAGATAGATAGATAGATAGATAGATAGATATAAACAGACTTATACATAGATAGATAGATATAGATAGATAGATAGATAGATAGATAGATAGATATAAACAGACTTATAGATAGATAGATAGATAGATAGATAGATAGATAGATATAAACAGACTTATACATAGATAGATAGATAGATAGATAGATAGATAGATAGATATAAACAGACTTATACATAGATAGATAGATATAAACAGACTTATACATACATAGATAGATATAAACAGACTTATAGATAGATAGATAGATAGATAGATAGATAGATATAAACAGACTTATACATACATAGATAGATATAAACAGACTTATAGATAGATAGATAGATAGATATAAACAGACTTATAGATAGATAGATAGATATAAACAGACTTATAGATAGATAGATAGATATAAACAGACTTATAGATAGATAGATAGATATAAACAGACTTATACATACATAGATAGATATAAACAGACTTATAGATAGATAGATAGATATAAACAGACTTATACATACATAGATAGATATAAACAGACTTATAGATAGATAGATAGATAGATAGATAGATAGATAGATAGATAATGAATAGCCTAAGATAGATAGATAGATAGATAGATAGATAGATATAAACAGACCGAGATAGTGTTGTGGAGTTATTTTCATAGTGGAGGCTAGAATTTGTGCTAAATTCGGTCCTAATGGGTTCAATGTATAAAACGTTAGGAACTTGATATAATATGTATTATGCAGTGTAATCTTGCCAGGTTGCTGACTACTTTCATATTCGACTAACTGTCAACTACTATCGTCTAGCATCGACTAACCCTCGTTCCTCTTAATACTCCTACTTAAATTAGGTAGGACAGTCTATTAACTATGGAATAGGTGTGTTTCACCATAACAATTTGAAAAAAAAAAAGAAAAAAGAAAGACAAATAAATGGTCAGTAGTAATGAATATTCTGTTATTAAAATACTTACCAGGAGGAGGAGGATAAAGAACACAAGACTTGAATGTAAGAACCTCTTTCTTCATTGTTGATGTGGGTCTTGGACCAGGCATCATCCCCATGGGATTCATGTTCCAAAACTTGAAATGAAAACAAATGCAAAATTATGATTTCTTTTTGATACAGGTTACTGACATCATTTACATATTTGATCTTTTGAGATAAGATTTTATTTATTTATGCTTTTTATTTTGGCTGCTAAACTCTACGGGCTTCTTTTTAGGTGTTCAGGTGAATTTTTTAAGAGTCTTTTTGTATGTATGGTTCTATCTACAATCTGATCCATTTGTTATTGTGTTAGAACAAAGTGAAGGAGATAGCATTAATCTGAAGATAGAGACTGCAGAAACTGCATTAAAAAAAAACAACAAAGAAACAAAAATAAAAATCATGTCAACTTTAATAATTTCTATAAAATTCAAATCTCTTTCACCCTCATTTTTATATACATTTTTCTTATATTCAGTACAAAAAAATAAAGTATCATCATCAACAACAACATGAAATATAAGACATGAAAGCCTTAAAATCTTCAGAAAAAGGAAAAAGAAAAGTGGATTTTGTGGTGAAAATGAGAAACTTTTTGACAGAATTTCAAAAACTTTAATTACTGAAATATTTAAAAATCATATAAAAATACTCACAGGATTAAATCCCATGGGACCACCCATCATCATTTGTGATGGGTCCATCATATTAACGGGTCCCTGAGGGAAGCACATAGAAGACATATTTGGAAAAGGTGGTGCATTTCCCATCATGCAACCAAGAGGAGGAGGAGGAGGAGGCACCTGAGGAGGCCCAATGAAAGTGTCTGAAGGATAACCAGGTTTTGCATTGGAAGGAAAATCTGTAGAAGACAAAATTCTTATTGTAAACATTGGCAAGAATTTAAACAACAGAGTCGGCCTAATGATTAACAAAACTGGAAATGGAAAAAAAGAAAAAAACTTCAAAATCAGGCTGGAGATGGGTACTTTCTAGTAAGACCCATTGTCATATCTAAATATCTGGTGTGGTAATTTGATGATTAATCTAGGTTATGATAAATCTAATTTTGTCGGAAAGTTACAAATGATGATACTAATATTAGTTAAAGGTGGGGAAGGTTGATATAGGCTTGTAAAATTTTTCCCAGGAGTAAAAGTGTTGACATTAAGAGGATTTATGGGCTTCTTTTTTTTTTTTTGTTTTTTTTTATAATCATATTGTCCCAGGCAAGGCATTTTACTGCCACTATTTTGCAGGGGGTTACATAGGAGGAAAGTTATGAGATAGAGTGACAGATTATAAGAGGTGTCAGGAAGTGGGTAAGAGAAAGATGACTGTAGCCATAAAGTGAGGGATTAGTTTATGTATTGATTGTAATGTAGAATTGATCCCCCACTTTGTAACCACATTATAATAGTATAGAATCTTTTTTATAATCATATCACTCCAAGCAAGGCATTTTACTGCCACTATTTTGCAGGGGGTTACATAGGAGGAAAGTTATGAGATAGAGTGACAGATGATAAGAGGTGTCAGGAAGTGGGTAAGAGAAAGATGACTGTAGCCATAAAGTGAGGGATTAGTTTATATATTGATTGCAATGTAGAATTGATCCCCCACTTTGTATTCACATTATAATAGTATACAATCTTTTTTATAATCATATCGCCCCAAGCAAGGCATTTTACTGCCACTATTTTGCAGGGGGTTACATAGGAGGAAAGTTATGAGAAAGAGTAACAGGTTATAGGGGGTTGTCAGGAAGGGGGTAAGAGAAGGATGAGAATACTGATGAGAATGGAGTAGACAGAGAAAGAAGTATGAGAGAAAGAGGATGCAGGTTAGTGAAATAGGAGATGTCTATTGACTTTACATTTAAATGTTTAGAGATTGTAGCTGTTGGGGAAGGAAGTAAATAGAAGGGAATTCCACAGGCAGGAAGTGCAAGAAAAGAAGCTGCTGGAGGAGAATTTGCATTTACATTTTATTTATTTCACAGTAAAAGGGTGGGACCAAGTTGATAATCTTGTGGCTCAAGTAAATTCATTGGAGTAGATAGACTAAACTATCGCCCGGTTCACTCTCCACATACGTCTATTGAACAGGTGAAGAGGCCTATCCCTTGTTTCCTGTTTAGGATGCGGTTTCTGGTTTTCTCTTTTCCAATCTTTTCTCTCTTTTCTTTTTTTTTTTCAATTGGAGTAGATAGACTAAACTATTGCCCGGTTCACACTCCACCCACGTCTATTGAACAGGTGAAGAGGCTCATCCCTTGTTTCCTGTTTAGGATGCGGTTTCTGGCTTTCTCTTTTCCAATCTTTTTACTCTTACGTAGCCCCCTGCGCATCAGTGGCATTATCGCCTTGCTTGGGGTGATATGATTAAAAAAAAAAAAAATATAAGGCACACCAGTGAGTTAAGTTTGACGGAGCAGAAGCCGTGAAAGTATTTGTCTGTGTATAAATTTGGTGGGAGATGGGGTCAAGTATTTTGTAGTCATTCCCTGTTTAATTTTTGTCAGTCATTTTATGATAAATTCCAAAAATGAATGCGTTTGGTCATTAAAATCACGTTTTGGTTGTTATACCCTTCAACTCTCTTTCATATACCTGACATATTTTATAATATTCTCAGAAATTTCAAACTCAACTTTTATATTCAGTTCACAAGAGCAGACACATTGTGATGTCTGATGTGGAGATCTCTGCTAAGGGAGATAACTCGTATTAATTATGTTGATATTTTGTACTTGTGATTCTGCCTTTGCTCATTCCATGAAATTCATCTGATTGAACATAGGATTGAACTCATAAACTAGTAACTTGCAATGCTTATAGCCATTAAATAAAATAAACTTTCCTTACACCTAATGGGTGTAGGGCAGCGTTTTTGCTGTTTCCATTACAATGTTTTTTATGGGGAAGGTTAGCCCTGCGCCCAACCCCTAAACCTGATGGAAGGCGATTTTCTAAGCGTAGCTTAGACCGTAGACGTAACATACGGCCGAAAGTAGGGGGTTCCCAGTGAGGATCGAACTCACTACTCAGTTATAATGATTCTAGCGAGACGAGCTTGCTAACCAATACACCACACCAAGGTGCCCACTTATAGCCACTAAATAAAGAAAGAGTGAAGTTAAAAGTACCAAGAATGTTTCTGAATATGGAAGACACTGAAGAAGACTGGCAGGTATAAAGATTGAAACATGACTATAACAACCAAAATGAGAACAACAATTTAAATAAATCACTTTTTAATAACGATAATTCCTCATCCTAGAAATTCAAAGAAAAATTAAAAAGTTGTTTAAAAAATAAAAATAGAATGCATAAAATAACTTTGCTAGGAATTAAGAATTTTCTTAAAGAAGTGAAGTGGATTTCATGTTTTTTTAAAACAATGTTGATAAATAAAATGGCAACATTTTTCTCACCTTGTCTTTCTTTCCTATTATCTTTGTTCTGAATTTTGTCACTGGGCAGCATGGAGGAGGAGGAGGATGGCAATTGGTCATTGTTAAAATGTAATGGCTGATTATTGCTAAGAGCTGCATTGGTGTGGCTGCCTGCAAAAATGGATAAAAAAAAACAAAGTTTCAGGTAACATTCACACCTACATTTTTTATGATTAAAACTGCCCAATTTCACTTCACTCAAATATTATTCTTGCTTTCTCTGCATTTATCTCAGCACATTTTGTTAAATATCTGATTCTTGACAGGAAAATATTAACAAAGCATCATGGTTAACAAGCTAAAGTTCTGGGTTATCTTATATTGGGTAGGATTGTTAAGTGCTCCTTCCAGTTGTACTCTTGTGCCAGACTAAGCTGAGTATCAATAATTGTGTGCGACAGAAATACATTATTACACATAAAATGGTTAGACGAAGCCAACACTACCACTAAATGTCTTACGTTAATATTATTTTTTCATTGCATTTCATTCACTATTTCTTTTTAAATATTTAACATGGATTCCATTCTTTTAACTATTTGATATCATGCACTCACTACTAAATCAGTTTTTAACAAATCTTTGAATGGAGGTACCTAAAAAACCCTAACCTATGCTATTCATGATGTATTAAAATGGGTAGAGGGTAACTGAGCCTAGTTGTTGAAGTTGAACTGATGAGTGCAGGCCACCAGGGAACAAAACTTGTCAGAGCAGAAGGTGTTAAAATCCATTGCAGATCCTCCTTTGGATTTTGTTGAGAATGCCAAGATAAACAGCAGAAGCACCTGACCAGATATGGCAACAGTATTCAATGTATGGATGAATGCTAGATTTATATCATTCTTAGTTCAAATTCCAGTTGAATTCGTTGCATTCACTTAAGTACAAATACCCTTGGGAAAGATATTAATCCATCTCTTACCTCCAGTTATGGGTTAAATAATAGGACAGATTGGGTTCTATAGCCTTACTTGGCAACAAGTCTACTGCAAAAAATAATGGCAATCTACTGCAGGAAAATCTTCAGCCCAGTCAGTCATGTCTCTTTCGGGACATGATTGTTCAAAGCATGTATCACGTATGGCACTTAACTGATTGATACCATACATAAACTTATTTATGCCATCTGAGAGAATGTGACAGCACATAGCTGACTGCAAGTTCGGCTCCAAGGACTATTGGAGGATTTGTAAATGAGTGCTCAACAATAGGAAATCCTCAATACCTCCTTTAATCCATGGATTTGAGGTTCTCACGTCATCTGCGGACAAAGCTGAGTGCTTTGCCTGCAGATTCTCATCCAACTCCACATTCGACTCGTCCGGAGTGCACCCACCCGACTTCCCTATTAGAACTGAGGCCAAACTGCACGACGTATATATTACCCCGACAGTAGTATCCAGAGTAATTTCAAAACTCGAACCCATAAGGCGTGTGGAGACGAATGGAATCCCGGTGATAGTCCTTAAGATGGTGTGCTCCTGAACTTTCCCCTGTCCCCTCTAAACTGTTTAACTACTGCCTTTCTGCTTCCTACTTTCCTGCATGCTGGATATTCTCCTCAGTCATTCCTGTCTTGAAGAATTGTGGTGAACCCTCGGACCCATCCAACTATCACCCTATCAGTCTTCTACCAATATTCGGGAAAGTATTCGAGTCTATAATCAATGCTGAAATAGTTCATCATCTCACCGCCCACAAACTGTTCTCCGACAGGCAATATGGATTCCGCTTTGACAGGTCCACGGCTGACCTGCTAACAACTGTAACGGAGTACATGCTACAGGCCCTTGATGAGTCTGACGAGGCTCGCGCGGTTGCTCTGGACATCTCCAAGGCTTTCGACAGGGTTTGGCACCCTGGCCTCCTATGCAAACTATGCGGTTATGGTATTACCGGTCGCCTGCTTGACCTAATCCAATATTTCTTAAATAACCACCAAATGAAGGTCGTTCTGAATGGGCGTGCCTCTTCGTCCTACAGCACGAATGCTGGTGTCCCACAGGGCTCTATCCTGGGCCCGACGCTCTTCCTTATTTTCATCAACGACCTCCCAGATGAGATCAAGTCCCAAGTAGGCATCTATGCAGATGACACTACAATATACTCCCGCTCCAGTAAGAAACCTGTCGTGGCGGACAGACATAATCTCGCTGCTGACCTTGAGCGGGATCTACACTCTGTGGTGAACTGGGGCAAGAAGTGGCTTGTCAACTTCAATTCCTCTAAGACCAAGCTGTTGTCTGTCAACCATTACAGGCAACCTCTTCTGCCTCCCATAAGCATGGACCAGGTGATTCTCCCGGAGAGTAATACACTACGCCTCCTTGGACTTACCCTGTCCTCAGACCTCAAATGGAACCACTATATTGAATCCATAGCAAAATCTACTGCTAAGAAGATTGGGTCACTATGTCGATCCAGGATGTTTTTTCCACCTGAATCCATCCTGCATATATACAAGTTAACCATCCGTCTGTGCATGGAGTACTGCTGCCATTTATGGTCAGGTGCCCCTGCTGTTCTCCTCAGTGTTCTTGACAAGCTCCAAAGGAGAGTCTGTAATGTGATAGGTACTGATCTGGCGACTCGACTGCAGCCACTTTCCCATTGTCGAAATGTGGCCTCCCTCTGTCTCTTCTATAAATACTTTCATGGCTTCTGCTCGGATGAGCTTAAGTCACTGATGCCTCCTCAACAGGTGTTTACCCGTGCAACCAGACTGGGAACTGGGTCCCACCAATTCACAGTCAGGTTAGCCAAATGCAGACGACAATTCTACTCCTGCAGCTTCCTCTCTCGCACTTCCCGCCTGTGGAACTCACTCCCGTATTCTTGCTTTCCTGACGGCTACAACCTCCAGAAATTTAAATGCAAAGTTAATACTCATCTACTAACCACTGGCCTCTAGCTCTCTCCCCTCCCCTGTATAACCTTCCCTTTCTCTCCACCTATGTATCTGTCATCGCACCTGCTTTCTCAGCTTTCTATTGTTCCTTTCTAACTAGCTTGTACTCCTCACTCTTTTCTAATTAATCTTTTTACATTTATGTAACCCCCTGCACATCAGTGGCGTTTCTGCCTTGCTCGGGGTGAAATGATTAAAAAAAAAAAATATAGACTTACCGTATTCTTGAAGAAAGAAAGTTAAGACTTTGGCATGTAGGACTTTGGCTTAAGATTGAACCTGTGTTTTTCTGAATGCAAGTAACGTAACTAAAGCATAATGCAGACACTTAGTTTAATTCAGGTGCCAGGATGTTTCGTTTAATTCACATGCATGGATGAATGAAAAGCTGCATGGACTCTGGCATCAATAAATAGACAAACCAGAAATCCCAGAGAGAAACAAGATTCAGGAAACTTGAGAAGCAGTAGCAGAAAGTGAATAAGGCGCAAGTGAAAAAGGCAGCTGTGAGACTACAAACAAGAACAAGGAAAAAGGCAGAACAACAACTAACGAAATTGATTTTTGTGTATTTTACTTAAAAAAAACAAAAAACACCGTTTTTAAATAAGTCCTCTGAGTAAATGGTATCGTGGCTAAGACTAAGAACTACAATTATACCAACTTAGAGCCAAACCCGAAGCAAAAACTAAAATAAAAGGGCTGAAAAAAATGCAGACATACAGGCAGATAAACAGAAACACACACAAACATCTTGCCTTTTATATATATATTATCGATTTTCTGCACTATTGTAAGAACTGCAACCTTGAAACTTTTGAATATCGTTTCTTATGTCTTTGTCTATGAGTGTAGGAAATTTGATTAAAATCGGACCACTCCTTCTATAACCCGATTTTTTCAACTATCGATATTTATCGGGGGTACCTCGACACAAAACTTAGCTAAGAACACTCGCACACGCTTATAGTAGAACTGTGTAAATTTTCAAGAAAATCAGTTCAGCCGTTTCGGAGTCTATAGGTAACGGACACACACATACACACACAGACAAAGTTCCATTTATAAATAAATTTAGATTTACATTAGATTTTTAGATCAACCTTTTTTTGCCAGTTATTTAAAGCTAGAAAATATTTTTCTTATTATAATACAATGTTTTGAGTTATAATAATTTTACTGATACACGTCTTACTAATTAACCCATACCTTAGAGAGAGAAGTGATTCAAACCTTCCATAAGGGTATTTGCACATAAGTACTGAAATTAACGTGATTTTTTTTCAGTACTCAATTTCAGCAGAAAGTTGTGTGTTTTAGCGTGTTTTTTTTTTTACTTAATTTTTTCCGACGAAAGTTAACTTTCAGAATGAAAGTATAGAATTTTTTTTCCCTTTTTTTTTGGTACTTAATTTCAGAAGTTAACTTTCAAATATATAAAAATAAGTGATAAATAGTTTCACTTAATTTTTTCTGACGAAAGTTAACTTTCAAATATATGAAAATAAGTGAGAAATGTAAGTTTAATTAACCTTCAAATTTATTGCGTGCTTTTTTTGGGGGGGGGGGGGGACTTAATTTCAGAAGAAAGTTAACTTTCAAATATCTGAAAATAAGTGATAATTGTAGTTTTACTTATTTTTTTCAGACGAAAGTTAACTTTCAAATATATGAAAATATAGATTTTTTTTTAAAGAAAGTTAACTTTAAGTGATATATTTGCGTGTTTTTTTCTTTTTTTTTTAAATTTCAGAAGAAAGTTAACTTTCAAATATATGAAAATAAGTGATAAGTGTTGTTTTACTTAACCTTCATATATATGAAAATACTTATAAATTATAAATAAAAAAAAGAACAAAATAAGTAGAACAGTAAAGCATTTGTTTATAATTAATATTGAAAATAAAACAAGAATTACATCAATTGGAAAGGAAGTTGAAAGTTAGAAAATGGAAAAAATGACACTGACAACTTTAAAAAAATGCAGTAGTTTTCAGAAAGTTGCGTGTATTTCCGTGTTTTTTCCTTTATTTTTATTTTTTCCTTAATATATTTGATAATTTGAAGGTTAATGAAAATACATTTTTATCACATATTTCCATATAAGTTAACTTTCTCAAAAAAAAAAAATCTATATTTTTATATATTTGAAAGTTAACTTTCGTCGGAAAAAATTAAAACTACAACTACAGTTATCACTTATTTTCATATTTTTGAAAATTATAAAAAAAGGCAACAAAAAAAGAAAATGGAAAAAAAAACCCCAGAAAAACAAGCAACTTTCTGCTGAAATTGAGTCCCGATTAAGGCTATTTTTGAAAAATTTGAAGAGATAAAAGCCTTCGGATCTCAAACAAAAATTTACCTAAGTCTTAAATTTAAAAAGTAAAATCCTAAAAACCGTAAATTAATTTTTTCTTGAAAATAAATATTTTGTTTTAATCTTAGTAAATAAAAAAAAAAAGAAGAAAAATTAATTACCCGGTACACCAACCAGCTCAAAATTTTTTCCTGCTTGTTAAAAGTTGTTTTTATCATTAAAAATGATTTATGATAGAATTTAAATTAATTAAAAACACATGTTCGGTCTCCAATCAAGAAAATCAACATCAATAAAAAAGGTGTTTTTAAAATAAATTCAAGAAACAATAAAATCTTCGTGGATTTAAAAAAAAAATGTTTTGTTTCTTTGATTGTGTTGTTTGTATATAAAAATAAACTTTGCAAAGTAATCGATCATTCATGCATTGATTTTCCTTCAAGTTTTGATTTTTGCATTTTTACCGCAAATTCCACGCAATTTTTGTTGTTTGTTGAGGCCGAGAGGATCGGATAAAAAACAAAAAAAAATGTTTTCTTGCGTCCAATTTGTAAGCATTTAAAAAATAAAAATTGATGCTTTGAAAAATCGGTTAAAATTAATGTTTTTATTATTTGATTCCAAAGCTAACAACTCAATTTCTAAAGAATTCACTGTGCAAAAAATCTGAATTTAATTAAACAATATTTGTTAAGAAATTGTGATGATAAAAAAAGGCAGTAATAATTTTTTTACAAATTTTTACGTACCTTGAGAAGTTGACATGACGTTAATTCGCCTCAAATTTTACTTTTATTGTTGCTATTTTTAATCAAATACAAAAAAGAATGTATTTGTGAAAAAAGCAATTCGTTTTTTACTCTTTTATTTATGTATTGATAATAAATAATTTATTAAATGACTCTTAGAAATAAGTCATAATGCCATAGAAAATTTAAAACCGGTGTTCATTCAGAAATGCACCGAACAAAAGAAATTCCGGGATGGTAACTAATAATAATAAATACACCAGCATCAAAGATGCTGGAAGAACTCGGTATTAACCAGAGAGTTCCACAAATGCGGAATGTGGCACAAGGCCGATTTACCGTGGGGCTTTCTAAGCCCATACGCTCGGGCAAAAATTCCTCATAGGCCCCGCATACGCGTATTTGGGCTCTCGTCTTTACCCCAGACGAGATTGCCCTTCAGCATAGCCTTGTATCGGATACCGGGGTATCCGCTAACGATATTTGTATTACGATTCGATTGGGGGCAAGATGGCATGGGAAATAAGACAACGACACCGGAGTAAATAACAATTAAATATGTAATTAACGATAGGTTACATAGAGTTCATTAGGCATGCAAAATAGTGAAGGAAAAGTTGTTTCCCTTGCAACGTTAAGAAAAATAAGAGAAAGCCACTTGTTGAACGTAATTAAAATGTTCATGAAAGATGAAACTGAAAAAGTAGGAAAAAGTTCCAATTGGAAAATGTGTGTGTGTGTGTGTGTGTGTGTGTGTGTGTGTGTGTGCGTGTGTGTTAAAGAAATAAATTGCCGCCTAATTGCAACCTGCAGTTAGTGCGGTTGTGCGAGCAAGAATTAAATCAACGTCCCCTGACATACAAGGAAGGGTTGGCTCGAGTTAGGAAACTGCTGCACATTCTTCCGCTATCGTTGGCCGATAGCGGGGGCCCCAACTGAAGGAATCACGTGTGTGTTGCTCCTTAAATACGTAAATCAAACTGTGCGGGAAAATACCCGTGATAGATAACTGAAAGGCGTGTGTCCTAAAGATGAGAACACACCAGACAGTAGTTATAGTGGGTTATCCGTTCTAGTGAAGCGTAGTTGTGTGTTGAAACAGATTAACTGAATTTGGCCTTGTTAGTAGATAGCCCACTATAAGGGGGTTATAAAACAAGAAAATCAAATCGTGTATTCAAATAACATTTATATATATATATATATATATATATATATATATATATATATATATATATATATATATATATATCAATTAAATTTTTTTACAAATAAAAGTAACGTCTTTTGGTTGGTACAAAGGTCGTTAAAATATTCATAGCAGTAAATGCCGAAAAGAGTTTGTGCGTATGTATGTGTGAGCGTTTGTATGTTAAGGAAAGTCTTTGATATCTCCGCTCAGTTCATTGGGTAAGTGGCCCAGGAAACAGTGAAGAAGAAGATGAGAGAGAAAAGAGAGGTGAGCATGATGTGATCGCTTGACGTGGTTAAGGGACGCGCTAATTATGCTCGTATTTTCTCAACTGGCGATGCTTCCTATGTCGGCTTTTTATTTCGTCTTTGGGGGTCCAAACAAGTCATTTGGGAATTCACACCCGGATTTAATTCTGGGCTTCCCATGAACGATAAACAAAATTCGCGTCGGCTCGCGAAAAGGAATTTGATATTTATTTCATTTTTGGTTTTCTACCGGAAAATCTGCGTGGAGCCAGATGCGCAAAGACCAGTTTTGGTCATTTGCTTTCTGGACCTCTGAGGGCAAACATCCGGTCCCTGGCATCACCACAAAGTAAATGCATAGGTGTGAAATACACAATGTGTAAATGCGTGAATGCGAATGTGGGTGTGAATGTTAAGATGTATACGTGAGTACCATAATACTTCCCCCAGATTGAAATAAATGTATACTATATATTTTTTTAAATATGTCCTATAAAAGTTGATTGCTGAAAAAGAAGGGCAGGGGTGTGAAAAGTTGCTGAATTCACATTGCCGCTTATTGTATTAGTAACGTTATGGTAGATTGACATCCACCATATTAGATCCGCACATAAACACACATAGTGAACTGAAGGGTGGGAAAAATTGCTTTGATCAGTGTGCAGAAGAAAAAAGTCCTTTCCACTGAATTAAAGTTGAAGTTGGAAGTTTGCATGCGATGTATGGCATCGTTATGGAATTCGTTGTCGTCTCCCGTAGGTTGAAAAGAAAAAGAGTCGAAGTTTGAAATGCGCGCGACTAGAGGTTAGAGCGCTGTTTAATATAGCATGCTCTGGAAAAGTCTCGGTAGATAGCTGTTAGAAATTCTTCTAATTAATTCCAAAGCTCCACGTTGAATTGCTTATTCGATGAGTGCGTGGATTTATGTTGGCGTTAGAAGAATGAACAGTTGGGAATAAACTTTGATATGCAAAGTAGTCGGTTGATGCACCGTGTTGACGATGTGATGATACCGAGTGTCGATGCGCGTTTAAAAGAAATGAAGGAGAAAAATGTCAGTGAGTCGACTTTGTTTCAATCTTTTTCTGGGCAGCCTGGAAGAGATGACAGGTATCCAGTCTGTGTGGTCGCCATCTTGCTGAAGGAATAAAAACACATGATGGAACGTGACGAAAAGAATTCGCGCCAAACTGGAACGTTGGAGTTTAAAAACACCTTTTCAAGATTTTAAGATGCAAATTTGACGTTGAAATGAGTAGCTAACCAAAATCTGTAGAAATGTTGATAACATTAGGAAGTTTTCTCAGAGGAATGAAGAAAGTTGCAATTTCTACAAAGAAATTAAACAAATGGGGTTAGGTCGTGGCTCATCTGGCTGAGATGCTGCTACGATATAAATTTTCAGAGCACTGAATTTTTTCTTTGAAAAAAATTTTAAACGATCTCTGGGCTGAGCAATGAAGACGTTGATAAGGACTTTAGAAGGAATCTGATTACTAATGAGCTGATTTTGTTTTTTGGAAAACTGCTGTCCAAAACTCATGAATCAAACTGTCAGGTTCCCAAGAGTTCCAAGAAGGATTGGTTTAGATTTTCGAGTCAATGTGAAAAAACATTTCGTTGGGTAGAGCCGAGTTCAGATGTAAAATTATGTCTTAAACCCAACAATGCCAGAATGAATAACGCCGATCAAATCACGTCGGGGTCACCAAATTTTGGCGGATACTGTAGTATCCACTAACGATATTTCTATTACGATTCGGCGTAAGATGGCATAGGAAATAAGACAACGACACCGGAGTAAATAACAATTAAAACATGTATTATTAACAAAAGGTTACATAGAGTTGATTTAGCATGTAAATAGTGAAGGGAAAGTTATTTCCCTTGCAACGTTAAGAAAAATAAGAGAAAGTCACTTGAAGGTATTTTTTTTTAATCAGATCACCCCAAGCAAGGCAGTAACGCCACTGATGTTCAGGGGGCTACATAAGAGTGAAGAGATTGGAAAAGAGAAAACCGGAGACCGCATCCTAAACAGGAAACAAGGGATGAGCCTCTTCACCTGTTCAATAGATGTGGGTGGCGTTCATGAAAGATGAAACTGAAAAAGTAGAAAAAAGCTCCAATTAAAAATGTGTGTGTGTGTGTGTGCACATGTGTGTTAAAGAAATAAATTTGCCGCCTAATTGCGACCTGCAATAAGTGAGGGTATGTGAGCAAGAATTAAACCAATGTCCCTCTACCATACTGGATAGCAAAGGATCTCGCTCGATTTGGGAAACTGCTACACATTCTTCCGCTATCGCCGGCCGATAGCGAGGGCCCGACTGAAGGGATCACGTGTGTGTGGCTCCTTGAATACGCAAACTAAACTGCGCGGGAAAAATACACGTGATAGATAACTGAAAGGCGCGTGTCTCAAAGGTGAGAACACGCCAGACAGAAATTTGTATAAAGGACATACAGACAGATAAACAGACACACGCACAAACATCTTGCCTTATATATATATATATATATATATATATATATATATATATATTATCGATTTTCTGCACTATTGTAAGAACTGCAACCTTGAAACTTCTGAATATCGTTTCTGATGCCTTTGTCTGTGAGTGTATCAAATTTGATTGAAATCGGACCACTCCTTCTATAACCCGATTTTTTCGGTTATCGATATTTATCCGGGGTACCTCGACACAAAACCTAGCTAAGAACACTCGCAGACGCTTATAGTAGAACTGTGTAAATTTTCAAGAACATCAGTTCAGCCGTTTTGGAGTCTATACGTAACACACACACACACACACACACACACACACACACACACACACACACACACGCACACACAGAGACAAAGTTCCATTTATAAATAAGTTTAGATTTTCAACTGGGTTCATACAATGGTTAAAATATAAAATCTCAGATAAGACAGAATTTCTCAGACAAGTTTTTCTTTCCTGAAATTTAAACTCTAAAGTATTTAAAAAATAGTTTCAGATATTTTTTGATGAGTTGTTCAAAACCAAACAAAAGTGAACAATTTCGATGATGATTCTTAAAGCAGACGAATTCTTCAAAACTTGGGAGACTGTCTGACACAACATAGTGTATTCCTATCATCGTTTCTTGGTTAAGCTTCGAAAATACATACACTGCTTCCACTCCATAAATTTAAACTTTCTAGGCAATTCTAGTTGCGTTGTTTACTCTATATTTTTGTATCCGTCTTCTAATTTTTTCCATAAAACTTAATCTTGATTGGAATTAAGAAAATAAAAAATGCCAATAAATACATTTAAATCAACCGTAAAAATGTAAAACAAATTGAAATTGTAGTGTCGCTCCCTATCAATGCCTGAGTTATTTCCCCTTAACCAAATTGTTAAGCATTGCAAAAAGCTAGCGTCGTTTTGACACGCAAGAAATTTTACCGGTGAATATTTACTCAGCTTACCTACAAGGATGGTCTACTGCACGAGATCAATTAAATGTAGATCATCACACAAGTGGGTATATTAAGAAGTTGCCTAATCGCTGCAGCTTTTGCTTCAAGCTTTTAATCATCTGAGAGAACCTTTTCTTGCATGGTTGAGGCTAAACTGCAGGGGAGTGACTCATTGCGCCTTCCCGGGCTAATGTTTTCCGCTGACATGAAACAGAAATGTTATATTGAATCAATTGCTAGGTCTGCTGTTAGAAAGTTGGTTTACTGTGTCGTGCTGGACAAATTGTTCTCGCGAGAATCTATCGTACACATTTATAAGTCTGTGGGATTCCTACATTCACACCCACACACATACATAATTTATTTAACACATATTTGTAAAATATTATTATGTTCTCACTTTTACATCTATGAATTAAAACAACATGCGTGTTTTCATCTGCGAGACACGCTATGTTAGCAGGCCGTGATTGGTTAATCCTGACAGGTCATCCTGTGTTCACGTGTTAAATCCTATATCCGCGCATTTCGTGCGTCCATTTAAGGAGGCACACACGTGTTGTACGCCAGTTAGGCCACGATCGTGGGACAGCGATCGTGGAGACATGTGTTTCCTAATTCGAGCGAGATCTCTGCTATCAAGGTGGTAGAGTGACATCTGTATAATTCCCGCTCTTACACACCCGCACTTAATTGCAGGTAGCAATTAGTGGCGCGAATTTATTTCTTAAATACACAGACATTTCCTAATACAAACTCCAATGGGGACTCAAGAACTGTATGTACATTATTCTTCTTTTCAGAACTTTATTCAAATCAATCTTTCATTGAATATTTGACTTCTCTTAACAGTCTAAGGGAGAAAACTTCTCCTTCCATTCTCTCTTCAGTAATTTGCATGCTTCTCTCGATTACTTGTATTATTTGGTAATACATGTTTACTCTGGTGCTGTTTCTTATTTCCTGTGTTATGTGTTTGATCAATCGTGCGTCGTGTCGAGTCCAAAATATAAATATTGTAACAGTAGATGTATGCTACGGCTCTACCATTCGTCCATGCATCAAATATTGCTATGATCTGGTGCTTCTATGTATTTAGAGATTTTTGATAAAATACAAAATATAATCTGTTATATTATCAACCGTGACCTAGCATCTCGGCTTCATTCACTTTCCTACCACCGTAACGTAGCTTCCCTCTGCCTTTTCTCTAATTTCATGGTAATTGTTCTGATTAGCTTTCCTTTTTGGTACGTAGACTTTATGAATTTAAACGCAACACTAGATTGGCGCTATGGTTTCATTCTTTTACTTTCTGTTTTTTAAAATTTAAAAAATAATTTCACTCCAAACAAGTCAACAATACCACTGGAACGCAGGGGTTACATAGAGTAAAATTGAAAATGAATGAGAAAATTGAACATGGAGATGATTGAGGAGAGAACAAAGAAAAGGAACAGGGTTTAAGGAGACAGAAGATGTCGATTGACATTCAAATTTATAAAAATTGTAGTTATTAGGGGAGCAAGAAATCGAAAGCGATTTCCACAGGTAGGAAGTGCGAGAAAAACAAAATAGTTAGTGTGGAAGTGGTGTTTGCATCTTGCTAGTTGTGATGGTGAAACACACCTATTCCTCAGATAATGGACTCTCCCTCCTATAGTAATAAGAGTTAACAGGAAGTTAACTCGAGAAGTTCTTGGGAAGTTCATAAGAGTTCTTAGAAGTTCTAGAGAGTTAGTTACAGTTCTATTGGAGTTATAAAGTTAAATACCTAGGTAGTGTTCTAACAGAGGATGGTAGGTGCGACACAGAGATGCGAAGACGAATTGGCATAGCGAAGGATGCGTTCCAGAAGCTGTGTAGAGTATTGAGAGACAGGTAAATTTTGCTAGAAACAAAGAAAAGAATACTCGATCGTTATGCGACGTCTATTCTTCAATATGGCAGTGAATGCTGGAAAATCTCCTCAAAGATGAAGGAGAGATTCGAAGCAACCGAAATGTGGTTCTACAGAATGATGCTGAGGATACCGTAGACCGAACATGTAAGCAAGGACGAGGTTTTAGAGTGATAGAAACGAAAAGGAAACTATGACTTAACATCAGGAAAAGACAGCTGAAATTCCAGGAATATGTAATGAGAAAGGAGGGCTTGGAGAATCTGATACTCACAGGTCAGATAGAAGGAAAAAGAGATAGGGAAAAGCAATGCTTAACGTACTTGATGGGCATTAGCAAATGGACGGTAGAGCTAGGTTTGGGAGGAGTAACAGGAGAAAGCTTGTTAAGAGTTACTAAGGATAGGAAGCGGTGGAGGGCCATAATCGTCTACGTTCTGAAGGGAAACGGCACATAGAAGAAGAAGAAGAAGAAGAAGAAGAAGAAGAAGAAGAAGAATCTAAATTGGATTGATTTATACGTTGTTTAGTATTTTATGGTGGTGGTTGTATTCTATTTTGACGAATATGTGGTTGTATGAAACTTTGGTATATGGTCTGTACTGGCCATTATTCAGATCAAAGGTTACATCGAGGAAGGTGATCACTTTGGTGCTATTGGTGGTAGTGATGTTAAGTTCGTCACGAACTATATTGCTATAGAGGCAGGATAATATATATATATATATATATATATATAATCAAATTTGTTTTTATTTGAAATTAATTTAATTTACATTGCGACACGGAAATTTCTATGTTTCAAGAAATGTTCAATATGTAAAGGAATCTACCCGCGAAGAAAAAATAGAAATAGAGAAATTATTTGGTACAGATCCACTTTCAACCAAATGGTTAGCAGTACATTAGGCAAAAAAAAAAAAAAATTCTCGCTTTGATTAAGAAACATTTTTCGAATAATAATCCATTAAGCAAGGTTTTCAATAAAAGTACTCTAAAAGTAAGTTATAGTCGTACGAATAATCTGGAAAAAATTATAAAAATCATAATAACAATATTTTAAATAAAAATTTAAATTTAATTTAAAATAAAAATCATCCAATAACTAAAATCAATAATTTAGACAGTAATTAGTGTAATTGTAAAAACCCTATAAAATATCCATTGGAAAACAGGTGCTTTACAGAATCCATTGTTTATTAATGTACTATTTCTTCATAGTAATATAAAGATTGGCTGTAAAAAGAATGCGCTGAAAAAAAAAAAAAAAGATTTTCTCAACACATGTCTTCATTTAATAATAATAAGTAGAGAAATAGAACATCCCTATCGAAACATCTTTGGTATCTAGAAGAAACAAATAAAACTCCTACAAGAAAATGGAAAATTTTATAAAAAGCAAGAATATGTAAGTTTTTAAACAACTCATGCCCTTTGTGTCGATATGAGAAACTATATATTATCAAATTTCTTAAGAATAAAAATCTATTAAATAAACGGAATGAAATAGATATATGTAAAAATTGCAAAATGTTCACCTTAGAATATGGTTAAAAAATTCTTCATAATTGAATATCCATTAACTTATATCCGATAATTTGTTTTGTATTATGATATAATATGAATTAAATAGATATTAAAAATTTAAAAGTTTTTTAAAATTATTGAAAAACTGAGAAAAATGCATTCTGAGCCGAAATAAAAATAGTCAAAGGTTCCTTTAAGTCAGATCAAAAATATAAAATGTTTTCTTTCTTTCTTTTTTGTTTAAAAAAATGATAGGATACAGAGAAAGCTAAGACAATAATCTTGTAACAATTATGGGTGCATCACACTGGAAAAGAACAGTTTAGACGGTAGCTCAATAGACTGACACTTTCTCGTTCAGATTGAAAGAAGAAACCATGTATTTCCCAAACATATAACCTACATTTTCAAATTTAAAAGTTGGATTTCATTCTGATTAATTAAATTAGACACACATACATTTTTCTGTCTTCCATAAGAACTCTTTAAAAAAATAAGCGGATTGTTTTCTACATTCAAATGTAAATCATTTACACAACAATGAGTCAACATTGCCTGATGATGAGCTAAAATCTCGAAGCAGAAATTTCTGTGTCGTAATGTAAATAAAATTAATTTTAATTAAAAATAAATTTAATTATAATTATATTATGCTCTAGGATATAGCCCTGACGACTGTGAACATTATAACGGTATAAATGGAACTTTGTCTGTGTGTGTGTCCGTTACCTATAGACTCCGAAACGGCTGAACCGATTTTCTTGAAAATTTACACAGTTGTACTATAAGCGTGTGCGAGTGTTCTTAGCTAGGTTTTGTGTCGAGGTACCCCCGATAAATATCGAAAATCGATAATCGAAAAAATTGGGTTATAGAAGGAGTGGTCCGATTTTAATCAAATTTCATACACTCATAGACAAAGACATAAGAAACGATATTCAAAAGTTTCAAGGTTGCAGTTTTCAATAGTGCAGAAAATCGATAATATATATATCTATATCTAAAAGGCAAGATGTCTGTGTGTGTGTCTGTTTATCTGCCTGTATGTCTGTATTTTTTTCAACCCTTATATTTTAGTTTTTCCTTCGGGTTTGGCTCTAAGTAGGCATATTTGTAGTTCTTAGTCTCAGCCATGATACCATTTACTCAGAGGACTTATTTAGCCTTCAAAATGCAGTTTACGACGAAAGAAACTTATTTGATATCGATATTAGGAAATAAAAATTTGACTTACATCCATTCATTTTTTTTCAGTCTACGGTTTCGCTTTAACTGGAAACAACTATTACTTTTTAGTCTTTCGTGCCAACGCCCAAAGAGTCTGAGCTCCAGGACCATGGATTAGTTTTAAAGCTTTCATTACACTCGAGCAACGCCGGGCTATACTGCTAGTAAAAAATATGTTGGAATAATAAATACGATTTTTTTTATCTGTATTCACTGCAAACATCTTTTTACTTTGTCCGTTTTTATATATTTTGCTGTTGATCGAGTTCTGGGGGAAACAATATGCACACACACACACACACACACACACACACACACACACACACACACACACACACACACACACACACACAATGACTTAGTCAAAATTTTGCATTCACATTCTGTTATACTCCGGCTGAATTTGACCTGGATGAATCAAAGGGCTAAGAGCGGATTGGCTTGCATCAAACTGCTTGCTTCATTCCAAATGCGTGAATCAAAAAATCCAAGTAGGTGAGGCGTAAAAAGGAAGAGAGAAAGAGAAGAAAAAAATGACAGGTGACAATATTCTCCAGCTCCACGACAAACTTAAAATAGAAAACAGACTATTCTTGTTTGTTTCGACGTCAGATCAGGAAAGAAACGTCAATGGAGGGTATTCATTAAGCACATAAAAGGCTATATTTATGAATACTGCAAATTCTACAAGTAAAAAGCCAAGGGTGCTAGCTACTGTACAAACTCATATGAAAAGATTGCGGGAAAATCTATCTATCTATCTATCTATCTATCTATCTATCTATCTATCTATCTATCTATCTATCTATCTATCTAGTGCAATCTTTCGCTTGTAGAAAATAGGAAAGGAATATATATATATATATATATATATATATATATATATATATATATATATATATAGTCATCAGCAGACAGATCTGTTTCGTTGTATCACAGCTCATCAGTACGGTTAGACAACCAATTGCTTTTAGCCAGGATTGAAAACCGGCCGAATTGTCATCGGCGATTCTACCTCTGATCTAGGAGAAGGCAGACTTTTAGCGTGTAAACATATGCTGGTAGCTAAGAGTGTTCTAATTCATTACTGAATGAACGATATATATATATATATATAATCTACTCTAACATTTTCTGACCGTTTATGAAACTCACTTTCATTTACTTGCTTCCCTGATAGCTGCAATCTCCAAAAGTTTAAATGCAACGTCAAATGCCATCTTTTATCTACTTGATTCCCATCGACCTCTTATCTTTTTTTTCGACATCCTGTATACCTTTTTTGTTCTCTCACTGCAACCCCCCTGCACACCAGTAGCATTTCTGCCTTACTTGGGGTGAAATGATTATATATATATATATATATATATATATATATATATATATTGTCATTCGTAGACAGATCTGTTTCGCTGTATCACAGCTCATCAGTACGGTTAGACTCCGATTGCTTTTTAACCCAGGATTGAAACCCGACCGAATTGGCTTCAGTCTACCCCTGGGCTATGGGCGTTCGGTGGAAGAAAGCAGACCTTTTAGGGCATATATTATCATTATACGCGCCCAATATATACTACGTTTAAAATTAATAACGAGATGACATTTTCTATCCTGTTCAGATACTACTGGTTGGAATTTAATGAAATTATCAAAGAATGATGACATGATGTACATATACCTACTCTGTAAAAATTGTAGGATTCTATAAAAAGGAATAGAAGTCACGGTCATTTTCTAATTTACTTAAATTATTAGTGTGTCAAATTATTAGCGATGTGTAATAAAAACCCATTAAAAAATAAGAAAAGAAAGTTACACTTTAATTGCTTCATTCACAGATTTTCTTATTGATATGTACTACAATTTAGATAAAATTAAATCGAAATAAAAAAATAAAACAGACTTCAATTATGATAGTGGATTTGGTTAATATGAGATATGTGTTCCTTTTTTTACTTTTTAAATGAACTGGAAAATGCATTGGTCCATCGAACATGGCAAATTCTGGATCTCCTCTGATGTAATTACACGTGATACTTTAACTATTTCTTGCCATAAGTCTTCTTTATTTCTAAACTAGCAGTATAGCCCGGTGTTGCTCGGGTGTAATGGAAGCTTTAAAACTAATCCATGGTCCTGGAGCTCAGACTCAGCCTAAAGAATATTTGTGAGAAGTTTGGTGAGAATCGGATAAAGTTTGTAGATTTGTACAAAGGACATACAGACAGATAAACAGACACACACACACACACACACACACACACAAACATCTTGCCTTTTATATATATATATATATATATATATATATATATTATCGATTTTCTGCACTATTGTAAGAACTGCAACCTTGAAAATTCTGAATATCGTTTCTTATGTCTTTGTCTATGAGTGTATCAAATTTGATTAAAATCGGACCACTCCTTTTATAACCCGATTTTTTCGATTATGGATTTTCGATATTTATCGGGGGTACCTCGACACAAAACCTAGCTAAGAACACTCGCAGACGCTTATAGTACAACTGTGTAAAATTTCAAGAAAATCGGTTCAGCCGTTTCGGAGTCTATAGGTAACGGCCACGCACACACACACACAGACACAGACACACAGACACACACATACACATACGTACAGACAGAGTTCCATTTATAAATAAGTTTAGATTGGTATCCACTCTCATAGACACGTCGCTTCAGAATGCTCCGCAAGTTTTCAATCGTGTTTAAATCAGAAGAATTTAGTTGCCAGTTCATTAAGCCTAATTTCTGTATTAACTCCGTATTTTTATGCACTAAATATAAAGGAGCATTATCTTGAATAAATACGATGGTTCTCCTAAAGATGCTCCTTTGATATTTAATCAATATTACAGCTGCTTTTTGCGGAAGACTATATAAGTGTCTGCGGTTATTTTTCTACTGTTAGGCACTCTCCACGGACCAACCATGATACCTCTAATAATACCGTCCCACACCGTAATTCCTCCAACTCCTGTTTGTTGGCGTGTCAGTTGTTGATGACGATCCAGTTCATTTACGACCCAAACTTTGCTTCAATCATCAGGCCATCAAGTATTGCATGACTAACTTTCAAGAAATCAAGCTTCATATTCTCCTTTGATCATTCGAAATGCACTTTTTGGACAATGGACACGATTGTTTACATTTGCTTTGTAAAACATCTAAGATCTAAGATGGTTGCTGAATTAATCAAATCACACGTGTCAAACGCAACTAAAATATTTTTTTATTAAAAAGAAAAAAAATGAGCCTTTATATTTAATTTTTATTCCGAAGTTTTAAAAATTTATTTGGTCAACAAAAAAATGTGAATATTTTCCCCCGTAATGTTGAAACAAAAGAAATATTAAAAAAAAGTATTTTTTCAAACAAAAACAAAATATGTAAAATAAAAAGTGACATCTTCTCCTACTACTAAAATGTTCTGTGTTGCACGGGCAACGCCAGGCTATGATGCTAGTATATATATATATTTCATTTGGAATTCAAATGAAACATATTCAAAAGTTATACAATATAAATGTATTGAACACTTTTTAATACAACTGTGTACTGGTCTAATTTAATTATGACCAAAACCTAACTGATATATATATATATATATATATATATATATATATATATATATATATATATATATATAAAATAACAAACGCAGTTTGCAAATTTGCAATGCGGTTCTATGACGTCACTGCGTTGGTTATTTTTGGTAACTATTGCCGTTGCTTAGCGGAGTTTTATGTCATTCATTGTCTCTTATATTTAACAGTATATGTTTAGAAAATTATTTGCTGTCCCGATACACTATATATATATAGTGTATACATTACTTGTAAGACACTATATATAGTGTATACATTACATGTAATATATATATATATATCTTACAAGTAATGCAAACTAATAGGTTGGCAGTCCACTGTCGTGATGTGCATTATTAAGAGTGCTCGTTACTTAGTAGAGGATTATATATAAAAAGAAAAGAAGTGTCTGACTCTCTAGTCTATCTATGCTTTATTTCTATCATAGAAAATCCGACAGTAATAAAATTTTATATCAGTTGTACCAAGAATCCTTTTAAAACCCGCCATTTAATTTCACACCTTATCTTTTAATTTGCAGCAATAGCGCATCATTTCTATTTATCATAGGCAATTAAAAGATGCCAATTTACCGTAAAATGGAAAGTATTAAAAAAAAACAGAATTTGTAAATCTTTACATGCGCCATGTTTTCTATGTTTACAGGAAAAATTACAAATATAATGCGAAATTGAAGCGGTTTTACGTCAACGAGTACAAATAATGAAACTGAATTTTTAAAAAAATTTAATTCAATTCAAATGAAACCCATTTATTAAGATTTTTTTAGGTTTATGACTTGAATTGGAATTTTGAAAAGGATTTCATATTTGATTATAAATGTAGAAACATAAAATGATGTAATGTAATTCTCCCTGAAAAGTCAGTAAATAAAAGATTGTTTAAAAATTAAAAATATGTCGGATTTAAGCCATTCTTAATATATATCTAAACTTATTTATGAATGGAATTTTGTGTGTGTGTGTGTGTCCGCTCCTATAGACTCCAAAACGGCTGAACCGATTTTCTTGAAAATTTACACAGTTGTACTATAAGCGTCTGCAAGTGTTCTTAGTTAGGTTTTGTGTCGAGGTACTCCCGGTAAATATCGAAAATCGATAATCGAAAAAATCGGGTTATAGAAGGAGTGGTCCGATTTTAATCGAATTTGATACACTCATAGACAAAGACATAAGAAACGATATTCATAAGTTTCAAGGTTGCAGTTCTTACAATAGTGCAGAAAATTTGATATCGATACTAGGAAATCAAAATTTGACTTACATCCATTCATTTTTCTTTCAGTCTACGGTTTCGCTTTAACTGGAAACAACTATTGCTTTTTAGTCTTTCGTGCCAACGTCCAAAGAGTCTGAGCTCCAGGACCAGGGATTAGTTTTAAAGCTTTCATTACACCCGAGCAACGCCGGGCTATACTGCTAGTGATCATTAAGTTTGTAGATCATTAGTCGTGACTTCGCTCTTCACTGGTTGCCTCATATTTACTGTCTTTGGTATGAACTTAGCTAAGCTGTAAATATAATATTATGAACAAGATGATACTTCATCAGGCCCTGTGGATTGGCGTTACAAAATAACATTGGTTGGTTTTATGGCATATCAACACCTCGGCGGGTCATTTATTGACAACTAAATTTTTATTGCTGGTAATACCTTTCCTTTTCAAGGATTTATTGTTGTTTTTATATAAGTTTTGTGTCTAGTAATACTTTTTTTCTTTTCGAGTACCAAGATTCATTGGGATTTGTTTATTAAGAGCAGGGTCCCCAAGTCCTATCCTGTTATTTAACCCGTAACTGGAGGGAAGGGACAGATTAATACCTTTCCCAAGGGTACCAGTGCTTAAGTGAATGCAGGGTATTCAACTGGAATTCGAGCTCGGCTCACCGATTTCTCTTTCCGAGCCGATCTCCACTGCACCACAACGCACATACGTCACTAAACGCTTACAGCACCTGGTATTCCTAAGCGGTCACCCATCTCAGTACTGACCAGGCTCAACGTTGCTTAACTTCGGTGATCGAGCGAGAACCGGTGCATTCAACGTGATATGGCCGTAAACCAACAAATTAAGAACTTTTCCAAATAATGAAATAAATAAATGCTTCATTTGAACGCTTTTAAAAGCAACAGTAGCACAAATGGGTAGTGCCGGTAACTATAAAAAATGATATAATAAAGCCTTTATTTTTCCACACTACTAAAAACAAAAGGTTTGTAAAGAAACTTTCATTAGTTTTAGAAAACGTTTTAGCATTTAGTAGATTTGAGAAGTTTGATTTCCTGAAAAACTGTTTTAATAAAGGTAGATTTTATAAATTTCAAACGATTGAAATGTTAACTGTTGGCTTAAATAATAGCGAATGTTTCCTTATAGGGAGACAGTTTTTCTCATCGTTACTGTTGCCATTATCATTATTGGAATGTTTGGTTTTCGATCTCGATAGAAATTTCTGACGACGTAGCTTCCAAAAAAAGTTTTTCACATGCGAATCAAGGTCTTCTTTCCCACCATATTTCGTTTTTTCTTTTTTAATTTTATCCGGTTACGTTTTTTTTATTTTTATGTTGAGCCAACACATAAAAAAAAAAAATCAGTGACCATTAGAAACTCTTTTGCCAATTGCTTCCATATTATTATTCAGTTAGTCAGTTAAGCGCCATACGTAATACACGCTTGGGCAATCATGTCTCGGGAGAGACATGACTGACTGGACAAAAGATTATACCGCAGTAGGTTGCCATTACTTTCTGCGGTAGACTGGTGAATTATATTATTATATTAATAAGTAGTAATTAGTGGGGTATTGGTTTATTATTTCATGACGATAGAAAACCGATCACCCACTTTATGTCCAGTAGAAGCTTTAATTGTCTTTCCAACTACTCAGTCAGTCAGTTAAGTGCCATACGTGATACACATTTGGGCGATCATGTCTCGGAAGAGACATGACTGACTGGGCAAAAGATTGTACTTCATCAATGCTCATCTTGATGTAATCATTTCCCAAGTAGGCATCTACGCTCGTCTCAATAAGAAATCTGACAAGGCTGACAAAATAAACCTGCCGCTCTTCAAAATAAACCTACAATTTATGATTGAATGGGGCGAGGAAATGGCTCGTAAATTTTAATACCTTCAAAACGAAGCTGCTCTCCTTTAACCATCATAGAGAATCATTCCTGGCTACCATTAGAATGAATGATGTTAATCTCCTAGAGAGCAACACACATCGCCTCCTTGGACTTACTCTCTCAAATGATTTCAAATGGAATGTCTACATCAGAATGCTGCATCTACTGCTAATAAAATTGGATTACTATGTCGGGCTAAGAAGTTTTTCTCGTTAGAATCCACTTTGCACACTTAGTAATCTACCATTGGTCGATGCATTGAATACTGTTGCCAAATCTCGTCGGGTGCTCCTGCTATTCATCTTCTTGACAAAACTCCAAGAAATATCTGCAATATAATCGATCATAGCATCTCGCCTTCAGTCACTTTCTCACCGACGTGATGTGGCTTCCCTCTGTCTTTTCTACAAGTATTTTCATGGCAACTGCTATCAGGAGCTTTTTTCCCTGGTTCTCCGACCTCATGTATTTACTCATGCTAATAGATTGGCATGTAGGTCCCACCCTTTTACCGTCGAAATAGTTAAATGTAACCACTTCTTCTACTCGAACAGTTTCTTTTCTCGCACTTCTCGTTTATGAAAGTCCCTACTGTTTGCTTGCTTCTCTGATCGCTACCATCTGCAAAGTTTAAATGCATCGTCAGTTGCCATCTTCTATCTACTTGCTTTCCATCCATCTCTTTGCATGAATTTGTCTAAATATATAAGTCTGTTATATATATTAATTTGTTAAATATACAAACCTCTTGAAATTGTTCTTAACATTTTGTTCGATTTTTAATAATTCGATTCGGCGTTGATACGCCGTAAACAAAACAAACAAAACAAATCCATCTCTTATCTTTTCTTCGACATCCTCTGCACCTTGTTTTTTTTTCTCTCTCTCTCTCTGTAACCCTCTGCCCATCTTTGGCGGTTCTTCCTTGCTTAGGGTGAAACGTTTATATATATATAAAAAAAAAGATGTCAAGGGATATTTTGTCTTTTCTTTTTCTGTTCAGTTCTCAGTGTTTCCAATAACTTCGAGATTTTACTACTAAGCCAATGGATTGAACTTACTGTCATCAAATTTACGCAACAAGCTTTAATCCCTCTACCCCCGGTTATTGATTTAGACTCAATAGAAACGGCGAGCAACAACGTGACATTGCTAGATATGGACAGCGAAATGGAACAATCCCCGCCCATAAATTAAATACAAGGTCCTCTTTGTAATTTCTTAACTGTTACCTGAAGAAGGCCGGAACGTTGTGCTAAAAATGAGGACGTTAGTTGCGAATGTAAATAACTACAGATAAATTGTGCACAGCTGGACATTACACGGAATCAATTAGTTGCAGGCGTCTTTCACGTTCACTTTGATTGCTATGATCGCTTAAGGAAATTGGTAACATGTCATCTTCAAACAAGCGTTTTTTTTTAATTTCCTAAAGCTATTAATGTTAGCACCTACAGGAGGTAGAAAAAACCGAGTTCAAATTACGACTCCTTCTAGTTATTTAAATGAGAGAACACCGAGAATGGCATGTATTTATCTCTTCTCTTTTTAGCTGGAGGTAAAATAATATAGCAAACTGAAATCTCTAGCATTGATTATCACACAATTTAGGAAAAGGACAGTTTTGTATTCCAAATTGTGGAGAAGGTAATGGGAAACCATCTCATTATTTTTCTCAAGAACAATAATGGCAACACACAGTCTATAGATATTAAAAGAAGATTGTGTAGAATCGTGATTGCTATTCATAATGAAGAGATATCTTTTACTTCACAACATAGGCGATCGTGATTCTCCACAACTTCCTGTCACTTTTAGTTCTTATTAATGTTTGTTATTTTAAATAATTTCATCCCAAGCAAGGCAGTTTTATTGCCACTGGTGTGCAGGAGCTTACATAGGAGGAAAGTGATGCAAAAGAAGAACAGGTTATAGGGGGTGTCAGTGAATGGTAAGAGAAGGATAAGAATACTGGTGTGATGAGAGTAGATTGAACAGAGAAAAGAACAAGAGGGAAAGGATGTGAGTAAGAGAGATAGGCGATGACAATTGACCTTACATTTAAATTCTTGGAGATTGTAGCTGTCGAGGAAGCAAGTATACAGAAGGGAATTCCACAGGCGGGAAGTACAAGAAAAGAAGCTGATCGAGTAGAAGTTGCGGTTACATTTTATTGGTTTCATTGTAAAAGGGTGGGACCTAGTTGCTAGTCTAGTAGCTCGAGTAAATTCATGCAGAGGGGGCACCAGGGGGCTAAGCTCGTCGGAGCCGAAGCCGTAAAAGTATTTGTAGAAGTGACAGAGGGAAGTCACATTACGCCGGTGAGAAAGTGACTGCAGTTGTGCTACCAAGTCGAGATCGATCACATTGCAGATTCTCCGTTGGATTTTGTCAAGAACCCCGAGGTGAATAGCAGATGATCGGGTGCCCCTGCTATTCATCTCGGGGTTCTTGTGGGTGACAGCACGGGTGACACGGGCGGATGGTAGATTTATATATGTGCAGGATGGATTCAGACGGGAAAAGCTTCTTGGCCCTACACAGTGAACCGATCTTCCTAGCAGCAGATTTAAGTATGGATTCAATATACTCATTTGAGTTTCGGTCTGATGAGAGAGTTAGGCCGAGGAGGCACAGTGTTTTGCTTTCAGGGAGACTAGCCTGATCCATGCTAATGGGGATAGAAGCGATTTTCTGTGGTGGTTAACAGATAGTAACTTAGAAGTATTATAATTCACGAGCCATTTATTACCCCAGTCCACCACAGATTGGAGGTCCTTTGCAAGCTCAGCAGCGAGATTCTCTATGTCAGCCTCAGCTGATTTCTGTTATAGGCGAGAGTAAATGGTGGTGTCGTCAGCGTAGATGCCTAATTGGGATCTGATTACATCGGAGAGATCGTTTGCGTAGAAGGCCAGCATGCCAGACTCTGTCAAACGCTTTAGAGATATCCAGGGCAACAGCTCGAGCTTCACCGTTTTTATTGAGAGCCTGGTATATATACTCAGTGATTGTTATTAGCATATCAGCAGTAGACCTGGTGAAGCGGAAACCATACTGTTTGTAAGAGAAGAGACTGTGGGCTGTGAGATGTTGCGCCAACTCGGAGTTGATAATGGCCTCGAACACCTTGCCAAAAAGCGATAGGAGGCTGATAGTGTGATAATTAGAGAGGTCCGAGGGTTCTTCAAAATTCTTAAATATAGGAAACACAGAGAAGGACTTCCAACAGGCAGGAAAGCAAGAATTAGAGAGGCAGTAGTTATAGAGTTTGGAGAGGACAGAGGAGAGTTCAGGGGCACATTTCTCCCGGACAATGATTGGGATTCCGTCACCTCCGCTCGCTTTATGGAGGTCAAGATTTGAAATTATGTCAGAGATCAGCGAGGGGTTAATGCGGACGTCGTTCAGTTGGGCACGTACAGATACTACAGACGAATCTAGTGTCGAGTTTGTGGAGAATCTGCGAGCAAAGCACTCGGCCTTGTTCGCTGAAGATGTGAGGACCTCAAATTCATTGATTAGAGGAGGGATTGAGGACTTACTGTTATTTAGTACATTTTTACAGAGCCGCCAGTAGTCTTTGGGGCCGAACTTACCGGATGCCATACGTTGCTTCATTCTGTCAGCAAACAGCAGCTTAGCTTCATTAAGTATCTTCTTGCATTCATTACGAGCAGAGGCAAAAAAGCGCCTGTTATGGTCCGACGCGTGGCTCCTATAAAGCCGGAAAAAGTGATTCTGGTGGGTGACAGCGGCCGAGCAAACAGGGGTGAACCAGGGAGACGAATGGAGTTTAAGTTACAACTTGCTGGCTGGGATGAAAGCATCGATGCCAGCCTTAACTGAAAAGGAGACCTCGGACGCACAGTATTCAACGGGAAGACTAAAAACTTTGTTTCAAGGGACGTAACACAGAAAATCAGTCTGCTCTTTTTTTTACCGCAGTAAGACATTTTGCTGGTCTGAGTTTCTTGGGTGGACTGGGAGTGATTGCTGCAAAAAAAAAAAAAAAAGTAGCCATTCAAAACAACGTTCATTTTGCAATTTGATATGAAATATTGAACTAATTTAATAATTAGTTCGGAAATACCATAAACTTTCAGCATGTAAAAACCAGTATGACAAGCTGGTATCCAACGCAACAACCCGATCTTCCTCAATCTCATATAAAGCTTGATAAAATCCTTCGGCAATTATCTTTAATACATTAGCAGTTGACTTAGAAAATCGAAAGCCATATTGATTTATCTGACAGAAGGCCAAGGGGAGGTGAGATGCTTAACAACTTCAGAGTTAATAAGAGCCTAGAGAACTTTACTAAAAAGTGGTATAAGACTAACAGTCCGATAATTAGAAGGATCAGACGGTTTGCCTGATTTCTCAAAAACTGGAATTACAGAAGAGGATTTTCAACAAGCTGGAGATTTTCCTTATTTATAACGAAAGTTTCTTTTTTCTTAATACTTTAATTTTTGGAAGACGTGTTTCGTTATTCCAAATCGTCTTCTTATTTCAGGGTCGCATTTTCTGTACTCTGTTAAAAGACTTCCTAGTTAATTAAATATTTGTGCTTGTTCGCCGACAACCATCCATTCGGTCTCAGAAATAAGTTGTTAACGAGTGTCGATAGTGGCAAAGAGAATATTTCCGGTTTTTCAATCGGCTTTATTGTGAAACGTTCGGGCAACTTATAATCAATGTGCATATTTCCAATTATATCTGATTCAGTTATCAGCCAAAACCTGCAAGTTAAATCCTGTCACAAAGTCCAGTGGATGAAGGAAATGCTTTGATAAATGTTATTCATTTTTTACTTGAACATTTTCATTGGACAATAAACGAGAAGTGGGGGTGCTAAGCGTGACAATTGACCATCGCTTGGCTATGAATCATTTGAATTTTGCCTGTCACAACACGTAGATAATACATTTCCTCTTTCAACGAATCCTTACAGAAAACATCGGTTACTAAATCAATCGTGCCAATCAATGCGATCCTATATGCAATGAACTGACGATTCAGAATAAAACATATGTTAAATATATATATATGAAATATATATATATATATATATATATATAAATGATATATATATATATATATATATATATATATATATATATATATATATATATATATATATATATATATATATATATATATTCGTTTGGAAACTAGTTATTTCCTTAACCTAGGTTTCAATCTTTTGCTATCTTTATCTCTGATATTGAGCACTTTATCCTATAAAAATAGCACACATTAAAACTATACTTCTTTGTAACCCTATTTCCACATAAAAATAAAAAAAAATACTTCTTGGTTTCATACAACGGAGCGAAGGAAATTATTATTAGTGGTATTGTTGGTTTTGCAGTTTATTGTAATTCGCGATATGAGCTCTGCTTAAAAAATATTTAATAGTTATGTACTTGTAAAATCCGAAAAATAGACAAATTAGCTGGAAATTGGGGAAAAGGGAAAAATATATTTTTCCCATTGTATTCAGATCCGAATTTTTGCCAGGTAAAATGGAAGACGAAGATAGTCAAAACAAGTTGTCAGAAACTTTTGATGGGGTTAGGGTAAGATCAGATCCTTAGTTCCCATATTTTGATGGGAAATGGTTTAAAAAATTTTGAAAACCTAAAATGATGTAATGAAGAAGAAAAGGACGAAGAGAAAATTACGTCATGTGAGGTGTTGTTGCCTCATTCTTTAAACCATAACTCCACCTTGAAATGTGTAGGAGGAAAAGACTTTTTGTTTAAATTAAATAATCTCATTGGTCAAAGTTTTGATTTGCATCTATTCCCCAAGAGAATTGGGGACAACTATAAAAATCGAGACCCCAGTTAGTTTGAGTTGAGTTGGAGTTGCTGTCGAGATGTAACGACTGAGGGAAAAGTGTTCCCAACTGGGGACTACTGGTCGCCTTCCATAAAGCTCCGGGCTAAAGATGTAAAGAAACGTAAAAAAGACTGCCGCCGATCAACTTAAAAGAGTTAAAGTCGAATAATGCGCCTCCAATAGCGCCCTAGTTAAAGATGTATAGAAACAGAATGAGCCGAGAAAGAGGTAAACTAGCAGAAAAGAGATTTTTTATAACCGAGCGAAGGAGACAATATAAATCTATTATCATCAGCAGAACGTCCCACTTCGGCCGTTTCCGTAAAGCTTCGGTATAGAGCCAAGTTCCAGTTTCAGATCTGCCGAGTGACAGAGACCAAACGACCCCACCACTGCCGTCGCTACCGTGGCTACCGTTTGCTCCACTTCTGCTATTTCCGTAAGGCTCCGATAAAGAGCTCTGAAAGAACTTTATTTTTTAAAAAAGTAATTGGGTGAATTGAAAGCTATGATTTTTCTTAACAAAGATTTCGCTTCATTATAAAAAGACTTTTTTATTGGGAAAATTGAAATGAATCTTTCTCTCCGCTGTAAACTTTGAAATTCGGCGATTGTACATTCTGCTTTTATTATTAATTATTTTTTTTATATACATAAAGACTTTTTTCGCAACTCATCCAGGCGTCTTCGAACTTATTTATTTATTTATTTTTTGGTGCCATGTTTATTTTATTTTCAACACAAGTGTACACGTGTGCCCGGTCTGGTTTGAGTTGGTAGAGAAACTGCTATCGGGTTTCAACGTGTCTTTCCTGAGATCAAAGAACAATGTGTGGGCAGGAAAGTTCACCGTTGTAATAGACGTCTTGAAGACCACCTACCGTGACGAGATCAGGACTAGCGGCCCGAGAGTGTCGTCATAGCTGGTGCCGTTTTGACAGCATCAACCCTGACTCAGGTTCCGTTCATCATCATCACCACAGGTTTCGGACCAAGTAGCAGCGAGCCAGTCGCGGGCAGAGTGTCACATCTTAACACACACACACACACACACACACACACACACACACACACACACACACATATATATATATATATGTATATATATATATATATGGAAGGATAGAGAAAACAGAGAGAGCGAGAGAAAGTAAATTTGAAATGATTCTGATACAGCAAGAATGGTTCAATTCTGAGGTTGCCTTTCAGGTCGGTCCTCTCTGAGATTGTCTTCCAGATCAATTCTCTATGACGTTGTCTTCCAGGTCAATCTTATATGAAGTTGCCTTCCAGGTCAATAATCTTTTCCAGGTCAGCCCACAATGATATTTGCTTCCAGGTCAACCTTCTATAAGTTTACTACCTATGTAAATTCTATGAGGTTGTCTTTCAGATTAATCCTCTTTAAATTTACCTTCCGGATCAATCCTTTCTGAGTTTGCCTTCCAAGTCAATCCTCTTTGAAGTTACTTTCCAGATCAATCCTCTATGAGATTGCCATCAAGGTCAGTTCTTTATGAGATTACCTTCCACGTCAACCCTCTTTAAACCTGCCTTCCAGGTCAATTTAAAGACTCCAGATGATCAAGTTCCGCAGCCGTATTAACGGCTTTTACCGTCTGTCATACTGAATATAACTTTCAATGGACGTGTAATTTTTTTCTGCTGTTAATGATGAACATGGATAGTCGTCCCGCAAATTCGTACACATGTCACCAGACCTTACATATTCGACAAATACTGCAACAAGTACACGTTGAATTTCTGTTGGGTGTTTTTCACTAAATATGCACATCTTTTGTTACAGATCTCACCTCTTCTTGCGCACAGTTTATGGTGGCAGCCATCTGTTGTGACGCCCTATACACATGCAACTAAAGACCTTTAAGCCTGTTACAAAAAGTATTGTCTCCCCCTGTTGTTAGGTGTTTACGCTTTTTACAATGTTTTAATTCTGGTTGATTCTGTGCATTGCTTTGGGCCATCCCGCGTAACTAACTCAGGATGTTCCCTATCTATCTATCTATCTATCTATCTATCTATCTATCTATCTATCTATCTATCTATGATTTTTTAAGCAAATTCGGTAAATGTATCTGTTAAAATGAGATGTCAGTGTTATTTTCCTTTTTTGCGTCATTTAGACGACAATTCACCCACCGCACCCTCTTTATATATATATATATACACACTACCGGCCATAATTATTAGGTAACCCCAGTATCTTAAAACATGTATTTCATATTATGTTTTAGTATTTATTGCCAAGTGAGTAAGTGTAAATGAAACTAGAATGGTTCTTTTGTTAATACTGCACAATAACATGTTCATCAAATGAGTTTATAAATATTAAATACTTACCTATATTGCAGTTTCATCAATGAAAGAATGAAGAAAATTTAAGATGATTCGAACGAGTTCATCTTTTCTTCCTTGACTTGTAAAATTTTCAAAGTAATAATAACAAAACAATCATTCTATTTTCATTTAGAATTATCCACTTGGCAATAAATACTAAAAATAGTATGAAATACATCATTTCTTTTAAAAAACTGGGGTGGCCTAATAATTATGGCCGGTAGATATATATATATATATATATATATATATATATATATATATATATACGTGTGTGTGCGTGTGTGTATTTATTTATTCATAGTTTATTTTGCAGGCAACAGGTGTAGACTATTGAGTATATTGATTAGAAAGTATGACGTTCATAAAAAGAATTGATCATTAGAAAACAAGTTGTTAGCGAAGTGTTTGAAAGAGTTTCAGGAAGGAAAAAATTAGTGATAAACCAAGGACCTAATTCTAAAATAAGAAAAGAAAAGAACTTGCTTTCACTGAATATTAAGTATTGATTAATTACAATAAGGGATTGGATACTCAATAATGGATTGGATACTTATAATAATGGATTGGATACTTATAATAGTGGATTGGATACTTATAATACTCTGATTACGACGGTACTTATAGTGTGACTATTTTATGTAAAACGTTAATTATCTTTCCTGTCAATTAACAACCACAGACAACCGCACCTCCCTCCCATTAGCATGGAACAGGCTTGCCTTCCAGAGAGTAAATCACTACGCCTGCTTGGCCTGACACTCTCAGCGGACCTCAAGTGGAATGACTACGTCGAATCCATTGCTAAATCCGCAGCTATGAAAGTCAGCTCTCTGTGCAGGGCCCGGAAATTCTTTCCGCCTGAATCTATTCTGCAATTATATAAATCCACCATCCACCCGTGTATTGAGTACTGCTGCCACATCTGGTCGGGTGCCTCTATTCTCCTCGGAGTTCTTGACAAAATACAGCGAAGAATCTGTAATGTGATTGATACCGACTTGGCTGACCGCCTGCAGTATCTCTCTCACCGGCGTGACATGGCATCCTTATGCCTCTTCTATAAATACTTTCATGGCTTCTGCTCTGACGAACTTAAATCACTGGTGCCCCCTTGATGCGAATATGCACGAGATACTAGATTGGCAACTAGGTCCCACCCTTTTATAGTGAAACCGATGAAATGTAACCGCAATTTCTACTCCAACAGCTTCTTTCCTTGCACTTCCCGCCTTTGGAATTCCCTACCGCATGCTTGCTTTCCAGACGGCTACAACCTCCAGGAGTTTAAATGTAAGGTCAATAGACACCTCCTAACACACTAACTCACACCCACTCTCACCAACTCTCTCCCTATGTACATCCTAAGTCGTCTATCACCCTTCTTTTCACATTTCCTATACCCAATCCCTCTATGTAACCCTCTGCGCTATAGTGGCAGTGGAATGTCTTGCTTGGGGTGACACGATTATATATATATATATATCCCTCCTGTCAATCTTGGCATAGACTGGAACAAAGTGAATGATGATTAACCACTCAAGGAAGATTGAATTCATGACATTACTTGTTAATAACTTAAAACACTATCAGGAAATATGTACAAAGGTAAAGAAAAAGATAGATAGATCGATATGAGCAGACTGAGATAGATAGATCTGGGAGAGCCGAGTTCGAATACCTGTTGAATTTCTTGGAAAGGTATTAATCCGTCTCTTGCCTCCAGTTATGGTTTAAATAACAGGACAGATTGGGTTATTTAGCATTGGCTGGCAACCAGTCTATCGCAGAAAGTAATGGCAACCTACTACGGGATAATCTTCTGCCCAGTCAGTCATGTCTCTTTCGAGACATGATCACCCATGCCACTTAACTGACTGAAGAAGACTACATACAGTTTTCCTCTTGTCTCATTCATATATATATATATTTTTTTTTTTCTAAACATATACTGTTAAATATAAGAGACAATGAATGTCTATTATGTTTAATCATGAGTCGTTTTAAACATCATATTTTGGCTTTAATTTCAGTTGAAAATTCTCCAGCATTCGGATAATTTATTCTTAAGTTGGTTCTAAGCTTCACAGATAATTTAAAGTGGTTATAAATTATAATTCATTTCTATGAATTAAATTAGCTCATTTCATTCAGGTTCTTGTTGTGAAAACCTCTTCTTTCTTTTATGAATCAACACACTTGATTTCTTTTGCAATTAACAATTGTTATCGCAGTTGGCCGAATTTCTTATTTTATCTCAGTCCTTTTGTGTTTATGGAGATCATTTAATTTGAATTCGGAGAGTTGAGTTCGAATTCTAGTTGAATTTGTTGTATTCACTTACGCGCAAATACCCTTAGGAAAGGTATTAATCCGACTCCTTTTTTCAGCTATGAGTTAAACAACAGGAAAGATTGGGTTCTGTAGCCTTGGTTATATATATTTGAACAAAAATTTTATATTTACATATTGTTTTTAAAATGACGGTGCGTATTTTTTTTTTTTTGTTTGAAAGGGACATTTTCCGTCCAACACTTATTCAGAAAGATTCGTTGGAAAAAAGAAAAGAAAACAGCGAATTATTTTAATTGTGACCCCTCTTATTTAACCCCCCGCCCCCCCCCCCATCCCTGCACTTTTTAAAATTTTGTTGTTTATGATTTTTTTTCTTTTTTTTGGCATGATTGGATTTTTGTTTCAATAAAGATTTCTGAAGAAATGTTGGACGAAAAATTTTCCTTTTAAAAAAGAATGCGTTCCGTCATTATGCCAGTAAAATAGCAGACGGTAGATCGAAAAAAGTGCTCGATGCACAACCAAAACAATTGAATTAAGTATGCAGAGTTTTCAAAACACACACACACACACACACCTTCACACACACACACATATATATATATATATATATATATTTGGCTAAATCAATTCTAGCAGAAACATGATTTTTGCGGAGTTTGTCTATCACCCCTCAACTAGAATCTGCTCTATTGTGATATCAACTTTTCCGACTGTGCGAAATCAGGAAGTTCACTCATTCTGTATTTAATGCAAACTGTATTTAGTGAGCTTTGTATCTCAATTAAATCATGGACTTGAATAATTTGAGATCAAAACACTTAGGAAGTTCAGGTAAAATTCATGGAAGCGTTTAAAGATGCTTCAGGTGGTTTTACGGTCTCTAGAGTTACTCACAAGGAATGCGTTCATCATGCCAAATTTTAAAATCAATCTCATTTGACTGGCCAAGCAATAAAGAAAATATGACCCATGAAACAATTTGAAGCAACCCGGTTTTGTACTATGACTTCGTGTCACTCGCCTTGTACGCTCTGAATAAATTTCAAGGGCAAGTTTTATGCATGAACAGCATAAATTTCCGGCTAAGTTTATTAACCACTTATCAACCTCTAATTTATATATATAAAAGGCAATCTGTGAGTCTGTGTGTGATTGTTCCCTATGCACGCCTACATTTTTTAAGCTACGCCATTTTAATTTTCTAGGGACACATATTTACAGGGAAGCCAGGTCGACACATATTTTTTGAGTTTCAGTTCAGCAATTTTCCCTTTCGCACTTTTTAGCCAATGGAGCCGATTGTTTACATTTGCTACGTAAAACATCTAAGATCTAAGATGGTTGCTAGCTTACGTCACAGAAATCAAATCACACGTGTCAAACGCGACTAAAAAAAAATCGAGCCTTCATATTTAATTTTTTATTCCGACGTTTTAAAATTTAATTTGGTCAACAAAAAATGTGAATATTTTTCCCCGTACTTTTGAAACAAAAGAAATATTAAAAAAAAGGTGATTTTTCAAACAAAAACAAAATATGTAAAAAAAAAAAATGGTTAATTTAATTATTTAAGTCTTTTTTTTTCAGATTTAATATTTCATACTTCAGAAAATAAAATTAAAAAAACAAAGCTTTTTTTTTCGCTAAATATTTCATGCAGGAAATCAACTGTATGTAATTTGTGTGGTATTAATGTAACTTTTTCCTCGAAAAAGAAATGTCTACATTTTTAAATATTTTTCGAAAATTTCTGAAATTCATTTAGTCAACAAAAAATGTAAATATTTTCCCCCGTAATTTTGAAACAAATCAAACACAATGTTGTTTACAATGCCACACAAAACATCAACTCGTAAAACAAAAGAAAATAGATTTTTTAATGGAATTTTTGAACAATTTTTAAACAAAAATTTTTTATATAATTATTTTTTATATATAAGTGAGTTTTAAAGTGAGGCGGAGACTACAAGACTACAAGAGTTCGGAAATCGCAACACGCTGCATTAATCATCTAATTAAAATATGTTCTGAGTTGTACGGGCAACGCCGGGCTATGATGCTGCTAGTTTTCAATATTTTAGGCATGGTTCGATAGCTAGTGTGAGTGACATTTGACTCAGAGATCAGTAACCTGAGCCCATCCTGCACCCCAACTGTGTGTAATTATTGAAGGAAATTAAAACAATTACAGATAAAATCGTATGTTGTTAGTGATTTAATTTATTTTGAAACGAGTGGGGCCTGTGCCGTAAAGAATAACGACAACACATGCATTGATGTACCTATTATTGAGCATCTTACATTAAGACATAAAAACAAAATAATCTAAACCAATATATATATATTTTAAAAAAAATTTTTTTTTTTTAATCATTTCACCCCGAGTAAGGCGGAAACGCCACTGATGTGCAGGGGGGTTACATCAATGTAAAAAGATTAATTAGAAAAGAGTGAGGTGTACAAACTAGTTAGAAAGGAACAATAGAAAGCTGAGAAAGCAGGTGCGATGACAGATACATAGGTGGAGAGAAAGGGAAGGTTATACAGGGGAGGGGAGAGAGGTAGAGGCCAGTGGTTAGTAGATGACTATTGACTTTGCATTTAAATTTCTGGAGGTTGTAGCCGTCAGGAAAGCAAGAATACGGGAGTGAGTTCCACAGGCGGGAAGTGCGAGAGAGGAAGCTGCAGGAGTAGAATTGTCGTCTGCATTTGGCTAACCTGACTGTGAATGGGTGGGACCCAGTTGCCAGTCTGGTTGCACGGGTAAACACCTGTTGAGGAGGCATCAGTGACTAAAGCTCATCCGAGCAGAAGCCATGAAAGTATTTATAGAAGAGACAAAGGGAGGCCACATTTCGACGATGGGGAAGTGGCTGCAGTCGAGTCGCCAGATCAGTACTTATCACATTACAGACTCTCCTTTGGAGCTTGTCAAGAACACTGAGGAGAACGGCAGGGGCACCTGACCATAAATGGCAGCAGTACTCCATGCACGGACGGATGGTTGACTTGTATTTATGCAGGATGGATTCAGGTGGAAAAAACATCCTGGATCGACATAGTGACCCAATCTTCTTAGCAGTAGATTTTGCTATGGATTCAATATATATATATATATATATATATATATATTGATCCAAATAAATAAGAACGAAGAAAATAATTGCAACGTTCAAAATATTAATTTAAAACAGTGCTCAACATCAAAATAGAGCAGTGAATATTTATTATTAATTATTACATTAAACCATGTGCAAACTACAAACTACTACAAAATTGTACATTTTGTTTCGACATTGTTCTTTCAACATCGAACAAAATGCACTTAGTCTTATTATTATTGGTGTGATATATATATATATATATATATATATATATATATATATATATATATATATATATATCACAGCAATAATATATATATATATATATTGTCATCCGCAGACAGATCTGTTTCGCTGTATCACAGCTCATCAGAACGGTTAGGCTCCGATTGCTACCTAACCCAGGCTTGTAACCCGACCGAATTGGCGTCAGTCGGCGACTCTACCCCATATATATATGATATCGTTCATTCAGTAATGAATTAGCACACTCTCACTACTGGCGTATTAATACATGTATAGCACACACTAAAAGTCTGCCTCCTTCTACCGAGCGCCCATAGCTCAGAGGTAGAATCGCCGACTGACGTTTCAACCCTGGATAAAAAGCAATTATATTATGGGAATTTATGAAGTTGTCTATATTTGGGGTACAAGAATAACTGATTTTAAGGGTGTACCAATTAAAAATTTTCCGTAAAGGATGACTGTTATTAAAATTTTTGTCTACTAATTTGAGAAAATATTTACCAATATTGATATTAGTTAATTTACAATAACGAGGGTTAAACCAAATTATCTTCCTTTTTCTACAGTTTTTTTAATTTTTTGTTTTAGATGATTCGGGGTCTATTGTAGGTTTATTATATGTTAACTTGTTCTTATATCCGCTTTTTTGCAGGACCTTATTGTAAATATTTTTACTTGCGTTGAAAGTTTTAATGTTGGATGATAATTGGTTAATTCCTATTATTCACTATATTGGGTATCGGTTTTATAATATTTTGGGGGTGGTTGGATAAAATATTAATGTAAGTGGGAGAATTATTTTCTTTGAGAAATGGCTGGTAGGATCCATCATTTAAATTAAGGGTGATATCTAGATAGTTTACAATTTTAAGATTAGAAGTAATTTTTACCTTAAAACCGGTGTAATTTAGGGCTCTAATTACTTTTTGTGTATTCTATTTGTATAGGGCTCATTGGAATTAGGGATAAATATTAATCCATCATCCCGATATAGGCCTATTTGTTTTGGGTCTAAAAATCTACTTAAAACATCTAAAATATAAATACCTACAAGATCTGCTACCTGGGCTGAAGTCAGCCCAGGTAGCAGATCAAAATATTATAAATCAGCTATTCTTGTACCCCAAATATAGACAACTTCATAAATTTCTTTAATATAAATATTCTAATGAATTTACGTAATACTGATTCTGAGTCCGGAATTTTGAATGAATGCAGTTGTAGCTCTGTGGACGCCTGTCCGGTGGGGGGCAAATGTAAATCCACCCAGGTAATTTATGAAACTCACATTTCTCCATCAAACAACAAAAATAACTACCGGATTTATATTGGTATGTCCGCAGGACCTTTTAAGCAGAGATATTACAACCACAGGTATTCATTTTCGAACCCAGGTCAAAAATAGCAGACAGCCCTTTCACGGAGATTCTGAAAAATGAAAGAAGGGCTGGATCCTGTAATTAGCTGAAAACTAATAGGTTCAGCCCGTATTCCAAGGAATTTTCGTGATAGGTACTGTCTGTCTTTGCTAGAAAAAATTTTAATATTGAAGTATCCTTACCAGCACCTGCTCCGGAATTTTAGAAGGGAATTTATTAGGAAGTGCCGCCATAAAGCGAGCTTTGTGAACACTTAAATTTTAAATTTTGAATTCCTAATTTTTAGGTTTTAGGATATTAAATATAAATTTAATGGTTTTTGATAAATTAATTTAATTTTAACTTTAAATAGTAATTTAACCCCTCTACCTTCCTCTCCCAGTCTCTTTTAATTGTCTATCTTTATAGAATATGGATTCTTTTACTAATTTAACCTCCGATTTCCTCTGCTAGTATATATCTTTTTCATATCTTTGTCACATCATAATTTTTATAAATGTTTATATAAAATTTTTTTTTAAATGTATAAAACAAAATTTAAATTAATTTAAATTTTTTTAAAATTTTCTTTAATCTTTATCCAATTTTATTTAGTTTGTCTATACCTAAAATATCTTTAATTAGATTAACTTAAGTAACTTTATTTAAATCTTATTTCTATTTTTCCCCAAAATAGGCTTTTTCTAATAAGTCTCCTTTTTTAACACTTTAACCCATTTAAACATTTAAAGTTAAATTTGTTTGAAACGTATCGAGCGTTTCTAAATTAGAATTTTTTCCTTTCCTTTCTTTTTTGCCCCTTCTTTATTTTTTCTCTATATTGTTTTTATATCCCTCCCCTTCCCTTTCTGCTCTGTTTTGTTTAACCCAATTCTCAATTTAACGACTTCCCTTCCTTAACCCTTTTCCTTTGTAAAGCTAGACATGCCAAATTTTCCATCTCTTCACTTACAACTCTATCTAAAAGTAAAAATCAAAAATAGACTGATTTACAAAAAAAAAACAAAAACATTTTGTGACGTAAATTTCTCAAATCTTAACCGTTATTTCTTTTTCTTTTTTTTATTTCTCTTTTTAATCTTATTTGTATTCTCATTTTGGAATTTGGACTGTTGCTGAGGATACGTGAGATCTTTCTTAGAGATTTCATGTTGAAATGTTCATTCAACATTTTTGAATTTTGAAAATTTATTTTAATTTATATTGGCTTTGTAATTTTAATTACATTTAGCTCTCCTCCTGTCTCTCTTATGTCACTATATATATATATATATATATATAGTGACATAAATTAATAAATATACGTATCATGGGGTACATATGTATAGTATTATTATTCAGATGTTAATTAAACAGTATATATATATATATATATATATATATATATATATATATATATATATATATGAGATTATAACTATACTCGTGTCGAAAAATCTTCCACGAATCTACGAAGAAGGGAAAAAACGGTTTTAAAAAAGAAAGAGCGAAGTACATGAACATCAGTCAAAAGGGTTCGGACCGAGTCAGTACGTAGCCCAAAGAAAAACCCCGATACGAGTAATTAACTAACAAAAAGCGCTCAATATTTAGGTAGAGCGGGATAAGTAAAAAATACTTAGTGAGCCAGACAGACCTAAACAGATCGTCAGGGAAAGCTTTCCCTGACGATCCGTTTAGGTGAAACCGAGGTAGGTCTGCCTGGCTCACTCGGTATTATTCACACACACACACACACACACACACACACACACACACACACACACACACACACACATATATATATATATATATATATATATATATATATATTATCCTACGTCTATGGCACAACTCGGAGTTTCATGCGTTATGCGTGCCTGTTTCAAACTGACAGTTTAAGAGATTTTAATTTAGACCAATTTTAGCAGAGCCTGCCTGCCCAACAAGTAGATTGAGCAACCTAATTGATAAAATATTACAACAATACACCACAAAAATAAAAAAAAAATCTACACCAGAGACAGAATCATTAGCTTCAAACCACAAAAAGTAGACTAAGGTACACTCATATTAACAGTTAATGTAAACTGCCTGTGTAGCAACATACCCCATGAAGTAGGTAAACAGGCCAATACATTTTCGATAGAAAAACACACAGAAATACTTTCAACACACTTCAGAAAATAATTTATTATACAGAGGAGAGAATTACTTTTAGACAACAATTCATTCCAATTTAATAACCAAAATTTAACAACTACCTCAATGGGGACAAAAATGGCACCGACATATGTAACACTCACATTAGCATATCTCGAAGAATAACTGTACAATCAAATAGGACACAAACATAGAGAAGACATAAAAACAGAATTCGCAAAATTATGGAAAAGATATCTAGATGATTGTTTTATTTTTTTGAGATCAACATTGGGGGACATAAATAAATTAGACAATCTACTTCAAAACTTTTACCCCAAAAGTAAGTTCACACTAGAATATAGCTATAATGAATTGGCATTCCTAGACATACATATAAGAAACAAAAACAATTACATCATCACAGACATTTACAATTGTACCTACAGACACCGAACAATAGATCCATTTCAAGAGTCACCACCCTAAAAGTTGTTTAAAATCCATCCCCTATTCCCTAGCACGACGAATTCGCACAATAGTAGCTGACGAAACCCTTCGTAAAATACGCCTATGGAAATTACGAAAAACACTACAAATAAGAGGATACCCCATTCTAGTAAAAAACAAGGGTTTCCAACTAGTAGAAGAAATACCATTAGAATCTCATTGGAATCAAATAAATAAATAAATAAATAAAACATGAAAAAGAAGAAACATTCTCGTATATGCAATACAAAACTATTTACAAAGTTAAGACGACATACTGAATTACTAACAGAAATAGTAATATAAAAGAAATGTTAAAGACAACTAAAATAATTAGAAGCAAACGCCAACCCCAAAAGTTTAAAAATCATACTAATCTCCTCAAAATTCGAGCAACATACAACACAGGGGGTGAAAAAGGCAACAAAAAATGTGGGGTTTGCAACATAATAATAGAAAGAAACCACTTCATATTCGAAAACATATTTACATTCAAAATAAAAACAAACTTCAGCTGCTAAACGTAATTTATGCTCTAAAATGCAATGAATGCACAAAAATATACGTAGAGGCGACACAGGGTCTGAATAAAAGAGTAGCCCTGCACAGAAGTAACATTAAACTAGCCAATAACAGGAAATTGTACGTTTCCCAACGCTTACACTAATGTAGTGGAGGTAACTTCAGAGTTACAAATCAGTCCTTTATGAGTTACGTAAAGCTGAAATATATCTTTTAATTGTAACAATAATCATTTTTAGCAAGTGACTATTGCCTTAACAATCTTTGAGAATAATATTGAATTTTTCTGATGCAAGCCCTACTGTTTAACCCATAGATAGAGAGAAAATCGGTTAGAAGTACGTCTACGTCTATTTAAGCTACTCACACAACTTCAATTTTCAGTTCATTTATCTATTTTAGCTTGCATACATAGGATTCGAACCCCAATCAGCTGCGCCAGTGGTGATTATGCAACTGTTCGTTGATGTTGATTTTTAGCGCCATCTTTTTAATAACGTTAGTGACATATTTATTGTTTGTGCGATCAAATTCTTGAAGAATTATTTCTGGAAAAGTGATAATGCGAATTTATTATAATGAAAATCATTTGCTGAATTTAAAATATTCGTTTGATACTGTTTACTCTTCAGGTTTAATCTGGAAAAATAAGGTGGAAACTTGAAAAGGTGTCAGTGAAGCAGTAGGTGCAAGCATGCTTCAAGAATAGTTTTCGGAAATTTCAAAAGTATATTTTGAGCTCTCTATTAGTGACCTGGATGACCTTTCGAAATCAAATAGCACACAAAACAAAAAAAAAAAAAAAAAGCAAAAAACAACCCCTACCCGCAAACGATAGATTAACCCATTTGAATGGTCGATCAAAACAAAGAACGCATTCTCTAGGCAAAAAGTCAAGCGATGATTTTATTCAACGCCAGCACCTGTTCGTTCTCTTTTATCAAATTCGACCCCAGAAATGGAATAGATAATTTCTGTCACTTTCAAAATATCAATTGTTTCAGTGCTTAAAGCAATAGTTGTTGCGAAATCGATTCCAACTTAGTGAAGACATATGAAAATAGTAAAATCATCGAATCAAAATCGTTGTTGTTCTTTTATGATGTAATCCATAAAGTGGAAGCCACATTATGTAATACATAATGCATAATACATTATGTATGTGGAAGCCACATTATGTAATGCACAATACATAATACATTATGTAATACATAATGTGGAAGCCACATTATGTAATACATAAAACATATTACATCATGTAATACATAATGTGGAAGCTACATTATGTAATACATAAAACATAATACATTATGTAATACATAATGTAGAAGGTAAATTATGTAAACATAAAACATGATACATTATGTAATAGTTAATGTGGAAGACACATTATGTAATACATAAAACATAATATATTATGTAATACATAATGTAGAAGCTACATTATGTAATACTTAATACATAATACGTTATGTCATACATAATGTGGAAGCCACATTATGTAATACATAAAACATAATACATTATGTAATGCATAATGTAGAAGCTACATTATGTAATACATAAAACATAATACATTATGTAAGACACAATGTAGAAGCTACATTATGTAATACATAATACATAATGCATTATGTAATACATAATGTGGAAGCCATAAAAATGATAGAAAGCAATTTAATGACTGAAAAATATTTCTTCAAACTTTCATGAATAAATTTTGTAAAAATGGTGGAAACTTTTGCAAATGCTAAACTATTTCAAGGTCGCTTCTGTCGAAATCTCCTAATTTCTAAGACAGAATTTCATTCATTAAATTTAAAGCAATATACAAATATTACTGTAGTTTCAATTTGATGAATTTTCATCTAAATCTATATGGACCCACTGAATTCACGGAAATTACATGAAAATTAACAAATGATAATATTTATTATCATTTCTCTGTTTTTTACTTATCTTCTCAATCCCCCCCCTCTTATCCTTTCCAATCTTGGTCCTGCTCCAATGGGTCTGAATTTAAGATCACTACAGTTTGGCGTGTGAATATATTGATTTTATCTAAATGTTTTCTAAACTTCGATTAGTTTTAAATGCAGCAAGAAACAAGAAATGTACAAATGTACAAAAAGGGAAAGTGGGTAGTTTGCTTGCGTAATAAATTTAAGGATTATAAAAAGAATTATTTACACGAGCGGAACCCGTGGAATTCCCACGAAAGGATAATTATGATTTCCTGGAAAAATCTTACCTTGTCATCCTACAAATGACAGTAACGTCTTCAAACATAAAAGTTTTGGATAATAAAATAACGATAACACAGAGTGTAATTTTATTAAAATATCTATAGAAGTAATGTCCATAGAAGCTACTTTACTGTAATTTTATATTATATTAAACGGCGTATACACAGACCATAACCAAAATACTGTACGATATTTTTCAGAGATTTTCAAAGAGAAAATGTTTTTTTTATTACTGAAAAATCATGGCTTCTGTCTTATTGTAAACGGGAAAGACTAACTGAGTAATGACCAAGGGTATAGAAGCCAGAAATTTCGTTATTAGGTCGCGGGATATGACAAGAAACCTACCTATTTTTACTATATTGTACTGCACACACACACACACACACACACACACACACACACACACACACACACAATTACTGATACAACCACCAGCTTCAGCTGCTACTGATACAGTAATGCTATAGGCTCTCTTCTCGTCTAGAGAGTAAGTGGCGTAAGGGACGGAGGAAGTAAGTAACTATTTAAGGAAGGAACAAGCAGAATTCTTATATAAATAATTTACAGCCCGAGAAATATCTTCATCTTTGTTACTATCACAACGTTTCGCCCGTTATACTCTCCAACTTTCTTCAGCCGAACCTTCTGAGAAGATGGAATACTTCTAGATATGGATATCGGACAGTTAGCCTCGGAGATTAAATAAATGTTTCACTTAGAAATTCGTGAAAGGTTAGAAACCTGAAGAAGCACAGAAGGCACAACAACTTTAAGATAATAATAACAAAGATGAAGACTCTCGTCCCATTGTATTTCATGATAACTTTTTAAATTCATACAGAAAATATAAATAAAAAGAAAATAGATATGAAAATATAAATGAATTCTGCGAAAAATTTTAACTAAAAGATTTTCAGTATTTGTCTATAATTCTGAGATGAGATAGTGTTTACATTATTTACACTGTTCGGACTGTTGTCCTAATCATTATTACCATGTTTACGACGTTTCGGTCGTTGTATACCCTCCGACCTTCTTCAGATGTTCGGAATTTTAAACCGAACCCTTTATTTCGATCAATGGGAAAGATTATTTTCGTTCCACGTGCGATGCCACTTCCGGATGCCATGTAGCTATCTCCCTTAAACTCAACTCTCTCAGTTATGTGTTCTCCACTGCTGTAGCCAGGTAATGAACTCACAAGTATTTAGGTCAAGTCACCGGAACTATATCCACGAGGCCATAATGCTCTTGAGATTTTCATACTGAAGTATTTATGAATAAAAGAAAAGAAAAGAGGAAAAATTGATATTAATTACATTCTTCTGACTGATGTTCTCATCTTTATTGCTATGTTTACGATATTGCTGCTGTTGTACACTCCGGCCTTCTTTAAATGCTAGAAATTTTGAACCGAACCCTTTATTTTGATCACTGGGGTAGATTGTTCTCGTTCCATGTGCGATGCCACTTCTGGATGCCATGTAGTTATCTTTGGCCAGTTTTTATTACCTTAGACAATATACAGTTGCAATTATTTTGACCTTTTCTTATTAAAATCACATCTTGTTATGACAGATACTGTTGGGGATCACCTCTTTTTTACACATAAGAATGAACTCGCCTGATGTGTACATATAATCCTGCCTATACAGAGAACGGCAGTAATTGTCAGAGAGAGAGAGAGAGAGAGAGAGAGAGAGAGAGTTGAGTAGTTGTACCGCCGTTTAGTTGGTCAGTAAGGATATAGACTCATTACCCGGACATACTTCTTCACTACAAAATTGTATATATTGATTCCTACTAACAGTATTCCTAGTATTCCTGAATTGACTAACCATTGTTCCAGTTTGTATATTTTTTGTTCAATATAACTTACATTTTCTATCTCCATATCTGCTTTGGTTATTTATTATTTTGTGTGGTTTTTCAACAAGAATCCACAACAGATACAATGAAAAAAAAAACGTGTAAACCATTATTTGTATTGCTAGGACTGTTGTTCTCATCCCTATTGCCATGTTTACGATATTTCCGCTGTTGTACGCTCCGGCCTTCTTCAGGTGTTAGGGATTTTGACCGAACCCTCTTATTTCGATCACTACATGGCATCCGGAAGTGGCATCGCACATAGAATGAGAATGATATAATGCAGTAATCGAAATAAAGGGTTCGCTTAAAAAATTTTCAGCACCTCAAGAAGACCGAAGATTACAACGACCGAAACCTCGTAAACATGGTAATAAAGATAACAACAATTCGAACAGTCTAAATACTACCTCATTTTAGAAGTATACAAATAAAAAAAATTGATATAAAAAATTGATATCAACGCGTTTCGGTTCTTGAGGAATTTTATCGAATGTTTATGCTTGCGTTTACGAACGAACACGAATGAGCCTAGACTTGCATATTTATAGGCGCTGTTTTCGCTTTGAGTAAAAAGTAAAACAATATTCATTGCCCAGTATGAAACTGGATTTTAAAAGGTGGCGTGACTGGACCAGTCAAATGTTAGAGACAGCTTTTCCGGTTAAACGATCGATGAGAAAAATACACACAAGCTTAAAGAAAATAAACGAGTTCATGCAATGATTATATATCTATATCTATATATATTATGATAAGTATCTATCTATCTATCTATCTATCTATCTATCTATCTATCTATCTATCTATCTATCACATTTAATATAACATCTATACCTATATATATATAAGTATATATATATATATATATATATATATATATATATATATACGCTCTCACACCCTGATGGAGCACTGTGGAAGAATAGTAGACTTTGAAAAAACAGTAGCTACTCTAGCATCTATGCATCGCTCATTCAGTAATGAATTAGAGAACTCTGGCTACTGGTGTATGATACATGGTACGCTAAAAGTCGGCCTCTTTCTACCGAGCGCCCATAGCTCAGAGGTAGAATCACCGACTGACGCCAATTCGGTCGGGTTTCAATCCTGGGTTAAAAGCAATCGGATACAGCGAAATAGATCTGTCGGCTGATGACTATATATATATGTCACAATAAGAGTAAGTACATTTTGTTTCGGCGTTGAAAGAACAATCTCGAAATAAAATGTACAATTTTGTTGTAGTTTGCACATGTTTTAAATTAATAATTAATAATAAATATTCACTGCTCTATTTTGATGTTGACCACTGTTTTAAATTAATGTTTTGAACCTTGCAATTATTTTCTTCGTTCTTATTCATTAGGATGTATATATATATATATATATATATATATAGTTGTCACAAGCTAAAATCCTTACATTTAACATGATAAAGTCCCTCACAGGACCAAATGCATTGGCTAATATAAGCTTTCTTTTTTCTTTATTTATATATAAAATACAACTTGGAGCAGCTAACATACCAAGGGAAATCCTTTGATTCAACATGCAATCCATTTGGGAACTAAAACTCGATCTTTCATGCCAATTTCTTCATTTGTGGCGACATTCAGTTGCCCAGTTTGCCTTTTGTTCTCCAAATGCAAACCTAGTTTGAAGGCTTACACTCACCATAAACACCCAGAATCCGGGTTTGCCCATGATTCCCAAACGAACGGCTTCAAATGCTCCATCTGCAGGTTGTTATGCGTTTCCAGGATTGCGCACATAAGACACAAACATAAAACTTGATGTCGTATTTATCAGGTTAGCAGAACATGTTCCCAAAATGCGCCCAATAGATAACTGGGACTATAATATCCAATAAAAATTACTTTAATATACTAAAGTACTTTTTATTTAATGAATATCTATCTATCTATCTATCTATCTATCTATCTATCTATCTATCTATCTATCTATCTATCTATGCAGCAACCCTTCCTTTATACATGTTTTGTTCAATATAACGTTGAATTAAGTTTTTCTTTTATGGAAACTAAAAATGTTATTATTTTCCCCGGGGTTCAAAACTTTAATCTTTTTTAAGGTGTTGGTGGGGTAGTATTTTTTTGTTTGCATATTTGTTTTTGTTTTCTATATTCTGTTATGTGAGATTAATCAGTTAAGTTCCATATGTGATACACCCTTGGGCGATCATGCCTTTTCGAGGCATGACTGAGTTGACAGACGATTTTTCCGCGGTCGGTTGCCATTACTTTCTGCAGTAGATTGGTTGATGTCCAAGAGAATCCAATCTGTTCTGCTATTTAAACTGTAGTTGGAGGGGGAGTGACAGATTATTACCTTTCCCAAAGTTATTTCGGCGTAAGTGAATGTAGCAAATTCAACTGGAATTCGAACTCGCCTCTCCGTTTTCACTTTCCGATCTGCACCATGACGGACATCCGTCAAATTAGTTGTCATATATATTGGAGTTTTAGCTACAAGGATCTTTCTTAAGCGTGCGTTCAATTTTGTGTACTTGTTTAAGTGCTTCCTTATGAAACTAAGATCGCTTAAATGGTTCTGTCTAAATAGATAGTCGTCTGACAAATGTCTTCGTGTTTAGGTTTATCTTTACAATATTTACACTTTAGACTGTTTTTTTCATCTTTATTGTCATGTTAAAGACGTTTCGGCCGTTGTACGCTCCGGCCTTCTTCAGGTGCTAGGAATTTTGCATCGAAATAAATTACATAATTCTCATTCCATGTGAGAAGCCACTTCCGGACATTTATGTAGTTATCCCCCTTTAAACTACGAAAATACTATCTAGTAAAACATTATTTACACTGTTGTCATCATCTTTATTTCTACGTTAAAGACGTTTCGGCCGTTGTACGCTCCGACCTTCTTCAGGTGGCTGGAATTTTGAACCGAAACCTGGGGTTACATAATTCTCATTCCATGTGCGAAGCAACTTCCGGACGTTCATGTAGTTATTCCCCCTTTAACTCAACTCGCTAAGTTATTTTCACTACTGCTGTAACCAGGTATTGAACTCACAACTCTTTGTGTCAAGTCACTGAAACTAATCAACGTTTATATCGACTGGGCCATGTGCAGTTAAGGACAGAACAGTGCAAATCATGTAAACAATATCTCATCTAAGCAATAAAGACAAATAGTAAAACATTATTTAAAAAAAAACTGAGGACAACAGTCTAAGCAGTGTAAATAATGTAAATATTACTTAATCTCAGAAGTATAGATAGTTTTATCTTTAATTTCATTATTTCATATTTACAATCTTTTACACGAGTTGTAGGTATACATATAAATACTGTAAATATTACTTAATCTCAGAAGTGCAGAGAGTTTTCTCTTTAATTTCATTTTTACATATTTACAATCTTTTACACGATATGTATGTATACATATATATATATCTTGTTTAAAATTTCATATATTTATGGATGAAGATTGTTTAATAATAGGGATAGAGCATGTGTAGATGTAGACAATGTGGACAAAGGAATCAATTTTCCGTGGTGACTCTCAATTTCATGCCTTAAACGATCATCACGTCATGTCTGTACACACGCGCACGCGCGCACACACACACACATATATATATGTGTGTGTATGCGTGTGTGTGTGTGACCTATAAGATTAAGAACCAATAGTCCTCAGTGATTATAATTCTGTTAATACCTGATGAGTCCATTGGAGCGAAACTGTCTCGTTGTTAGTGAGCAAAAGCCATTTTACTTTTTATTCACGCATTTATTCTTGCTTTGTTTATTCTATTGAATGTTTTGTGAAATTGAAGTCCTCTATTGATACGCATTCATAATTCATTTTACTATTATATTTTAAAATATACGTGTAGTTTTGCATGACACCCACACTATGACAAATCAGAAAAGAAGTGTTTATGTGGCGCGTTTCGTTCTTTAGGACTTCGTTGGACTAAATTGAGGTTTACGTTGATTTGAATGCACATCCACACGAAGGAAAGGCAACGCTGAGAATTATGAGTTTAAATCCTTTTATTAGATATATATTTTGGGTATGTTTGTGGTGCAATAGATATCGGCTCGAAATAAAAAAATATACCCTCAAAAAATGAGAGATGAGTTCGAATTCTAACTACCATTGCTCACAGGAATCACTTCTTCCAGCTTTGCCGGAGTGACACGTCTGATCCCAACAATAGGCGCCTCTTTGTCTAGTCTCGTAATAAATGCAAGCGTGTCCTAAATAGAATGAGACATCGCATAGCATCTCGTTTGTTTGCTTCCAAAGGTTCCTAGTGGCTCTGCAAGAGTGTGATGTATAACAGCAAGCCCTCAATCATTTCTTTATTCAATCAATTCGAAGTCTTTACACCCTCAGTAGACAAGGTTGAACTTTTTGTTCGCAAATTCTCTTGCAACTCAGTATTTAATTCCCCACCTAGAACATAAGGGCCCAACTGAGTGATATATACATAAGCCCGTCTCTGGTCTCCGACATCACATTTAAACCCGAATCCCATAAGGCAAACGGTGGTGATGGAATTTCAGCCAACTTCCTGAAGAAAAGTGCCCCCAAGCTGTCTCTTGTCCTCTCGAAACTCTTTAACTATTACCTCATTGATTTCCTGTTTTATGGAAGTCGTCATGTGTAGTTCCTGTTTTTTAAGAAATGATAATGCAGATAAGGTAAAGTAAAAAAAAAAAAGAAGGTAAACTACGGCTGTCGTGAAGGGGGTCTGCTTGCTGCCTTGAAAATCAAACATTGAATTTTAACCGAGTTTGCCCTCTGAATGTTGGCAATAGTGCAAAATATGTAGCTGTTTTAACGACCATCAACAAATCTAATATGTTGTACTAGACCGCCATTCTTTTTCTGCTCCTGAGAGGAGGGAAAGGTGCAATAAATGAGTGTAGGGTGCAATAAATTGGGGAAGCGAGAAATGTATATATATATATATATATATATATATATATATATATAGGAAAGAATATTAATAAAAAGTTTTTTTCAGATATTCCAAGAAATCTTTATCTAAAACAAACAGACTTTCTCTACGGTCGTGCCGCATGGTGTGAACAAACACACCACGTGATGTAAACAAAAAAAAATATTCGAACGCTATCGTGAAATACGTTTCTAATTCAAATTTAAAAATCAGTTGTTTCTGATGAAGGACCGAGGGCGGTCTGAAATATAAAATATAATAAAAATAAACAAATACTGTTAAAAAAAAGTACATTTTTAAATTCAAAACTTTTTATTAATATTCTTTCCTATACATATTAAGACAGTATACGTGGATGATCATCACTATATATATATATATATATATATATATATATATATATATGTATTTAAAAACAATGTACGGGGAGAAAATATACTGTTTCAGATTTCAATGATTTTCTTGAAGCACTGAAATTAACTGTTAACGTTCTTCCATACATTCTTTGAACTGCTGCCGTCATCTTTTTGAACACATTGTCATTAGGGTCACGGATTTTTATAACCCAACGTTTCCATGAAGTTTTGTTCAAAAGTAATGCAAAAAGGCATTAATTTGTTTTAATTCTTGAAAAAGTCACCCTTAAACCGAAAATTCGATTTTACCATATAAAGAACAAGGGTGAAAAATCAAAATATTTCAGAAGCTTTATTTTTTAATTTGCTAATGATGTCATTGATCAGTACTTACGTATTTTTAATGCATTTAACTGTTTATAGATATAGCATAATATAAAAGCTTAGAAATGAATAAAAAACAAGTTCTAGATAGTTCTATAAATTTCTAGAAGGGTACAGAAAGTCAAAGTACTACAGCAAAATATTTTGCTTATTGAAAATATAAAATTTAATGTATTAACTTTGAATTAAAACAAAAATTAGAATTTGAAGAATGTTTTTTTATTTTTAAAATGCATTTTAAATCTCAAATATCGCTGTTTTAAGATACCTATGTATATACCTATGTATATAATTAATAACAACAAATATTTTAAAAATTCTAACCAAAAAAGAGAAGCGGTAAGTTATCAAAGAAATACTAAATTTTCCAATAATTTTACGTAAAATAAAAAAATTTCCCGCAAAATTTTTCCGAGCATTAAATAAATAATTTGTTTTTAAAAAAAGAGGGCGTACATTTAATATGCATCTATTCGTACGCCTACGTCCATTGTTTAATATATATATGTATATATATATTTTTTTTTCTAAACATATACTATTAAATATAAGAGACAATGAATGTCTATTATGTTTAATCATGAGTCGTTCTAAACATCGTATTTTGGCTTTAATTTCAGGTGAAAAATAAAGACAAAAATTGTCCAACATTTGGATAATTTTTTTATTAAGTTGCTTCTAAGCTTTCGGCTCACATGAGCCATCTTCAGAGAGGTTACAAGAACGTTAACATAAAAACATCCATCATCAGCGACGATTTTATCTTGTGTTGACATAAAACTTTGCTAAGCAACGGCAACAGTTACCAAAAATAGCAAACGCAGTTCGTAAATTTGTAATGCGATTCTATGACGTCACACCGCGTGAGAGCTCGAAATGATCACAGAACCATATATTTAAATGCAATGTAATGTGTTATGACAGGATTTAAACGTGATTTTATTAAGTGTGGGTTGTTTGGATTTAATGTAGATGGCCTCCAATATCTGAAGGTTCTTTTTTACTGTGTCTGTGAGTGAGGATTATTGTATTGTTGACTAAAATCTGTATGATATTACCTACATGATTTTGTTTTTCTAATAAATGTTGTTTAATTGAACTCTGATCAGAAAGGTGACAGGTAAGTCTACAGGAGAGCGTGGTTGTAGTAAAACCAATATATGTCGTGGGTTTATTATTAGTATCAGAGATGCAATCTCTGAACAGTCATGTAAATTGATACACTACATTGGTTTTCTGTTGAGGATTTAGTTGAGTGCTGTGGCGTTATTATATTGTTTTATATATATTTGTATATATATATATAGAGAGAGAGAGCGAGAGTGAGAGAGAAATAGAATTCATTGAAAAGTTACAGATAAATAAGTTAAGTCAATGGATAAATAAGATATTGCAGTTAAGAGAGAGTTAATGCTATGAATTTGGAAACATATTTCGATATATATATATAAAAAATCAAACCAGTTGATTTCTGATACAAAAAAAAAAAAGAAGAAAATTAAACGTTAAAAAATTCAGCAAAAAATTGGATCTAAAAAAGGGACAGGCGCACAAATGTCTACATATTTGTATCACTTTAGCAATCGGACAAAGAACGAAAAAAATAAAAGAAATCGAACAAGCTATAAATATACATCAAAATAAAAGTTTCAATAAAAGCGTCAGCAGTGTCAAAGCAAGAGAAAAGCTTAAATTGACTCAACAATACTCAGTCATAAAGCCGATGTTCATTTTTTTCATTTTTTGCTTTTTTCTCTTTTTACGTTTTTTCTTTGCTTATTGGTCTTTTTAGACATCCATCCCTGTTTTATATTTATCTATGTCCTTGGCGGATTACGTAAATACCATAGCTTTTTAGCTTTTTTTGCAAACCTTATATATTTCTGTCGATATGCTTTTGACATTTTATTTAGGACACAAGGCCCAAGGGATATGGGAGTTGGTTAATTCCAGTGACTTGACTCAAAGGTCTGTAAGTTTAATACCTGAACAAATAACTTAGAGAGTTTAGTTAAAGGGAGATAACTACATGGCATCCAGAAGTGGCATCGTACATGGAATGACAATTATACAATAAACGTTTCGGTTCAAAATTTCAAACACATGAAGAAGGCTGGAGTGTACAACGGCCGAAACGTCGTAAACATGTTAATAAAGATGAGGACAACAGTCTGAACAGTATAAATAATATAAATTCTACCTCATCTCAGAAATATAGACACATACTAAATGTCCAATTTGTTTTTGAGAAAAAAAAAAGAATTGAAACTAAACAAGTGCAAGAAAAAAGTGTAGCACCTGATTTTTTAGGAAGCCTGAAGGCCTTTTACCCAAAGATAGTCTGAAAAAAGAAAGTTACTATATTAAAATATTGTACGGTGCTGGTAATAAAGAAACAGTACTCGATCTAAAATAACAATGCGAAAATATATATTACAAAATAATTATGTTTGTTTCCAAGCGTTTTCTGAAACTTAAAGTTTCATGCTAATCGTCAGGTTATAAACTAAAATTATTAGTTCTAACACGTCTTTATTTAACCATAAATTTTTTTTAATTGTCAGTATCTGAACTGACAATTTTAGTTCATATCCTGATGATTGGCATGAACATGAAACTTTAAGAATCATCAAAAAGTGAGATATAAATTTATAATTCTTTATATATATAATTCTTTATATATATATTAGAAGTTGCTTTACTTTGATTGGTCCACATTGTACATACAACAATGCCTCCCTGATTAAAGGAGTTTTGTTTGTTTTTAACCTTTTAAAATCATTCAATTTGAAATAAACTACATCACTTGGCAATACACAAGAAGTGTCGAAACAAAATAGCTACTTTTGTAGTGATATTATAACATATCCATTTTATAATTTCTGAATAAATATTGTTAGCTCTACTTTGTATTGAGCACTTTTTAAAGAATAGTGTTTCTTTGGATAAGGATATTATTTTATCCAGACGTACCCTATAATCGGATATATATATATATATATATATTGTAATTTTGATATTACAATGGTTTATAAAATCATTATATCACTATACAAACATTTTCATTTAAATTAGATTTAGTACTACCTCACCAGTAAAGGAGATGTAATGTTTAGGTTAGAATACGGATTAGATAATTATGGTATACTAAGTTACATTTTAGTTGAGAAAATCAATTAAGTATTGTGTGGGTACTTTATTTTAGTAACCAGGAATTCATCTTATATTTTCTAAATAAATCTTTTTCACTATTTATTTTAACATATCACCTGAAGAACAACAGTACTGTTCTGAAACATGAAAATTTTTGTGTAGTGATATAATGTTTTTATAAACCATTGTAATAACAAAATTACAATAATAAGCTCTACCCTGTATCGAGTACTCTTTATAAAAGTAAATGCTTGAACAGTGGGTTTTAATATACGTGTTCTTTAAATTTCTTATAATATTATATATATATATATATATATATATATACATGTGTGTGTGTGTGTGTGTGTGTGTGTGTGTGGAGATATATGCGAGATGCTGACAGAAACCTCTTCGGTCTAACCTGTTACATGAAAATACACGAGCCACTTGAATAGAATTTACAAACAACATGGTATCTTATGTCTGCAATAGCATTGCAAGTAACTTGGTGTCATTGTTGTTCTCATGAGAACTAAAAACATGGTTCAAACTTGTCAGTGATGGTCATACTCAGTCAAGGAGTTAGTAGCCACCATATATATCTAGATATGCACACACACATATATATATATATATATAGAAAGAGAGAGAGAGAGAGAGAGAGAGAGAGAGAGAGAGAGAGAGAGCATTTGTTAAAACTCTTGCTATGACAGAGAGTTAGGACAGAAGGAGATTCTTTTTTATGAGAGGGTGGGTTACATAATAATCACGAATGAAGCTAGAGATGTGTAATGAAATAAAAAATTGGGAGAGAGAGAGAGAGAGAGAGAGAGAGAGAGAGAGAGAGAGAGAGAGAGATCCTGCCTCAGATAAAAAGTATATAATCATCTATTATGTTGTTTGAATGTCACTTAGGTGCAGTTTGGTGATACTGACCCGAGAAAGAGAAAAAATGCAGAAGGGGAGAAACGAAAATGTCGGATGGGTTTGGGAAAGCGTGAAACAACATGGACGCTGCCCATAGAAACTTAATCATTGTTATCAGCGCTCACCTCCTCACTTGAGGATGGAAGGAATGTTTTCGCCCAAAACTAATATTATACCTCGTCAGATGAAAAGATAAGATTTTGTCTTACACATATTTTTTTCTAAATCCCTTAATTGAATAGGATACAACCAACGTTATTGTTGTCTTGCCTCAGAGAAAATATAATTGGTTTTAAAATAGCATTAAAATAGAGACTTATAAAGAGAAAATTAAGGAGAAATAAAGAAATTAAGAAAGAGAAATAGAGGAACAAAGGGAAAAGGCAAAAAAGAACGAAACTGAATCGTTTCTTATTCTTTCTTTTTGTTTTATCTGTTCTTTCTCTACAATTTTTAAAATTTTTTGTCTTCTTTCTTTCTTTTTTCTTTCTTTTTTCTTTCTTTCTTTCTTTCTAAATAATGTTACTCTTTCTTTATGTTTACCTCTTTTTCTTTCTTTTCAAATTTTCTTCATATTCTTTTACTTTTACTTACCTTTTTCTTTCTTTCTTTTTCAAATATTCGTCTTCTTAATTTTGCTTACTTTCTTTCTTTCTTTCTTTCTTTCTTTCTCGCTTTTTTCTTATTTGTTCTTTTCGAATGAAAGAGTCACAACAAACGAATGAACAGCTGAGCATTCGAAAGTTAAATGCTAAATGAAATGCAAAAATGAAACGATTCTTCTTTTATGACCTGTGTCTCCTTCGGCTTTTGATACAAGCAGCACACACCAATTCAGGTTGCCCCAAGCTGGACAGTCCACTCCGTTTAGACGTGGTCTCCGATGAAGGGTCTTGCCAAGTCATCTATCCTGTTTCATCTAAAAAACAAAAACAAACTATCCAAAATTCTTGAAAACCTGCCATGATTCTCTTCCACTGCTTCCATTCATAAACAGAGATGCACAATTATTACGATTATTATTATTGGGTAAGAGAAAATCACGCCAACAAAGTGATACTGGAGACATAATGGCATCCAGCCTGATACGGGTACAATACCGGGCACGTCATAGATTTGCGATAAGTGCCTAGTTTGGATAAAAGCAGATCATAACTTTAGAGGCCACTCATACTGTCTCCGATTGTAGCTGTTCACAAAAATCTATTTACCATGTTCTCTAGTAGACGTGCCCAACTGGTTATGGTCAGACAAGTGACAAGCAAAATCATGAAAACAAAACAGGTTCGTTATCACCTTTAATCAGTTAAGATCAGAAGCCATGAGAGTCATAGATGGTGTAAGCATCAGAACATTATTATTTTATAATTTCCTGTAATACAGTCTCTTTTTTTTATATATATATACACTCCCGATCAAAACTTTATGACCACTTAAAAATCTTTAAAAAGAATTTTAAACTTCTCCCACTTAAGGTTGCCAATACTACAATCTAAAAGGTTATGGAAACAATATGCTACATTCCAAACATTTTATTTAGAAATTTACATTATTATAATCATTTCACCCCAAGACAGAAACGCCACTTGTGCGCAAAGGGTGAAAGTCAGAGAATAAAAAAGTTACACAGGGGATGCCGAAGAAAAGATAGCAGATGGATGGGAATCAAGGGATCTAGCTGAATATTAAAATCAGATCTTACGTTTTCACATTTCGTAAGCTTTTTTCTGGTTTGTGCCCGTAGCATTAGACTGAATTGGCAGAGCAAAGGTGTTTGCACAGTTCTCAGTGAATCACAATCTCCATTCAAGCGTGTCTGTTTTTAAAATTTTCGTTCCTGGTTTAAGTTTAATTTCTTTTATTATATTTACAGTAATATCAGTCAGTCAGTCAGTCAGTTATGTGCCATAATGGATAGACGCTTTGGCGATCATGTTTCGAAAGAGACATGACTGACTGGGCAGAAAATTATCCCGCAGTAGGTTGCCATTGCTTTTTGCGGTAGATTGGTTACCAGCCAAGGCCATAGAACCCAATCTGTCCTGTTATTTAACCCATGACTGGAGAGAAGTGACGGATTAATACCTTTCCCAAGGGTATTTGTGCGTAAGTGAATGCAATGAATTCAACTGGAATTTGAACTCGGCTTCCCAATTTCTCGTTCCGATCCGATATCCACTGCACCACAACGCACATCCAGTAATATTATTTTATTTAAATACAGTCTAAATGGTTAATTTGACAAATTCGAATTTATACAATTTTTGTTTCAATTGTTTACATTTTAGTCACGATTTGGTACCTGACTTGGATGACCTGTTTTTCTTCTTCTTAATAATAATAATAATAATAATAATAATAATAATGTTTGTGTGGGGACGTAGAAATACCTGGGTTGTTGTCCGGGTGTGGTGTAAGCCCACTTAGAATGAGAGACACTTAACCTTTGGTGGATAGTTTCTCTGAGACTTGGATGAAATCTATTTAGTGTTGGAATGACGACAAACTTTAACCGGCGAGGATGTCACTGAAAAACAAAAAAAAAAAAAAAAAAAAAAAAAAAGAAACACGAAAAAAAAAAACGAAAAAAAAAAAACGAAAAAAAAGACGAAAACAAAAAACAAAACAAAACAAAACAAAAAACAAAAAGCAAAAACAAAAACAAAAAAATGAAACAAAAACAAAAAAAACAAAAAACACTAGGGGATAAAAAACTATATATCAATGTTCATTATTCAGAGAAAAATTGCAAATGTAACGGACGAAGGAAACCTTTACTGTCTACAATAATTTTTCATGTGTCCGAGACACCTCCCCACTTTAAGAGTAATGGGCAACATTCCTGTAATTGAAGAAATCGAGTTATTTAAAGACAGTAGAAGAGCTGCCTAGACAAAAGCGTACAACAAATTGTTGTTTGAATCATACATCCAAAGTGAAGCAAAGAAAGGAGGACATATTAGGTTGTTCAGAAAATTATATCCGATTTTAGAATTTATTCTCGAAATAATGTGCATTTAAACAGTAACCCTAAATATCTGTACATTTTCTGCCATCGTGTTACAAGTTTATTTAAGTCTTTACGACGAAACACTAAAATTGACATTGTTCGGACTGTTGTCCTCATCTTTATTACCATGTTTACGACGTTGCGGCCGTTGTATTCTCTTCAGATGCTAGGAATTTCGAACCGAACTCTATATTTTGATCACTGGAATATATCATTCTAATTCCATGTGCGATGCCACTTCCGGATGCCATGTAGTTAAATCCCTTTAACTCAACTCTCTAAGTTATTTGTTTACAACTGCTGTAGCCAGGTATTGAACTCACAACTCTTTGGGTCAAGTCACTGGAACTAACCATTGCGTATATCCAATAGGTATTGGTTAGTTCACCGGATATAGTAGTCTGTGATAATTTCAGCTAAAAAAGGGCGACTGAGAATTCTTTGTCCTTTAGTAGAAACGATTATGTCTGATACAACATTTCGGCCCTTGTACGCTCCGGTCTTCTTCATGTGCTAGAAAATTTGAGTCTAACTCTTTACTTCGTGATGTGTGATGCCCTTTCGGGTGCCATGTAGTTATCTCCCTCTAACTCAACTCTCTAAGTTATTTGTTCACCACTGCTGTAACCAGGTATTGAACTCACAACTCTTAGGGTCAAGTTACTGGAACTAACCAAGGCCTATATCCACATGGCCCAGTGGATAGGAGCGTTGGTTAGGTCTAGTAACTGGATTCAAAGAATTGTGAATTCAATACCTGGCTACAGTAGTGGTGTACAAATAAATTAGAAGGTAACTACATGGCCACTGAAAGTGGCATAGTACGTGGAACAAGAATGATATATCCCAGTGATCGAAATAAAGGATTGGGTTCTAAATTTTTAGTACCTGAGGAAGGCCGGAGCGTACAAGAACCGAAACGTCGTAAACATGACAATAAAGACGAGGACAAATGCACTAAAAGTTTGGAAGTAAAGAAAACTTTGGATACACTTTCTGCATTTTCTCAAAAAACATTTTAGCTTAAAATATTGTCAATATGCTTGAAAAAGTTGTCGTCAGTGAACGAGAGATCATAAGAGTATGGTTTGGTGTGAAAAATTCCCGTATCTCAAGTCGGTGAGCTTCTACAGTGCCATCCCGGCAATTATGTTATTGAATATTATCATGAATCAAAATTGGTCCTTCTCAATTAACCAGTTCTAGTCACATCTTGCTTAAATGGATGTGAATTTGATCCAGTTGCTGATAGTAAACTTCGGCAGTGATGCTCAGCTTGGATTCCAGAAAGGCGTACTGGATAACGCTAATGGCTGATCACTAGTCATTATGATGATCTGTTTGGTTCAATTTTGAGTATTGTCGTCCCCAATTCACTTAGGGGATCTATCCGACTCAAAGCTTTTGAGCAATGAGATCATTTTTCACCCACACGATGTAAGGGGGAGTCACGGCTCAACGAATGAAATATCAACAGCTCAGATAACGTAATGTCTTTCTGTTTTCTTTCTTTCAATTACACTATCTGTTTTTCGATTTTAGGAATAATTTTGAGGACTCAACCTTACCTGACCTCATCAAGAAAATCTTGACATTTTGTTATGACTATGGCCCTTTTCAACTTTCACTGGCTCAAAAAAATTCGCTTTGAACACGAAAAAAGAAGAAAAAAAAATATATTTTTCTATTTTTTCCTAATTATCAGCCAATTTCTCTATTCTGCGGATTTTAAAAGTACATAAAAATATTAAAAATATTTTTTTTCGTAAGCTCACATCGCGGATTACAAAAAAAACACAACTAACAATACCACTAGTAACAATATCCTTCACTCCGTTGTATTAAACCAAAAAGTATATTTTTGTACATATATTTTTTTATTACAATATTTTATTACAATATTTCACTACTCACGTTGAAATATAACAGGTGCTTTTATTGTTATTATTCTTTTGCTTTTGAGAAATCAAATATATATATATATATATATATATATATATATATATATATATATATATATATATTTATTTATTTATTTATTTATTTATTTTCTTCATTTGTAAAATCCTTGAAGTAGGCATTTATTTTTGTCTCTGCATTTGCATTCTTTATTAGTGATCTTGTTTTGTACAATGCCATCTATATTTCTGACGGTTTGTTTTTATTTTTTTATGAAACTATCTAAATTACTAGTAAAACTATAACTTAACTTGATTGTGTTTCTATTGAAAATTTTGTTTAGTTCTGAGCTTTTTGGAAAGTGTTTATCTATCAGTTTAAAAAATATTTGTCCTATTTTAGTTTTTACCCCTAACTTAAATGGTGGGTTGAACCAGATAATGTTTTGTTTTCTATCATCGTTTTTTATTTGTCTGCTTGGTTGAGAATTATATTTTAAAATGTTCTTATGGCCAAGATTTTCTTAGTGCATCTTCATAGATATTTTTCTTTTCATCAAATATTGTTTTGTTTGACGAATTTGACTTTGTAATACAAAAGAAGTCATTTACAATGCAAAAGTACATGACTTAAATGGTCAAAACAAAACATTTGGGATCAACCAAAGACACCTTAAAAAACAGGCGGTTTAATCACAAGTCTACATTCAAAATAGAAAACTTAAAAAACTGTACAAAATTGGCTAGCCACGTGTGGAAATTAAAATCAAAATATGGAAAAGACCCAGACATAATGTGGAGTATAGTGAAAACAGCCATGCCTTACAATGGTGGCAAAATATGTAGACTGTGCCAGAAAGAAATTATGCTATTCCCAAACAAAAATGAACTATTAAATGAAAGAACAGAAATTATGATTAAGTGTAACCATACTAAAAATACCTATTAGTTTCATACAACCATGGATGAAAACGTTAAAAAATTCTTGTGAGCGTTAAAAACCCCCCCCCCAAAAAAACACCGTTACGTGAGCGTTCTTAAAAAAAAGGGTAAACGGTAAAATCAGTTATTTTAAATCGCCTGAAGACACCACATGGTAGAAACCTAGGTCGCGTAATAACTTGTCTACAAATGGAAAATATTCAAAAGTTCTACAATATAATTGCATTAAACACTTTTTAATACAAATGTGCACTGGTCTAATTTTATTATGGCCAAAAACTAAGTAATTAAACAATTAATATATATATATAGTCATCTGCAGACAAATCTCTTTCGTTGTATCACAGCTCATCAGTACGGTTAAACATCCGATTGCTTTTAACCCAGGATTGAAACCCGACTGAATTGGCGTCAGTCGGCGATTCTACCTCTGAGCTATGGGCTCTCGTTAGAAGGATGATTTTTAGCGTATGATGCATCATACGCCAGTAGTTAGAGTGCTCTAATTCATTATTGAATGAGCGATGATATATATAAATTTTGCCAATAAAAGGAAGTGAATATTCATCAATTTTCTTTTTAAAAATTAACGTTTATTACCATCATTACTAATTACGTTATGAGACATCGTTCTTTCAATGTCGGAGCAAAATGTACACTTTTGTAGTAGATTGTAGTTTGGGCCTGTTCTAAAATATGATTTTTAATAAATATGCTCTATTTCTATATTGAGCACTGTTTAAATTAATGTTTTGAACGTTGGAAATATTTTCTTCGTTCCTTATTCATTTGTATATATATATATATATATATATATATATATTATAAATTATGTTTTAGAACATGTACATGAACATAATTTTTTCTATATATGTCCTCTTCTCTACATCCATATGGTTGTTTCAGTGTTTGGACTCAAACACATCCTCGGGAGAAGTAAAGTATATACATATATTAGTACACACACATAAATACCTATATATATTTATATATAAATATATTTATAATATATCGCATATATAGTGATGGTTTTAATAAAACAGTGCTCGATGTAATTCATTAGAGCTATTAAGTATATATATATATATATATATATATATATATATATATATATTACCCTTACAGATACCACGACGCGGAGTTTCATGTACAACGCAATCATCAGGTGCCGTATAAACTTACTGTTACGTAATTTAAATTTTGATAAAATATCTGGTTATCTCAGTGTTAGCTTAGTTATATTTTATACTGGGATTGCAGTTATTTAAAATTAAATATTATATTTGGCACTTAAAATAAGCTGAATAAGGTGAAGTTATAAGATTTCAACATCCAAACATGCTGAATTCTAGAACCCATCAAACCAGACATTACATCACGTTTTTGAAAAAAACAAATAAAACAAAAACGAAACGAAACACAAAAAATAACAAGAAAATGCTCCATCATGGATGTGGCCGTTCCAGTGACTGTAATATCAAGGTCAAAGTAATATCAAGGTCAAAGTAATATCAAGGTCAAAGGAATTACAAGACTTAAGAAGTACATCGACCACTGGATTGAATGTGGAACGTTCAGGCCACTATTGTTCCAGTTATTATTGGAGCGTTAAGAATTATAGGATTTACCTTTATATCATTTTTCCTTGATAAAATGTTCTATGAATCTTTAAAATAAAAAATTATTTCACAGTTAAACTTTTTCTTAACATCGTTCTGACCATTATGGTCGCTTTTCTGTATATATATATATACGCTCTCACACCCTGATTGAGCACTCTAGAAGAGTGGTAGACTTTGTAAACAGTAGCTACTCCTGCATTTACGCACCGCTCATTCGATAATGAATTAGAGCACTCTAGCTATTGGGCGTGTTTATATGCGCTAAAAAGGCCTGTCTTCTTCTACTGGACGCTCGTGGCCTAGGAGTAGAATCGCCGACTGACGCCAATGTGGTCGGGTTTCAATCCTGGGTTAGGAAGCGACCGGAGTCTAAGCCGTACTGATGAACTGTAATACAGTGAAACAGATCCGTCTGCGGATGACTATAGTGTATATATATATATATATATACAACACTCGCCCTAATTATTACGCTACCCCATTTTTTTTTATAGAAAATGTTGTATTTCATAATATTTTTAGTAGTTATTGCTAAGTTAATAACTGTAAATGAAATAAAATGGTTCTTTTGTTAATACTGCACAATAACATGTGCATCAAATGAACTGTTCTGGTGCCCAGTTTTTATGATCTCTTCTCCATGCTAGTCTCTTCTTCTGATTGGCTGGCCAAAGCAAAGGCTTCCTGGCTGCCTAGCAACATTTTTCAATGTAATAATAACAAAAGAACTATTCTCTTTCCATTTAGAATGATCCACTTGGCAATAAATATTAAAAATAGTATAAAATACATCATTTTCTTTAAAAAACACTGATGTGGCCTAGTAATTATTGCCGGTAGTGTGTGTGTGTGTATATAGTTTTAAGGTATGCTATATTTATAGGATAAAGTGCTCAATATCAGAAATAGAGCGTATGTAAATATAAATGTGGAAACTGAGGTTAAGTGGAAACTGAGTGGCGAATGTCTGTTTTATGTTTAACACACTCATCAGATTGCGTTCAAGCCTGAAATAGATTGTTTCCGAATATATATATATACAAATATATTTATTAAAATACTTTAATCCAAACGGAAAAGTAGGAAGGTAAATCCCAAAAACTTGATCCTAATTAATATTAAATTTTAATATTAAAAAATGATACAGGAGAGCTCAATGTAATTAAAATTACAGAGTTAATATAAAATCAAATAAATTTTCAATATTCAAAATTGTTGAATGAACATTTCAACATGAAATCCTTAAGAGAGATTTCACAAAATGGAAATAAAAATAAGAATAAAAAAGAGAATAAAAAATAAAATAAAAAATAAAAATAAAAAGGAGAAATAAAGAAATAAATAAATAATGACGGTTAAGATTTGAGAAAATTAACGTAAAGCTAGACGAAGCCAAATTTTCTATTTCTTCACTTACAACTCTATCTAAAAGTTAAAATCTAAATTTAGACATGATTTGCTTCCAAAAATTTTGTGACGTTAATTTTCTCAAATCTTAACCGTCATTATTTATTTATTTTTTTTATTTCTCTTTTTTATTTTTATTTTTTATTTTTTATTTTATTTTTTATTCTCTTTTTTATTCTTATTTTTATTTCCATTTTGAAATATGTACCGTTGCTGAGGAGATGTGAAATCTCTCTTAAGGATTTCATGTTGAAATGTTCATTCACCAATTTTGAACCAGTTTTGTGAATATTTCTATTTGAAGCGAACAAATAAATGAACCATTTCAGGTTTGAATTCCAATTGGATTCGTTGCATTCACTACGAGCAAATACCAGTTTGAAAGGTATTAGTCCGTTTCCACTTTCCAGCTATGGGTCAAATAACAGGACAGATTGGGTTCTATAGCCTTGGTTGCCAACCAGTCTAGCTTTGAAATTAATGGCAACCTACTGTGGGAAAATCTTCTGCTTAGTCAGTCATGTCCGTTTCGAGACATGATCGCCTAAGAGCGTATCACATATGGCTCCTAACTGACTGGTACAAAACCTCAAAAAGCTTAGCATAGTTTTTAAACCGTATGTATTACTTCTACAGGCCTGCGCATTGGAGATAATTTTAAATATAGCCTGTGGCAGATTTTGAAATTGCTACACCCGTTGTAGGAGGAAAAAAACAAGTGGGAAATAATGTCAGACCTAAACATACATTAGTCACGTACTCGCTCAGCCATGTTATCGTCTCGATTATCTGTCATGCAATAGCAATAACGTGAATAGACTTTTTGTTTATTACTAGTATGGTAAGAAAGATTGCATTCTTGCCTTTCAAAAGGGTATTTGTATGAATATATATATATATATATATAAGCAACAATACATTGTTTACACATATTTTATTGACCAGAAGAAGCTAGCAATATTTCATCATGACATTTGTCCATTTGGTATTGGCGTTTTTTTTTTATGTCAGGTGGAAACTTGTAAAACTACTAGCCACAATTGTGTGTAATATTCCGAGTAATTTCAAACATGATTAGTCATTATCAAAGAAAGAAGTAAGAAGTCAAGATATGAGCAATCTAGCCTTTCTGTTGGTAACGGTCCAGAGTTCGAATTTACTTTAGGTTCATATGCGGTGATGATGGAATACATTTTAGCATTGCGTGACGAAAATGACCTTAGATTCAAAGGAACTTCCACAATTGCGCGCCGACTTTAAAACATTTTTCATTGATGCTGGATTGCTGTCTTTTAATGTGAATAATATTTAATCATCCTTTAGCAGGGGATTAGCAAATTACTTTTGAATTTTTTAACCATTAATGTCATACAGTACCGTAGATTTGAGTAAACCGGTTATATGTTACTTATATGCACAAAGTGGTGACAGGTCATTTTGCCCGAGAAGAATGTTGTGGTATGATCAATATAGATTAATATTTATTTTATGATCGATAAAGACACAGTTTTCCAAGAAACAAGAGAATTACTACACAACGACTACTTCTTTTACAAAGTGATTTTGTAATCTGCCAGTCCGAAATTTTTTGTTGAGATGTTTTAGTTTTGTTATGTCATATCATTCTACAAATGTCATTTCATATCATTTTATAACTGTTATGTAATATCATTCTACATGTGATATATCATATTCTATAATTATGTGATATCATATTATAACTGTTATGTAATATCATTCTACATGTGTTATGTCATATCATTCTAAAACTGTTATGTCATATTATTCTAAAAGTGTTATGTCATATCATTCTATAAATGTTATGTCATATCATTCTACAAAGGTTATATCATAAAATTCTAAAACTGTTATGTCATATCATTTTAAAACTGTTATGACATATCATTCTATAACTACTATGCCATATCATTCTATAACTGTTATGTCATATCATATTATAAATGATATGTCATATCATTCTTTTACTGTTATGTCATATTATTGTATAACTGTTATGTCATATCATTCTACAAATGTTATGCCATATCATTGTATAACTGTTATGTCATATCATTCTACAATTGTTACGTCATATCATACTACAACGGTTATATCATATCATTCTATAACTGGTATGTCATATAATTCTATAAATGTTATGTCATATCATTCTACAACTGTTATATCATATCATTTTATAAATGATATGTTATATCATTCTACAAATGTTATGTCATATCATTCTTCAATTGTTACGTCATATCATTCTATAACTAATATGCGATATCATTCTACAACTGTTATGTCATATCATTTTATAAATGCTATTTCATATCATTCTACAAATGATGTCATATCATTCTACAAATGTTATGTCATATCATACTAAAACTTATGTCATATCATTCCCTAATTATTATGTGATATCATTCTACAATTGTTATGTTATATCATTCTATAAATGCTAGGTTCACATCCTTCTATAACTGTTATGTCATATCATTCTACAACTGTTATGTCATATCATTCTACAACTGTTATATCATATCATTTTAAAACGGCTATTTCATATCAATCTACAATTGCTATGTCATATCATTCTACATTTCTTATGTCATATCATTCTAAAACTGTTATACCATATCATTTCATAACTGTTATGTCATATCATTCTACATTTCTTATGTCATATCATTCTAAAACTGTTACATCATATCATTTCATAACTGTTATGTCATATCATTCTACAAATGTTATGTCATATCATTCTAAAATCGCTATATCATATCATTTTAAAACAGTTGTGTCATATCATTCTTCAATTGTTACGTCATACCATTCTGAAACTATTTTGTCATGTCATTCTACAAATGTTATATCATATCATTCTACAACTATTATATAATATCATTCTAAAACAGTTATGTCATATACTTTTATAACTGTTATGTCATATTCTACAATTGTCATATCATTCTACAACAGTTATGTCATATCATTCTACAATTCTTATTTCATATCATTCTATAACTGTTGTGTTATATCATTCTGCAACTGTTATGTCATATCATTCTACAAGTGCTATGTCATATTCTACAGTTGCTATGTCATATCATTCTATAACTGTTATGTCATATCATTCTATAACTCTTATGTCATATCATTCTGCGATTGTTACGTCATATCATACTACAACTGTTATGTAATGTCATTCTACAACTGTTATGTCATATCATTTTATAAATGATATGTCTTATCATTCTACAACTGGTATGTCATAACATTCTACAATTGTTACGTCATATATATATATAACATAGATATGGTTATTGCGATGAATCGAAAACTGTGTTATATACGCTTGATTAAAACTGTTATATCATATCATTCTATAACTGTTATGTCATATCATTCTACAACTGTTATGTCATATTCTATAACTTATGTCATATCATTCTACAATTGTTACGTCATATCATTCTTCAACTTTTATATCATATCATTCTAAAACATTTTTGTCATATCATTCTTCAAATGTTACGTCATATCATTCTAAAACTGTTATGTCATATCATTCTATAACTGTTATGTCATAAACGAGGTTTTAATCAAGCCTATATAACATAGATTTGGTTATTGCGATAAATCGAAAATTGTGTTATATAGGCTTGATTAAAACCTCGTTTAGACTAATGGTCATTCGTGGTCGAGAGGTCTAAGACATACCAGATCACATGGTAGATTCCACTATATGGTTAGTGATCGCAGGTTCGAATCCTGCCGAATGACACACATTTTTGTAACAAAAATTTATCGTAAATAATCAGGCCAGTAGATATAAATATATAATACTGTTTAATTAAAACAAAACAGAATATATTCTTAAATATGAGTATCGATCAAAAGTAATGTTCAGACAAATCATTTGAAATTGTCGGTTGTTTATAACCAAGTTTCGTTTATCTTTGTTAATTTCCGTAACATGTTTACATTTGTTGACATTACGATGCATTTCAGAGCAAAGATGGTTATTACGAAGAATTCGAATATTGTTTTATAGGATTAATTTGACTTTGTTTAGACTGATCGTCATTCGTGTTCGAGATGTCATTTTTTTCTAAATTTTGTTTAGGATAATTTTTGTAGTTGAGTAAACACGAGTTTCTGCTAGTGTTTTTTTAAAGGTTGGGTAGTAGAATTATGACTATTGAAATCGACTAATACTTCCAGGGAAGGTGTTTTATTGTTAATGTTGAGTTCGTAAGTAAAGTGCGGATTTATTCTCAAAGGTTTCTTTCATTTCTTTTTATTGCTTTTAATCTGTTGGCCAATATGAATATGTTGTCGATATGTCGTGCGTATATGGGGTGAGTCGTGATGGAATTATTGAAAACTTTGTTTTCAACATAGCATCTATAAAAATTAGATAGGGTCCGCCCAATAGCCGAACTAATCGCTACGCCGTCACGTTTTGTTCAAATGTTACCATAGTATTCGTAAATGTTATTTCGTAAAAGATTCCTGTTGTATTGTTTTGTTCTATGACACATGATCAGTAAACGTCTGTTCTACGTCTGTTGCATATTTTATGAATCACGCTGATTTTAAAATCATCTCCATATTTTTCAATCCCCGTCTGCTGTTTGCAAGACTACATAGGTAAATGCCCATTTACTGCAACCTGGAGGATCATACTCCAAAGTTCCTCCTTCAACATTTAATTTTTGTTTTGTATTAATTAAAATTATATATATATATATATATATATATATATATATATATATATATATATATATATATATATATATATAATACGACACGTTATTTCATGGTAAATCGGAAGTATATGCCTATTTCAGGCGAACCATCATCAGCTTCCGTCTTTATTTTACAAAATAATTTTATACGAATCCTTTGTAAAATAAAAACGGAAGCTGATGATGGTTCGCCTGAAATAGGCATATACTTCCGATTTACCATGAAATAACGTGTCAGCCTTAATTTTTCTTATATTTGCTCTATATGTATTTATATACATATATATTTAGAGCTCTCTTAGAGAGTTTTCCTACCACTGTATGTACAGGATAATTTTTTGGAGTCTTTTATACCTACACTGCATGCTGATATATATATATATATATATATTACTGAAATTAACGAAGATTAACGAAACTGGTTATGAACAACGGACAATTTGACATGATTTGTTTGAACATTGTTTTTGATTGATACCATATATTTATTTCTACCGGCCTGATTATTTACGACAAATTTTTGTTACGAAAATGTGTGTTATGTGGATAGGGGTCGCAGGTTCGAATCCTGTCGAGTATATATATGCACTGAAGAATACTCGTTAAATACGAAAGATAAAACTATTCTTGAGACACGTGGAAGAACACCTTAGCTGAATTGTTGAAGTAAAAACAAAATGAAGAGACTTGTCGAATAAGTCATGTAATAACCTTTGTGATGCACCATTTTATGACCCGTTGAACGTAACGTGATTAAAGAATGTCACAATTTCGGCCTTATTCAGTTGGTTAGAGTGTGTCAGGCATAATAGTAGCTCTCGCTGCCCAGAGGAACACAAGTTTGGATCCTACCGGAAAACGCAAATCTTTCTTTAACAAATCTTTCTCGAACATTCGAGCCAGTGGACGAAAATTAATAAATGTTTTATAATAAAGAAACGGAGCGTCTACTCAAATATGGATATCCACTAAAAATAATGTTTAAAGTGATAAAAAATATGTCGAATTAGTAAAAATCCAGTTCCTTCTTTAGATAACTATGGCAGCAAATCTAACGCTCAATGGATAAAACTTAAAGAAAATATTTTCTCAGGAGTGAGTTTATAGTGTCGGACACGAAGTCTATAAATATATGAATCAAGAAAAAGAGAAAATAAAGCCATTTTAGGAGTCCAGGTTATATCAAGTGTTTTGTAGCCAATTAGAGAAATAAAAGTACCACATATGCTGCAGTTATAACAACAGTGTAGTGTCTAGGACAGTGGTGCCTAGCGTACACCCGACAAATGTGTAAGTTGAATTTTATGAGAGCCAACTCGAGAATGAGTTATGAAGAGCAACTTCTTTTCTAGGGAGTTTGTGTGAGTATGAATGTGTCATTACGCATGTCCTGTATAACATATACAGGGTGCGATGGGTAAATTGTCACCATGTTATATTTTTAATTTCGTGACTGCACCGTATAGCAGGATCAGTTGGGCACCGTCTGTAAGAAAAAGAGCACAATGATACAATTCACTTCACCAGACATTTAGATACTGCATGCTGTAATGTTTTACATTCGCGCGGCAAGCTGAAATACGAACACTTCAGAGTATTTGAGTGTGAATCTGACGATACTGCAGAGGATTCAAAAAGAGTTGAATGAATCTAATGGTGATTACGAAGGTGTTTGGAGTGATCACAACGTTATGTTTCCATTCACCCTTCCACAAGAAAACAGAGGCCCACATCAAGTTACACGAAGGGGTACTGCTGGCATGGGTCAAGAGGTTGGCTGCTGAAAGACCCTTTGTCTGCCAACACGACTCTGCACCATGCCACATAAACAGGAGAATCCACTTACGACAGACAATATCTGCGTTGACATTACAACTTACATCTGATCACCTCACTCCCCAGACTGCAACCCCCCCTTCCTTTGATTATTATGTGTGGGGCACAGTTGAGCGAGAAACCAATAAAACTACTTGTAACAACAAAGTAACACATTGATCTGTGGCTATACTTTTGACGATAGGGTGTTCAGTATTGATTTTCTCACAAAATGCAACATTGGTGATATTAAAACTTTTCTGATGCAGTCGCAACATCGCAGGTCGTACATGTTGCAAGGGTGAGCGCCAACAGAATACTTAAGGTCCTCATGTATAGCCAGCTTCACAGGGAACAAAGTATTGTTGGTGAGGTCTAAAAACAAGCTAAAGGGTAACCTCTCATCTGGCAACATGTGTGAATTACCCTGGATAAAAATAACTGCAGATATTTGTGCCATAGTTCTATCAAAAATTTGGAAATCATTCGTATTGACCAGTTAAGAAACAAAAAGCAACGGTGAAAAACGCCAACAAATGTTCGTGCTGTTATGTCCCGAAATCTTCGCTGTTGCACAATATGCGGACTTGTATGCAGGTCATTAGCATGACTGTAGTGTCACATACATCACAGACTTAAGAACTGAATGAGGTTGTCAGATCGAAATCAACGGGAGAGTTTATCATATTTTATAAATATATATATTATATATATATTAGTCATCCACATACAAGCCTGTTTCGCTGCATCACAGCTCATCAGTGTGGCTAGACGCATCCACTTGCTTCTGGTCGGGATCGAAACTCAACCGATATTATATATATATATATATATATATATATATATAGTCATCCGCAGACAGATCTGTTTCGCTGTATCACAGCTCATCAGTACGGTTAGACTCCGATTGCTTTTTAACCCAGGATTGAAACCCGACCGAATTGGCGTCAATCGGCGATTCTACCTCTGGGCTATGGGCGTTCGGTGGAAGAAGGCAGACTTTTTAGCGTGTATATTATCATTATACGGGCCCAATAGCCAGAGTGCTCTAATTCATTTTACTGAATGAGCGATGCGTATATATATATATATATATATATATATATATATATATATATGTGTGTGTGTGCGTGTGTGTGTGTGTGTGTGTGTATAAAAATTCCGATATATCCCAGGACCTGTATGCTTGATTTATCAGAAGTACAATACTGTGCAAAAGTATTAGGTCAAGAACTATTTTATCTTTTATGAGGAATCAAAATAAAGTTTAAAATCGCCCCTCTCCTAACACTTTTGCACACTACCGGTAAGGGGTGATTTCCTTAAAAACATCACTGAAATTCAAATACAGGTTGAAAAGCCAAACATTTGTAAGAATTATTTAACTAAAAAAGAAGAGGAAGGAAGGCTTCGGAATTTGAATTGGCCCCCCAAAACGCCCTGATCTAAATTCTATTAAATATCTACGGGATACTTTGAATAAAAAAATTGATAAATCTAATGTTACTTTGTAAGACACACTTTGGGAACAAATACAAGCTTCTTGGGAGGCGATACCATTAGATACATTGAAGAAGCTTGTGATGTCAATGCCTATTATTATAGGCTATTATACTAAATATTAAACTTATTTTGTAACAACTATTTTTTCTTGTTAAAGCATTTGTTGAGTAAATCAAATAAAATTACTTTAATTAAATTGTTTATTTTCTGTCAATATGCCTCATAAAAGATAAAATAGTTCTTGTCCTAATACTATTGCACAGTACTGTATATGCCATTTTTAATTATTGTTTGAATTTTTAATCAATATTAAGTTAAAACTTAGTAACATTTTTTTAATAGGAATAGATAGGCCTTCCTATCGTCCGGTCCATATATCTCCCCTTTTTATTAAACAGCACTAGAGACTCATTACTTTTTTCCGGTTTAAGAAGGGGTTCCTGGTTTCTGTCTTTTTCTGAGGCCTTAATAGTGGTGCTGTCATGGATTTTTCATGACATGTGTGGATTATAGGTATGTTTCTTTATACTGAGTAAGGAGGGCCTGGAGAATCTAATACTCACAAGACCGATAGAAGGAACGAAAACAGGGAAGCAGTGTAAGACATATTTGATGAGCTTGAAGTGGTTGATGTAACGGGGTTTTGGAGAAATGTTAAGAACGGTTAGAAATAGAAGCAAATGGAAGTCCATGATCACCTACGTCCTGAAAGTACACAAAGAAGAAGAAAATATAGGATACAAATCCTATATCATCTAACAATTAACTCAAACGAAAAAAAGTAAAATTACACACCCGCAAAAATAGATCAAAACGAATAAAAACTTTGAAAAAACAAAACAAACCAAGGCAAATTTCCCAAGTCAGTGTGCAAGTTAAGATTCTAGATTCTGATTGGATGGGAAATAGCAAGTTGATCTATGATTCCGGTCAATTTTTTTTCACACCTAGAAATTGGGTATGCTGTTCGGAGCCGATCACATGACTAAAATTCAGTATTTATTCACGTCTCTTGACCGGTCAAGTCAGTTCCGACCTGGAAACGAATCTCAAGGACCTCGTCGCAATGTGACTAAAGAAAATTTAATTTGCCGACCCGGACGTAAGGTCGCGTCACAGACTCCTTCTACCTCTCCTTCCAATTTTTCTTTCTTCGTTTTCACCCACACACTGTCAAAGAAAACAACAACAACAACAACAACAAGATACTTCAACTGACTTCGATAAGTATAATCTCTTTTATTGCCTGACTTTCCTTTTCACCTTTTCTCCGGCCATTAAAAGGAAAAGAACACATTTATTAGCAACCGTTTTAATCTTTTTACATACACGCATTCTGCTACGATCAACTATGAACTCTGCATTTCTGTGGAACATTTAACTACTTATATTTCTCTTAGAAAAATTACCTACATGATTTTCTCTATGAATATTTTATTTTTCTTCTTACAATTTTGTTATTCTGTTCATGAAAAATGTACTTTAATGTACAAACGAAATATTTCATTCATCTACATTTCAACATCCAACCTTCAACCTTTTGATATTTTAAATTGTGGAGACTTCGATCGTGTTTGGCACAAGACCAATTGGATAAGCATCACCGAGAGCCTACAAAGATAAATCGAACATTTTTGTTATTTTAAACAAGATCGATTACATTATAAAACTTGTCTCTAGTCTACTTTGTCACTGACATTAATGTTGTTTAAAAAGTTAAATTAAAAAAACAAAACAAACAAAAACGCTACTATCTTCCTAAATGCATAAATAAATAAACTTATTGCAGCCAGTATCGTTGAAATCGGATCCTGAAAATCTGCAAAATTGTGGCTGAATATTACTTCAGCTATCTATACCAGTCAGTTAAATGACATTCATGATATATGATTGGGAGATGATGTCTTGAAAGAGACATAACTGACTAGGCAGAAGTTTTTCCTCGGTAGTTTGCGATTACTTTCTGCGGTAGACTGGTTGCCAACCAAAAATATAAAACCCAATCTGTCCAGCTATTTAACCTATAGCTGGTGGGAAGAGACGGATTATTCATTTTGTGAAGAGTATGTT
>JBBBDQ010001856.1:2547500-2552500 GCA_037127315.1 Ascarosepion bandense
TCTATCTATCTATCTATCTATCTATCTATCAGAGTCTGTTCTATCTATCTATCTATCTATCTATCTATCTATCTATCAATCTATCTATCTATTTATCTATCTGACACAGTTCATATCTATCTATCTATCTATCTATCTATCTATCTATCTATCTATCTGACTCAGTTCATATCTATCTATCTATCTATCTATCGATGTATCTATCTATCTATCTATCTGACTCAGTTCTATCTATCTATCTATCTATCTATCTATCTATCTATCTATCTATTTATCTATCTATCTGATTCAGTTCATATCTATCTATTTATCTATTTATCTATCTATCTATCTATCTGACTCAGTTCATATCTATCTATTTATCTATTTATCTATCTATCTATCTATCTGACTCAGTTCATATCTATCTATCTATCTATCTCAGTTCATATCTATCTATCTATCTATCTATCTATCTATCTATCTATCTATCTATCTATCTAACTATCTATCTATCTGAGTCTGTCCATATCTATCTCTCTGAGTCTGTTCATATCTATCTATCTATCTGAATCTGTTCATATCTATCTATCTATCTGAATCTGTTCATATCTATCTATCTATCTATCTATCTATCTATCTATCTATCTATCTATCTATCTTAGTCTGTTCATATCTATCTATCTATCTAAGTCTGTTCATATCTATCTATCTATCTATCTATCTATCTATCTATCTATCTATCTATCTATCTATCTTTCTCAGCCTGTTCATATCTATCTATTTATCTCAGTCTGTTCAAATCTATCTATCTATCTATCTATCTATCTATCTATCTATCTATCTATCTATCTATCTATCTTAGTCTGTTCATATCTATCTATCTATCTATCTATCTATCTATCTATCTATCTATCTATCTATCTATCTAAGTCTGTTCATATCTATCTATCTATCTATCTATCTATCTATCTATCTATCTATCTATCTATCTATCTATCTATCTAAGTCAGTTCATATCTATCACTCTATTTATCAATCTGAGTCGTCATATCTATCTATCTATCTATCTATCTGAGTCTGTGCATATCTATCTATCTATCTATCTATCTATCTATCTATCTATCTATCTATCTGAGTCTGTGCATATCTATATATCTATCTATCTATCTATCTATCTATCTATCTATCTATTTATCTATCTATCTATCTATCTATCTGAGTCTGTTCGTATCTATCTATCTATCTATCTATCTATCTATCTATCTATCTGAGTCTGTTCATATCTATCTATCTATCTATCTATCTATCTATCTATCTGACTCAGTTCATATCTATCTATCTATCTATCTATCTATCTATCTATCTATCTATCTATCTATCTATCTATCTATCTATCTGAGTCTGTTCTATATCTATCTATCTATCTATCTATCTATCTATCTATCTATCTGAGTCTGTTCATATCTATCTATCTATCTGAGTCTGTTCATATCTATCTATCTATCTATCTATCTATCTATCTGAGTCTATTCATATCTATCTATCTATCTATCTATCTATCGATCTTAGTCTGTTCATATCTATCTATCTATCTATCTATCTATCTATCTATCTACTAATCTATGTTAGTCTGTTCATATCTATCTATCTATCTATCTATCTATCTATCTATCTATCTATCTATCTATCTATCTATCTATCTATCTATCTTAGTCTGTTCATATCTATCTATCTATCTAAGTCTGTTCATATTTATCTATCTATCTATCTATCTTTCTCAGCCCGTTCATATCTATCTATTTATCTCAGTCTGTTCAAATCTCAAATCTATCTATCTATCTATCTATCTATCTATCTATCTATCTATCTATCTATCTATCTATCTATCTATATATCTATCTATCTATCGAAGTCTGTTCTATATCTATCTATCTATCTATCTATCTATCTATCTATCTATCTATCTATCTTAGTCTGTTCATCTATCTATCTATCTATCTATCTATCTATCTATCTATCTATCTATCTAAGTCTGTTCATATCTATCTATCTATCTATCTATCTATCTATCTATCTATCTATCTAAGTCAGTTCATATCTATCACTCTATTTATCAATCTGAGTCGTCATATCTATCTATCTATCTATCTATCTGAGTCTGTGCATATCTATCTATCTATCTATCTATCTATCTATCTATCTATCTATCTATCTGAGTCTGTGCATATCTATCTATCTATCTATCTATCTATCTATCTATCTATCTATCTATCTATCTATCTATCTATCTATCTGAGTCTGTTCGTATCTATCTATCTATCTATCTATCTATCTATCTATCTATCTATCTATCTATCTATCTATCTGAGTCTGTTATATCTATCTATCTATCTATCTATCTATCTATCTATCTATCCATCTATCTATCTGACTCAGTTCATCTATCTATCTATCTATCTATCTATCTATCTATCTATCTATCTACTAATCTATGTTAGTCTGTTCATATCTATCTATCTATCTATCTATCTATCTATCTATCTATCTATCTATCTATCTGAGTCTGTCCATATCTATCTATCTAAGTCTGTTCATATCTATCTATCTATCTCTGTTCTATCTATCTATCTATCTATCTATCTATCTATTTATCTGAGTCTGTTCTATATCTATCTATCTATCTATCTATCTATCTATCTATCTATCTATCTATCTATCTATATGAGTCTAATCATATCTATCTATCTATCTATCTATCTATCTATCGATCTATCTAAGTCTGTTGTAATCTATCTATCTATCTATCTATCTATCTATCTATCTAAGTCTGTTCATATCTATATATCTATTTATCAAACTGAGTCTGTTCATATCTATCTATCTATGTATCTATGTATCTATCTATCTAAGTCTGTTCATATCTATCTATCTATCTATCTATCTATCTATCTATCTATCTATCTATCAATCTATCTATCTAAGTCTGTTAATATCTATCTATCTATCTATCTATCTATCTATCTATCTATCTATCTATCTATCTATATATCTGAGTCTGTTCATATCTATCTATCTATCTATCTATCTATCTATCTATCTATATATATATCTATCTTAGTCTGTTCATATCTATCTATCTATCTATCTATCTATCTATCTATCTATGTATCTATCTATCTTAGTCTGTTCATAACTATCTATCTATCTATCTATCTATCTATCAATATATATATCTAAGTCTGTTCATATCTATCTATCTATCTATCTATCTATCTATCTGAGTCTGTTCATATCTATCAATCTACCTATATGAGCCTGTTCATGTCTCTCTATCTATCTATCTATCTATCTATCTACCTATCTCTCTCTCTCTCTCTCTCCCTCTCTCTCTCTCTCTCTCTCTCTATCTATCTATCTATCTATCTATCTATCTCAGCCTGTTCATATCTATCTATTTATCTCAGCCTGTTCATATCTATCTATCTATCTATCTATCTATCTATCTATCTATCTATCTATCTATCTATCTATCTATCTATCTCAGTCTGTTATATCTATCTATCTATCTATCTATCTATCTATCTATCTATCTATCTATCTATCTATCTTAGTCTGTTCATATCTATCCATCTATCTATCTATCTATCTGAGTCGGTTCATATCTATCTATCTATCTATCTATCTATCTATCTATCTATCTATCTATCTATCTATCTATCTATCTGACTCAGTTCATATCTATCTGACTCAGTTCATATCTATCTATCTATCTATCTATCTATCTATCTATCTATCTATCTATCTATCTGAGTCTGTCCATATCTATCTGTGTCTGTTCATATCTATCTATCTATCTATCTGAATCTGTTCATATCTATCTATCTACTATCTATCTATCTATCTATCTATCTATCTATCTATCTATCTATCTATCTATCTATCTATCTGAGTCTGTTCATATCTATCTATCTATCTATCTATCTATCTATCTATCTTAGTCTGTTCATATCTATCTATCTATATATCTATCTATCTATCTATCTATCTATCTATCTATCTATCTATCTATCTATCTATCTTAGTCTGTTCATATCTATCTATCTATCTATCTATCTATCTATCTATCTATCTATCTATCTAAGTCTGTTCTATCTATCTATCTATCTATCTATCTATCTATCTATCTATCTATCTATCTATCTATCTATCTATCTCAGCCTGTTCATATCTATCTATTTATCTCAGTCTGTTTAAATCTATCTATCTATCTATCTATCTATCTATCTATCTATCTATCTATCTATCTATCTATCTATCTATCTATCGAAGTCTGTTCATATCTCTCTATCTAACTATCTATCTATCTATCTATCTATCTATCTATCTATCTATCTATCATAAGTCGTTCATATCTATCACTCTATTTATCAATCTGAGTCTTCATATCTATCTATCTATCTATCTATCTATCTATCTATCTATCTATCTATCTATCTATCTACCTACCTACTATCTATCTATCTATCTATCTATCTATCTATCTATCTATCTATCTATCTATCTATCTATCTGAGTCTGTGCATATCTATCTATCTATCTATCTATCTATCTATCTATCTATCTATCTATCTGAGTCTGTTCATACCTATCTATCTATCTATCTATCTATCTATCTATCTATCTATCTATCTATCTATCTATATGAGTCTGTTCATATCTATCTATCTATCTTCTATCTATCTATCTATCTATCTATCTATCTATCTATCTATCTTAGTCTGTTCATATCTATCCATCTATCTATCTATCTATCTGAGTCTGTTCATATCTATCTATCTATCTATCTATCTATCTATCTATCTATCTGACTCAGTTCATATCTATCTATCTATCTATCTATCTATCTATCTATCTATCTATCTATCTATCTATCTATCTGACTCTAGTTCATATCTATCTGACTCAGTTCTATATCTATCTATCTATCTATCTATCTATCTATCTATCTATCTATCTAT
>JBBBDQ010001856.1:2600000-2677500 GCA_037127315.1 Ascarosepion bandense
TCTATCTATCTGAGTCTGTTTATGTCTATCAATCTATCTATGAATCTGTTCATATCTATCTATCTATCTATCTATCTATCTATCTATCTATCTATCTGAGTCTGTTCATATCTATCTATCTATCTGTGTCTGTTCATATCTATCTATCTATCTATCTGTATCTGTTCATATCTATCTATCTATCTATCTATCTATCTATCTATCTATCTATCTACTGAGTCTGTTTATATCTATCAATCTATCTATTTGAGTCTGTTCATATCTATCTATCTATCTATATGTGTCTGTTCATATCTATCTATCTATCTATATGGGTGTTCATATCTATCTATCTATCTATCTATCTATATGTGTCTGTTCATATCTATCTATCTATCTATATGAGTCTGTTCATATCTATCTATCTATCTATATGTGTCTGTTCATATCTATCTATCTATCTATATGAGTCTGTTCATATCTATCTATCTATCTATCTATCTATCTATCTATCTATCTATCTGAGTCTGTTCATATCTATCTATCTATCTATCTATCTATCTCAGCCTGTTCATATCTATCTATCTATCTATCTATCTATCTATCTATCTATCTATCTATCTATCTATCTATCTATATGAGTCTGTTCATATCTATCTATCTATATGAGTCTGTTCATATCTATCTATCTCTCTATCTATCTATCTATCTATCTATATGAGTCTGTTCATATCTATCTATCTCTCTATCTATCTATCTATCTATCTATCTATCTATCTATCTATCTATCTATCTATATGAGTCTGTTCATATCTATCTATCTATATGAGTCTGTTCATATCTATCTATCTCTCTATCTATCTATCTATCTATCTATCTATCTATCTATATGAGTCTGTTCATATCTATCTATCTATATGAGTCTGTTCATATCTATCTATCTATCTATCTATCTATCTATCTATCTATCTCTCTATCTATCTATCTATCTTAGTCTGTTCATATCTATCTATCTATCTATCTATCTATCTATCTATCTATCTCAGCCTTTTCATATCTAGCTGTTTATCTCAGCCTGTTCATATCTATCTATCTATCTATCTATCTATCTCAGCCTTTTCATATCTAGCTGTTTATCTCAGCCTGTTCATATCTATCTATCTATCTATCTATCTGTCTATCTATATGAGTCTGATCATATCTATCTATCTATCTATCTATCTATCTATCTATCTATCTATCTGAGTCTGTTCATATTTATCTATCTATCTATCTATCTATCTATCTGAGTCTGTTCATATTTATCTATCTATCTATCTATCTATCTATCTGAGTCTGTTCATATCTATCTATCTATCTGAATCTGTTCATATCTATCTATCTATCTGAATCTGTTCATATCTATCTATCTATCTGAATCTGTTCATATCTATCTATCTATCTATCTATCTATCTATCTATCTATCTATCTATCTAAGTCTGTTCATATCTATCTATCTATCTATCTATGTCTGTTCATATCTATCTATCTATCTATCTATCTATCTATCTATCTATCTATCTATCTATATATCAAAGTCTGTTCATATCTATCTATCTATCTATATATCAAAGTCTGTTCATATCTATCTATCTATCTATATATCAAAGTCTGTTCATATCTATCTATCTATTTATCTATCTGAGTCTGTTCATATCTATCTATCTATTTATCTATCTGAGTCTGTTCATATCTATCTATCTATCTATCTATCTATCTATCTATCTATCTATCTATCTATCTAACCTGTTCATATCCATCTATCTATCTATCTATCTATCTATCTATCTATCTATCTATCTATCTATCTATCTTATTAGTGAATCTGTTTTAAAGTCATGCTCAATTCTACCATGTCACACTCAAAACTGGGTGCGTGATTAGGGAAACAATAATACTATTCTGCGTATATCCTGACCGAATGACCGTTTACCGAATTGAATCATACCGTCAAAAGGAAAAAATAAAGAGAAAATACGGGCGTGTCTTAATAAAAGAAAAAAAAGCAGCTTCTAATTTCCACCCGAAATACTTTTTTTTCTATATAATGCATATTATATTGTCATGAAATGCATCGTTGGAAATCACACACACACACACACACACACACACACACACACACACACATTAAGTGTTAGATCTCTATAGAATGCTTAATCCAGAGCAATATGATATTTATAAAGGAAAACTTAACACATCATTTAGAGTTGTTATATATTATAATTCATTTCTATGAACTAAATTATCTCATTTCATCACACCACACTATATTTTTCTATCCAGTATTTGTACCGAATTGAACGAATATAATATGGTCAGATTAAATGAAGTATAATTTGTAACCACACTAAAAGAGGTGTTGAGTTTTCCGTTATATATATATATATATATATGAAATGAAATGATTTGTTTGAACATTATTTTTGATCGATACTCATGTTTAAGTAGATATTCTGTTTATAATCAAACAGTATTATGTATGTATTTCTACCGGCTTGATTATTTACGAAAATGTGTCATTCGGCAGGATTCGAAACTGCGATCCCTGTCCACAAAGGTGAAGCCACCATGTGATCTGGAGCCTATTAGACCTCTCGACCACGAATGATGATCAGTTTAAACAAAGTGAAATTAAGCCTATAACAGAATTTTTAAATTCATTGTATTAACCATCTTTGCTCTGAAATGTATCGTAATGTCAATAAATGTAAACTTGTTACGGAAATTAACGAATATTAACGAAACTTGGTTATAAACAACCGACAATTTCAAATGATTTGTTTGAACATTATTTTTGATCGATACTCGTATTTAAGTAGATGTTCTGTTTATAATCAAAAAGTATTATATATTTATTTACGATACATTTTTGTTACAAAAATGTGTGTCATTCGGCAGGATTCGAACCTGTAACCCCTCTCCACAAAGGGGAAGCCACCATGTGATCTGACGCGTTTTAAACCTCTCGACCACGAATGACGATCAGTCTAAACAAAATAAAGTTCTGTGACGGTAGTCAATTTCTAGAAAATTTCAGGAAATTAAATGGAGTTTAAATTATTTTTGAACTTGTTATTTTTATAAAATCTTGGTAATTTTTTATACTTATGTTACTCCATAACATATGTATAAATAATTACCAAGATTTTATAAAATTTTAATAAAATAACAAGTTCAAAAATAATTTCAGTCATTTGCAAACAAGTACTAAAAGTTTCATGAAATCCGACTGTTATTTGAGTTTTACAAGAATCTTCAAAATAATATGTTTTTTACCGGAAAAAATGAACTGCGTAATATTACGTTTTTGTTGTAGTAAACTGTTGTAAAAAAAACTGGTTACTCGCTGACGAAAAAGAAAAGAACAAAATTTTTAAACAAAGTTTTTAACGTTCTAGAAAGGATTAAACAATTTAATAAAATAATCAGAAATTACTCTAATATTTCCTCTTCATAATAACAAAAAGATTTCAACGATAAAGCTTTGTTTTTATTAAGTTTAGGACCTTCAACATCATAATATCTTGTTTTTTTCAGTGAATGAGTGGAGGTACCGATACGCAGAAAATAATAACATTTCAGAGAATTACTTGTCTTATTCAAAATAAAATGTAAGCAAAGGGAGAGTTTCCTTAAATAGATGAAAAAAAAAAATCCAAGAAAACAAACTAAAAGTGACAAATAAATACTGAACAGTTTAAAATTAGATGTAACTGAGAAAAAAATATCCTTGGTGATACATTTTCAACCAATCCACGTTCACTTATTTTGCTAATCATTCGGCCACAAATATTCAAGCTACGTTTTCTTTAACAATGCTTTCATCTCACACGAAATTAAATTTGATATTTGATGCCACAGACTATAAGAGTGATATTTAACAAGGTACTATATACAGGGTGTCCAGAAAAAATGTATACACATTTTAAATAATTGTAAAGTTGATGTTTATTATTTAAAAAATATAAAAATATTTACAAGTATGATTTTATTGTTTTTTGTTCACTGCATTTTGACTATATTTTAAATAATTTTCAATAGCCAGTAATTAAACTGTTTGTGTTTATTTTGAAGATTCAACCCCTGAACAAAATAACAGCCAATGTGTATACATTTTTTGGGACAACCTGTATTATATATATATTCCATTTTTCTGTTGAAATTGCTGCCCTCTCACTCTATCCCCCCCTCTCTCTCTATATATATATATGTATGTGTGTGTATATATATATATATATTCAAATAATACTTCGAAAATCACGTGTCGTACGATCATTTTCGTGAGGAATACTCGCTTCGTCAGCGACCAAATTTATTGTGGAAAGCTTTAGAACAAATTCTTACACCGAAAGTTCACGCAAAATGAAATTCATACACCGTAAGTTTACCTGAAAAGAAGGGGGAAAAAAGAAACAAGAAAGGACAGTGGAAGGGGGAGTTAAAATGGAGAGTAGATTATGTTAGATGGTAGGCGTCTAGATGTTTTTTTTTACGAAGGGTAGGGAAGAAGTGGGAGGGAAAACAGAGAGATGGCGAAATGGATTCAAACTCGATTGATGAAGAAGACATTTATAGATTACGTATGTGTAAAGAAGACAAAGTAAAGCGCGTCACAGGAACGAAAATAGGGGAAAGAGAAACGGAAAAGGAGTGGGAAAAGAAAAGCTGGGAAGGCAGGAAAAGAGTTATAGGAAAGAGGGGTGAGACAAGGGAGAAAATAAAAAGGGGAGAAGAGAGAAAAAGAGAGGAAACGACCGCATGTCGGACAAGAGCCGTGACAATTGCCAGAAAAGGAGAGTAGAAAGAAAAAGACAAATACATAAAATGGAAAAAGAAAAAGAAAAAAGAAAGGATAAATAGAGAATGTATATGATATGAGGATGTGCATTGTGGTCCAGTGGATATCGGCTCGGAAAGAGAAATCGAGGAGCCGAGTTCGAATTCCAGTTGAATTCATCGCATTCACTTACGCGCAAATACTCTTAGGAAAAGCATTAATCCGTCTATTCCTTCCAGTTATGGGTTAAATAACAGGACAGATTGGGTTCTATAGCCTTGGCCGGCAACCAGTCTACCGCAGAATGCAATGGCAACCTACTGCAGGATAATCTTCTGCCCGGTCAGTCATGTCTCTTTCGAGACATGATCGCCCAAGCGTGTTTCACGTATGGCACTTAACTGACTGAAAGATATAGATAATTGTAGTGTAGACCATTGTACCCTGAAGTCGCCTTAGTACATATATTACTAATAAAGCAATTAACTGATATGATTGAAGTACTAAATTGACAAATGAAAATAATCAGAGAATGTATAAGTACGCAAATACACACACACACACACACACACACACACACACACACACACACATATATATATATATATATATATAAAAGAAAAATTAAGGTAGACACGTTGTTTCATGGTAAATCGGAAGTATGGTCTATTTCAGGCCAATCATCATTAGCTTGCGTCTTTATTTTACAAAGGGTTTTATACGATTTTTCTTATATATGCTCTATATGTATTTATATACATATGTATATAGAGCTCTCTTAGAGTGTTATTCTACCACTTCTACCACTGTATGTAGAGGATACTCCTTTGGATTCTTCTATACCCACACTGCATGCTGACTGGTTGTTGATGATTCTGTGGAGGTGATTTGATTCCCTATTGACGTATTTATGGTTATGTGAGTCTTTAGTGTGCGGTTTGTACAGACTATTGCTCAGGTCAAAGGTAACATCTAAGAAATTTACTAACACTAACCCTAACCGTTAGTGATGGTGGTAATATTAAGATCGTGGTCTTTGAAAGTTTTGATTAGATCCTTTCAAAGGTCGCCCGTTTGCTGTGAACTAGTTTTACGGAAGATTATTTATCCGTCGTCTCGGCAAAGTCCGATATTACGTAAATCGAAGATGTGCTTAAGATTCCAGTTAAAAAAAAAAGGCCGACCAAATCACAGTCCTCATCAGAAATGCAGAAATCATTATTTTTTTTCTGGTCCACATGCATTCATTGTAAAATAAAATAAGTTTTGGGCCCTTTTTATTGATGTTGATGTCTTAGTTGCCGATGGGTCAGTAATGTTTAGCCAAATATAATTCTGCAGTTAGGAGTGTGTTTCAGATATTGACGAAGAGAAGTCACAAATATCGAACTGGATGAAAATGTAATCCATTTTATTTTTTATTTTTGTAAACTAATCAATTGCTTCAGCTGTGTTCTTGCATTGGTTCATAGCAATTGGAGTAGATAGACTAAACTATCGCCCGGTTCACACTCAACTCTCGTCTATTGAACAGGTGAAGAGGTTCATCCCTTGTTTCCTGTTTAGGATGTGGTTTCCGGTTTTCTCTTTTCCAATCTTCCCACTTTTTTTTTTCAATTGGAGAAGATAGACTAAACTATCGCCCGGTTCACACTCCACCCTCGTCTATTGAACAGGTGAAGAGGCTCATCCCTTTTTTCCTGTTTAGGATGCGGTTTCCGGTTTTCTCTTTTCCAATCTTCTCACTTTTTTTTTCAATTGGAGTAGATAGACTAAACTATCGCCCGGTTCACACTCCACCCACGTCTATTGAACAGGTAAAGAGGCTCATCCCTTGTTTCCTGTTTAGGATGTGGTTTCCGGCTTTCTCTTGTCCAATCTTTTCACTCCTATGTAGCCCCCTGCACATCAGTGGCGTTACCGCCTTGCTCGGGGTGATATGATAAAAAAAAATACCTAAGGCATTCTTAATGAATGTGGAAGCTCTTTCAAGGATAATTTTGCTAATTCTACCGATGTAGTTTTTTTGAGAGTTTAGTTAAACTGTATTGTGGATTATTTGTGAAATTGTGTTTATGGTCTTTAATTGTGCTGAATGCCTGTTGCTTATATAAAATTGGGGCGCTATCATCTATTTTACGATCCTTCGTAATTTTTTAGCTTCACTTTTTATATTGGTCTCCCAGTTACTAAGCGCCTTTTTGTCGTTTTTGTTTATTTCACGGTGAATGACTTGGTGATATGCTTCCGCGTTAATAAAATAGTAGTGGCTTGTCTTATCCGATTTAATAATAACTATCAGATTGGTACAACATTGTTCTTTGTAATTCGTTGGTGTTATTGCGGGATATATACTTACTTTCTTTAAATTTTAAGTTTTTCAAAATCTACATGGACCCTTACAATATTTAAATTTTTACTTTTGTTAATAAAAAAACAGTAACCTAGCTTTATCAGATTTAACACCCTTCAACATTGAATGAACTTAATTTAAAATCTATTAAACTGTCAGTTTGAAAAATGCACCTGATGTTTGCATAATGCATGAAACTCCGAGCCGTGCCATCGACGTAGGAAAATATTTATATTTATAAAATAACTCAATTCATAATACTGCTTTATTAACACCTGAATTATACATAGATATACTTAACGATTCATCTCGCATATATTCATAGACTTTCATAATAACTTCCCCACCGACGAGTAATGTGATAGGTACCGACTTGGCGGCTCGACTACAGCCACTTTCCCACCGACGAGATGTGGCCTCCCTTTGTCTGTTTTATAAATACTTTCATGGCTTCTGCTCCAACGAACTTAAGCCACTGGTGGCTTTGCAACAGGTGTTTACTCGTGCAACCAGATTGGCAACTGGGTCCCACCCATTCACAGTTAGATTAACCAAATGCAGACAACAATTCTACTCCTGCAGCTTCTTTTCTCGCACTTCCCGCCTGTGGAACTCTCTTCCATATTCTTGCTTTCCTGACGGCTACAACCTCCAGGAATTTAAATGCAATGTCAATACTCATCTATTAACCACTTGACTTTAGTTCTTTCTACACCACCCTGTATATCCTTTCCTTTCTCTCCACCTTTGCAACTGTCATCACACCTGTATTCCCATCCTTCTCTTGCGTCTTTTTATATGATTCGTCTTTCTCTTCACTCTCTTCTAATTAATCTCTTTACTCTTATGTAGCCCCCTGCACATCAGTTGCGTTACCGCCTTAATTGGCGTGATACGATTAAAAAAAGAATATTAGAAACTTTAACGACGAACGACACTGACTCCTCGCCCGGTAAGTAACGACATGCGCTACAGGTGTCACTGGACCGTTATCCTGCCACTGTTCGTAACAAACAAAAATAACTCTAGAACCATGAGCAAGACTGTGTAATATAACAATCTGGCCCCACCCGAGGAAGGATGATGCAAGCGAGGGTGTTTCCGGTCGTTGAAAAGAACGGATGTCGTTTGACCTTATTTCCGGCAGCAGCGGAAATAACTACAGAGGCAAACAGAACAGGGGTCTCTGAGAATTACGTGGGCGTGCGTGGGCGAGGCAAAACCGAAAGAAAAAGTCCCGGTTCTGGAAGATTATAAAAAGACCTCGGCACACGGATTCGCCAGTAGAGGAGCAACAGAGATCGGCCGGTGAAGAGAGACACAACAGATAAGACTACACTCCCTTCAACCCATTAGAAGCGCGCTCTCTCAATTCTCTGTTCCCTATTCTACGTGGTTCATCGTCATTAATAAGAATATAACTTTATATTTTTATATATATGCGTGTTTGTTGTTTGTCGATATATAACAGACGCATAATTGGTGCCTAGTGACTTGCTGTTTTGAGACAACAAAACAGTTAGATGCGAGCTGGTTGCCACGGCGACGATTGAAATTCAACGGACTTAAAACTACCAGATAGAAAGAAAAAAGAAGACGAAAATAGAAGCAGCCGCACGACTATAGACATCAGCCAAGGTAGGTGACTCTTTGATTTGATAGTGTGTGTGTTTCTGCTCTTGTTTATAATAAGTCTAGTTAGAAAAAAAAATGGAACAGCATACTTTTGCCGATCTGACCCTAGAATTGAGAAATGTGGATTGTTCAGTGTCGAACACATTAAGGGTAGAACGGAGGGGGTGCAGGACTACATGCAGAGAGTAGTACGCCTAGCGGAGAGCGCATAGGTTGGGGTTGACGGGAAGAATAAAGTTGAGATATTTACCTATCTGTAAGTATAAAACATCTGAGTTAATGATTTATTTTTTTTGTTAATATTTTACCATATATGTGAAGTGAGTTTACTGGTATGTTGCTTAATTAATCTTACTTTTATTGAGTAAGTGAAATGTAAAATCATGTAAAGGAAGTTTCTTCTACTCTTTAAAGTGGATAATTGGATTAACTTGTTGATAACAATGTTTTTTTTGGTTTGTGCAGTGTTAGGTTTTCTTTTTTTTTATTTCTTTTCAATGACTGTACACTACAAAATGATTTACATTTCTATGTTTGTGAATTATGCTTTTGTGCAGGTTCCCATCAATTCAACATCCTCTGTGAATTTTCATTTATGTGACTTGGGAAATATCTTTTGAAGATATATTAATTTCTGAAAACTTTATATTGACACGGATAGACCTGCAGATTCCACAGTTGATCGGAACAAAAAGAAAGAACAACTGAAAAGTCTTGTAGACTTATTAGCTGATATGCTATAGGATTGGGAAAGAAGCAGTGGGAGGATTAACGATAGTTTAAGTGAAATAGTTAGGAAGATACAAACGTGGAAAATTATTAATAGTATCTAAAGCATAAAGTAAATTATACGTCTCTGGTTCAGTGGTTTGATCCCAATTACGCAGAAATTTCCCAATTTTTCAGTGGACACCATGCCGGTAGAATTGCGCGATATGGAGGAGATTCCTATCCGCAAACTAGTAAATACCTTGGAACAGATAGATATGGAAAGATTTAGTGAAGGATATGAAGAACTCCCGAAGAAGTTGACGATAGGAGTCATTGCTGGCATAGTCGGCGTTATGATAATCCTTGGAATAATAGCTAGGAAGCGGATTTTTAAGTGCGAAAGAAGCAACAGTGCTTCGGGAAAGGAAAGGGAGTTATCCGTTGTGAATAGTACTCCGGGGTCAACGGGTGTTCAACACTCAAATGTCTCTGCGTTAAACAGAGAGATGTCAACAAATCAGATATGCTTGGATTCGAATCCAGAGGAAGTAGTTCAAGGAATAGAAAACATTGTACAAACTAAGGAACTACGAGTTACGGGTCCATTTTTTTAGACTAAATTAATATAGATGAAACCTCTAATCCTCCACAAGTAAATTGCATGCGGATTAACGTTGGAATCAGGGTAATTTTCTTCATTTTCTATTGAACATTTCTCGGTCAGACTATGAATGATATGTACTGCAGATAATGGCCATTTTTCTGTGTTCAAACATAGTATGTTTGAAATTAAATTAAATTAAATGAAGTTACATGTGTAACAATAAACTCGAGCAGAAGCACGCATGGTGTTGGTCAAAGGTCATTTACTCGATGTCAGTTTAGAAACTGGGGCGCGGTTACCGCCTATGATCATGTGGTCGTGCATCGAGGCGTCTACGCTTATGGACAGAGTCGAGAAAGAAAATGAACATTTTTAAGAACTTTGCCCAATTCTGTGAAAATGGATATTAAAAAAAAAAAGAAAAAAAAAAGAACAATGAAACATCGAGCTGGTAGAACAATTTTCACGATGGACACGAACATTGTTGGGTTGCCGATGTAGGCTCCCCTATATATTTTTTTGTTGTTTTTTTTGTTTCGGCATGCACATGTTTCGTTGTTTTGGCGTGCACATGTTTTATACAATTGTCGGGCTTGTGTGGCATGGGGAGGAGTGTGAGGGTGTTGCGCTTAAAATGTTCTTAGGCGAACATTTTGGAAAATGGGAGGGCGATAAATGTAATATAACAATCTGGCCCCACCCGAGGAAGGCTGATGCAAGCGAGGGTGTTTCCGGTCGTTGAAAGAAACGAATGTCGTTTGACCTTATTTCCGGCAGCAGCGGAAATAACTACAGAGGCAAACAGAACAGGTGTCTCTGAGAATTACGTGGGCGTGCGTGGGCGAGGCAAAACCGGAAGAAAAGTCCCGGTTCTGGAAGATTATAAAAAGACCTCGGCACACGGATTTGCCAGTAGAGGAGCAACAGAGATCGGCCGGTGAAGAGAGACACAACAGATAAGACTACACTCCCGTCAACCCATTAGAAGCGCGCTCTCTCAATTCTCTGTCCCCTATTCTACACGGTTCATCGTCATTAATAAGAATATAACTTTATATTTTTATATATATGCGTGTTTGTTGTTTGTCGATATATAACAACTGAACATAAACATTTTAGGCATTTGTGAAACGAGATGGCCAAACAATGGAGACTTCATCAGTGACGACCATATAATTATATACGCCGGAAGTGAAAATAATGAAAAAGGAATCGGTATTATACTGGATAAAGACACAAGGAAATGCATTATGGGATACTGCCAGATATAAAAAAGAATTTTGGTAGTTAAACTGAACGGGAAGTCTCTCAAAATATCGGTAATAATGCTATAAGCACCGGCAACACAAAGTACAGAAGAAGAAATCGTGTACTTTTACTCCACGCTGGATTATGCTAAGACACAGTGCAAATCACAAGACATCAGAACTATCATGGGAGATCTGAATGCCAAAGTTGGTCAAGGGAGAGAAGGTAAAACAGTCAGCGATTTTGGACTTGTACACCGTAATGGTCATGGTGAGAAATGGGTTCAGATAATAACCAACACCCGGTTCCAAGAGCACCCAAAAAGACTATGGACACGGAGAAGTCCAGGAGGAGAAATTAAGAACCAATTTAATTATATTACTATAAACAAAAGATTTAGAAACGCAGTCCTTTACTGCAAAACCTATGCAGGTGCTGACTGTGGAAGCGACCAACTACCAGTCATATGAAAGCTAAGGGTAAAACTAAGGAGATTAAAGAAACCTAACACAGTCCTAAGACTGCAGTACAATAGACTAGTGAATGACCTAAACCTGCAGGAAAGTTATACGGAAAGCGTGAAAAAGAAATACGAAGAACAAATTGGAAATGGAAGCTCAAAATGAGACGCACTTAGAGAAGCTCTAGTGATATCAGCGAACAATAACATCCCAAAGAATTAAATATTAAAACTGATCCAGCTAGAGGGCCAAATGTAAATCAAAATTATCTATTTACAGACCCAGTATGTATTTTTTTTTTTTTTTACATATAATGAATTCGAAATTTATGATTGAATGATCATTTCTGCGAATTGATTTCGCTTCATCGGTGAAATAATAATATGAAAAAATTCAAGAATTTGTTTGAGTGTTTGGGTAAAGAAACCGGAAGTGAGCTAGCAGACAGAAAAGGAAAAGGAAAAACGTAGCGAATAGAAATGAAAATGAAAAACAAAAGAAAGGATGGGAGGAAGAAAGAAAAGAAAGAAAAAGAAGCGCGGGAAGGAGAACACAGGAAAGAAGAGGGAAAAAAGTATTTTGAATTAGCAGATAGGAGGAAACGCCAGTCAGGAAGGTGGTAGGAGATTCGCTACTGTCGGCGATTTTTAACATTATGAAACATACGAAACTTTGTATGAGTGCATGTGTGTGTGTGTGTGTGGGGGGGGGGTAAATCCTAAAGCTAAGCGTGCGGAAAGAAAAGGGAAATGAAAATGTAGCGAAAAGAAAGGGGAAGAAGGGGAAGAAGAAAGAGAAAAGAAAGAAGAGAGAAAGGTGAAAGAGAAAGAAAGGATAGGGAAAAAAGGTATGCTATATTAGTAGACAAAAGGATATGCAGACCTAGGGGGTGGGATAGATAGATAGATAGATAGATAGATAGATAGATAGATAGATAGATAGATTGAAAAAGATAAAAATGAAAGATAGCATTTTTTCTAAAGTTTTTATTGTTATTTATTTTTTTAAACTGTTTCAAACAAGAAACAGGGCCTGACTATTCTTGAGATAAAAATTATCTACGTTAAAATTTACTTCAGGAATAACAAAGGAAATACATGAAATGAATCATTAATATAAATAAATAATATACCTAAAGAAAAGAAAATAACATATACATGAATGTAGTGATGGCAATTTCAAAGTTGCACCTATTTACCAAAATACAGACTATGAAACATTAATAAAGCAAGAAGAAAGATTCATAAAAATACAAGCCTTCGCTCAACAAAACATGAAAAAACACGCACACCGAAAAACATACAGGCACACACATACATACACAAACACATACACACACATTAAAATGACAATAATAAAGAACCAGAAAAACACACACACCTAAAAACACAGACACACACATACATACACACACATTAATACACACACACACATATGTTCATACACACCAAATACAAATGGTAACCCCAAACAACAGAAAAGAACCAGATGACCCATAAAAAATAATTTTAAAATAATTCAAAGACGAAATCAAAGAGCGCTCACACACACACACACACACACACACACACACACACACACACACACACACACCAAACTCAAAACACCGTCGAAGCAATAAAAGCAACCAACTGACAGATGAAAAGATAAATAAACAAAGGCGCCTAGAAGATAATTTTTAAGTACTAAAGAGAGAACCCCGGACCAAAATCATTTCAAATTGGGATAAGCACTTCATTTATTTATTTATTCATTTATTTATTTGTTTATTCATTTATGCACGTGCTGATGTGAGAAAACACAGACTATTCAACACGCCAACATTTGATTTATTGGATTTACTTTATTTTTTATTTTTCATTTTTTTACTTTACTGATTTAATTTATTTCTTTATTCTTTATTCTTTATCTTTATTTTATTTTAATTTTCCACTTACCTATATATATATATATATATATATATATACATAAACAAGGACTTGGCCCTCAGAAACAAAAGGAACTCGATATGTAAAGCCATAAATTTATTCGCCTGAAGAGAGTCAATCTTAGACTCGAAACAAGTGTAGCGTCACAAATACCATTATGGATGATATTTTAAGTATAGAATTTGGGTTAGAAAATTTTTTGTCAGAAATGAACTGGCATATCACATTGCAGTCAGATATCCGTTAAACATTAAAAGTTAAAAAGAACAAATAATAAAAACAAAATAGAATAAAATTAAAAAATTAAAAAGGAGAATGCGAAAGTCGAGAAAAAACACGAATTTTTGATGAAATTAAAAATTTACTTGGGGTTTAGTTAAATTTAAAATCTAACGCACGTTGACAGACAGACCTCATTATGAAAAATACCAATCGTTTTGTAGTGACATCTGATAAAAGTCATAATTGTCTCTTACCCATTTTAACACACCAGAGTGTTTCTCACTCTAGCAAAAAGCCCCCTCCTAGAAGTGGGGAGATCCATATATATATATATATATATATATATATATATTCAGAAATTATAACATGGATATGTTACAATATCACTACAAAAGTAGCTATTTTGTTTCGACACTTCTTGTGTCTTGTCAAGTGATGTGGTTATTTTAAATTGAATGGTTTTAAAAGGTTAAAAACAAGCAAGACCCCTTTCACCAGGGAGGCATTATTGTATGTACAATGTGGACCAATCAGAGTAAAGCAACTTTTAATTTGGAGAATATGTGGGCAGACTAAAATTAATCTTGGGCATTGGTATAAAAATTTGATTAAATTGAGATCAGCAATTATTGGTTAACTATTATATCTACTTTATTTTTGTTGCGAAATTTAAAAAAAATATTTTTTAGTTTAACAATTTAGTAGATTTAGAAAGTTATTCATATTTTAAACGAGGAAGAGAAAGAACGCATACATAAATAAACCTACAAACATTCACACATGAAAAAATAGACGAGTATATTCACAAACACTAGCAAACAGACACATATACAGATTAATACACCCACGCATATATACATACACAAATTACAAACTTTAGCCTTTATATATATATATATATATATAATAAATATGTTATATTTATTAGATATACGTTGTGGCACAATTGATAGCTGATTGGAACGAGAATTCAAATTCTAGTTGAATTCATTGCATTCATTTATCCGAAAAGACCTTTCTTTTATAAATCAACAGAGGCCTATTCTCCCAATGGTAAATGTAATTGATTTGATATGCATCATTAATCTTTTTCAAGATCTATTTTGTGCTGTTAGTATTAACGACAAAGTTGATACATTTTAATGTTTGGTAGAATTTGATAAAACGTTTCTCGAGAAATGGCAGAAAGTTAAGAGGTAAAATGTTAATCAAATTGGAAGAAAAAAGCAAATTTGAAGGGAAGCAAAAATATGTTGGAACCGATCAAGACCGATTTTTAAGCGGGAAAAAGGATAAAAGCAAACGAATTAAAAAGAGAAGAAAGAAAGTAAAAGGAAAAATAAAATGCGAAAGAAAGAAAGAAAGAAAGAAAGAAAGAAAGAAAGAAAGAAAGAAAGAAGAAAATATAAAAGAGAAATCGGCGGAGAATGAAAAAGAAAGAAAACAGAAAGATGGTCAAATTGAAAGACAAAGTAAATAACGAAATCAGAAAAAGAAAGAAAGAAAGAAAAACGCAAAAAAGCTGCGAAGAAAGAAAGAAAGAAAGAAAGAAAGAAAGAAAAGTACAATAGAGAAAAAAGGAAAGAAAATGTAAAAAGCCAAGAAAGGAAAAAACAAGACAGAAAAGGAAAAAGAAAGAAAGAAAAGTGTTAAAAAAAGGAAGAAAAAGAGAAAAATAAGGAAAGGAAGCGGTGAAGAGAAGAGAGAAAAAGAAAGCAAGAAAGGAAAAAATAGAGAAAGATTAGAGAAAAAAGTTCAAAATAGGAAAGAGTTTTTAGTTTTGCTTGACTAGTTGAAAGGCGCATTGTTGACTGTCAAATAATTATTTTCTAATTCGGGTGTGTCGAGCAAAAGAGTCAAAGGTTAAATAAGAACCCACGAATGTGTTCTCTCTATTAAAAATAGGAAAGAAAAAGAAAATGAAGAGCAAGGGAGTTGATCTTTTCGATAAATATGGCGAATTGTCTGGTGGATAAATGGAGGCAATAAAATGAATGTAACATTCATAATTCTCTCTGTAGAATGGCACTGACTCTTCCATTCTCAATGTCCGCACTTTTACTCTTGGTACTCATGTATTAGGACATATACACATTGATAAACATAATTACATACATTCTAACATAGTCCGACAGATTTAGGCCAGCAACGTGAGGCACACACACACACACACACACACACACACACACACACACACACACACACACACACACACACAGATACATAGTTGCCACTGGCCAGTAAATCATCAGTTTTATTATTTTCTTGCGATAAACTGCACCACGGTGTTTATCAAACTCTTACCATTGTGAACTCCACCCATGTTATTTTCATTAATATGTTTATTTTAAAGTTATTATTATTATAATTATTATTATGTTGTCATTTTTCATCATATTTCGATTTCTGCTATGGTCGCACTACCTGCCAAGTCTGCGAGAAGACCTAAGGTAGGTCGTAGTGTGTAGTTATGGCTCCATTTCATGTTTTTTCTATCTCCCCTAACATCCCTAGCGTTACATAGACAAAGTTCTCCTTAGTGTGTGGGATGTACTTAACAAGACAATCTTTTGTCTATCTCTTAAGCTGGAGTTTCCAGGGATTTTTTCAATGTGTTGTTTTGTTCCATCTTTTATCATTCCAAGTGCACCTACTATCACTGGCACGATTCTTGTTTTCAATTTCCACATTTTATATATTTCAATTTCTGGTCCTTTGACAGTTTTTCGAGTTCCTTGGTTGCTATATTACAAGCCATATCAATTAATAGGCAAGTTTTTTTTTCTGGTTTTTAACAATAATGTCCGGCTTATTTGCTTCAATTTTTTGCCTGTGTAGATGGTGTAATCCCATAGAATGGTGATATCTATTTCTGTAACCAGTGCTGGGTGATGTTTATACCAATGTTTGTTTACATATTTTCCATAGTGTTTGCACCTTGTCCAATGCAAATATTACCCCACTCTATCGTGACGATTTTTATATTCATTTGGGGCAAGTGCAGAACATCCTGAGATTAGATGGTCTATTGTTTCTTGGTATTTATCACAGAAGCTGCATTTTAGATCCACATTATTATGTATAATATTCGCCTGAAAGTCCCTAGTGAAAAGACTTCATTATTGTTATTATTATTATTATTAAACTTCGAGTCCTGCTATGGTCACACTACATATCAAATCTGCGGGAAGACCTAAGGTAGTAATATGTTGCTACGACTATATTTCATGATTTGTTTTTCTAACTCTTAGAATATCACTAGCAAAATTCCTCTTAGTGTGTTGGCTATACTTATCATGATATTTTTTTTTACCATTCCATTTTATTTCTGTAACCGGTGCTAGGTGATGTTCATACCTGTATTTATTAAAATCTTTTCCAAAGTGTTTGCACACAGACCCGTGTAAATATTGCTCCACTCTATCGTGACTATATTTATGTTTATTTGGTGCAAGTACAGAACAAAACTATGATTAGATGTTTCTTGATATTTGTCCGCACATTGATTTTGGACCCACATTATTATGTATGATATTTTGCTTGAAAGTTCTTATTCAAAAGATTCTGGTCTTTGCTTTGCAAGAATAAAGTCTCCCGTTTCATCCTTTAAACCAGATTCTCGTAACCCTGATGAGTGGTAACCTTATCAACACAAAGAGAAATGTCCTCAACACCCCCCCACCCTACCGCTTTGCGTATCACCCATTTGCGTACACTCCCCCACAACGTAAACAACGGCAAGTGCTTTTTTGGTGACCTTATATCTCCCTTGTTCCCTGTAGCTAATTCGCAAACCACATCTGTCTCCACACAACAATAGACCAATGAATAAGAAAACAATATTTAACAACTAGCAGTATAGCCCGGCGTTGCTCGGGTGCAATGAAAGCTTTAAAACTAATCCATGGTCCTGGAGCTCAGACTTTTTGGACGTTGGCACGAAAGACTAAAAAGCAATAGTTGTTTCCAGTGAAAGTGAAACCGTAGACTGAAAGAAAAATGAATGGATATAAGTCAAATTTTGATTTCCTGGTATCGATAGCAAATAAGTTTTTTCGTCATAAACTGAATTTTGAAGGCTAAATAAGTCCTCTGAGTAAATGGCATCATGGCTGAGACTAAGAACTACAATTATACCTACTTAGAGCCAAACCCGAAGCAAAAACTAAAATAAAACGGCTGAAAAATACAGACATACAGGAATATAAACAGACACACAACAAAAGTCTTGCCTTTTATATATAATCGATTTTCTGCACAGTTGGAAGAATTGCAACCTTGAAACTTCTGAATATCGTTTCTTATGTCTTTGTCTATGAGTGTATCAAATTTGATTAAAATCGGACCACTCCTTCTATAACCCAATCTTTTCGATAATCGATTTTTGATATTTATCGGAGGTACCTCGACACAAAACCTAGCTAAGAACACTTGCAGATGCGTATAATACAACTGTGTAAAATTTCAAGAAAATCGGTTCAGCTGTTTCGGAGTCTGTAGGTAACGGACACACACACACACACACACACACACACACACACACACACACACACAGACAAAGTTCCATTTATAACCAAAACAGGCACCTTTTCGCTTCAGCTCGTAATAAGTGTAAAAAGCTACTTAACGAAGCTAAGATGTTGTTTGCTGCCAGAATGAAGCAACGCTAAATTCGGCACCAAAGACTACTGGCGACTCTGTAAAAGAGTACTTAACAAGAGCAAGTCCACAATACCCCCACTAATAAACAAATTTGAGGTCCTCACCTCCCCAGCGGACAAGACTGAATGCTTTGCCCGCAGATTCTCGAACAATTCAAGTGTGGACTCGTCTGGACTTTTTACACCCGACTTCTCACCTAGAACCGAGGCACAACTGAATGACATCCACATTACACCCTCGCTTGTCTCTAAGATAATCTCAAAACTTGACCCTCACAAAGCGAGCGGAGGGGACGGAATCCCCACCATAGTCTTAAAGAAATGTGCCCCTGAACTTTCCTCTGTCCTTTCTAAACTCTACAACTTCTGACTATCTGCTTCCTGCTTTCCTGCCTGTTGGAAATCTTCTTCTGTAGTTCCTATATTTAAAAACATTGGAGAACCCTCGGACCCCGCAAATTACCGACCTATCAGCCTTCTTCCGATCTTTGGCAAAGTGTTCGAAGCCATTATCAACGCCGAGGTGGTCCAGTATCTCACACCACACACGCTTCTCTCGGACAAGCAGTATGTTTTCCGCTTCACCAGGTCTACTGCTGATATGCTAACGACCATCACCGAGTACGTATATCAGGCACTCGACAGGAATGGTGAAGCCCGAACCGTTGCATTGGATATATCTAAGGCGTTCGACAGAGTTTGGCATGCTGGCCTTCTATGTAAACTGCGGAGCTATGGTATAACTGGACATTTGTTTGAACTAATCCAGTCATTCCTCTCTAACCGCACAATGAAGGTGGTATTAAACGGACATGCCTCCCAGAACTATCATACGAACGCAGGTGTCCCTCAAGGCTCTATCCTAGGTCCTACGCTCTTTCTGATATACATTAATGATCTCCCTGATTCCATAAGATCCCAAGTAGGTATGTACGCCGATGACACCACAGTTTACTCTTACCTCGACCAAAAATCTGGTGTAGGCGACAAAGCTAACCTTGCAGCCGAGCTTGAAAAGGACCTCCAATCCGTAGTAGACTGGGGTAAGAAATGGCTCGTAAATTTTAATGCTTCTAAAACAAAGCTACTATCAATTAACCATCATAGACAATCGCACCTACCTCCCATTAGCATGGACCAGGCTTGCTTCCCAGAGAGTAAAACACTACGCCTCCTTGGTCTCACACTTACAGCGGTCCTAAAATGGAATGACTATATTGAATCCATTGCTAAATCCGCTGCTATGAAAATCGGTTCTCTGTGCAGGACCCGGAAGTTTTTTTTCCGTCTGAATCTATCCTGCACGTATATAAATCTACCATCCGCCCGTGCATTGAATACTGCTGCCATATCTGGTCGGGTGCCTCTGCTATTCTCCTCGGGGTTCTTGACAAGGTACAGCGGAGGGTCTGTAATGTGATCGATACCAACTTGGCAGACCGCCTGCAGTCTCTCTCTCACCGGCACGACGTGGCTTCCCTGTGTCTCTTCTATAAATACTTTCACGGCTTCTGCTCCGATGAATTTAGATCACTGGTGCCCCCTAGATACGAATTTGCACGAGAAACTAGATTAGCAACTAGATCCCATCCTTTTACAGTGAAACCGATAAAATGCAACCGCAATTTCTACTCCAACAGCTTCTTTTCTCGCACTTCCCGACTGTGGAATTCCCTTCCACATGATTGCTTCTCCGACGGCTAAAATCTCCAGGAGTTTAAATGTAAGGTCAATAGACACCTCCTAACACATTAACTTGCTTCCATCTTTCAAACATTCTTCCCATCTGCCCAACTCTCATCCTCAGTATCCTTACCCATCTATCACCTTCCTTCCGACATTTCCTATATCTAACCACTCCTTCTTTTTACCTTCCCCTATGTAGCCCCATGCGCAATAGTGGCAGTGGAATGCCTTGCTTGGGGTGAGATGATTAAAAAAGTTTAGATATGACAAATAACAACTGCAGACCGTTCTATATCGGCTTACGGCCACTTCACGTTGAAAGACCGGTTCCCGTACGATCATCGAAGTTAAGCAACTTTGAGTCTAGTCAGTACTTAGATGGGTGACTATTCTATGCTTGGATGTGCGGGTGATGTAATGGAATTTTTAATCGGACAGCCGAGTTCCAATTCCAGTTGGGTTTGTTATATTCACTTACATACAAATACTCTTGGGAAAGGTATGAATCCACCTGTTCTCCACCCAGCTATGGGTTAATTAGTAAGAGCTTGAAAAGGATCTCCAATCCGTAGTGGACTGGGGTAAGAACCATTATTATCTCAAAAGCGAAATTTCGAACAAAATAATTAGATTTCGGCATTAAATAACCCATAGAAGCTGATATGCCGGTAAGCAAAATAAAAAACAAAAACAAAAAAAACACCTAACCTTTCTATATCAAGCATCATTTTTTTAAAACAATCAGATATTAAGAAGGTGCAGTGAGAGAGAGAGTATCGAACTAACACAAGATTATGTAGAGGAGACAAAGAATAAGAGTTTGATTAAATACTCATATATAAAACGGGTGGAAAAATCCTACAGTATTTAATCGGCCTTCCCACTTAAGGCTAAATGTGACACAAGGTCTTTTTATGTGGGTCTTCCGGGCCATATAGCCCGGTCAAAAAATTTGTCTATTGTTACCCAGTCGCGACTCTACACTTCGGCAGTACTACGACTACGTTAGTGCTCTCTGCCCGAAGTTAGAGAGCGCTCTCCGCCCGAAGGCAGAGAGCTGACAGTGTCAATAGTAGCGTGTTTGCGACTCCTACTCTAATGTGGCTATTTGCCATATTTATATGTAGGATCAGTCTATTGTCACACTAGTAGGGAAGAGAATGAAATACACTGGGTCCTAACAACTAACCTTTTTATATCAAGAAACTTTGTTCAAAATAACCAAGGATTAAGAAGGTGTAGTTTACATATCAATCAATAAATCCAGGGCCTAACTAATAAAACAACTTTTTGGCAAAATTCGTCCATCCTCCTTCTAGGATGATACACAGATTCCAACGTTCCTCTAACAATTCGATCCCTTTTTTTTTTAGAACGATTTGTCTTTGGCCTCAAAATACGCCTCGGTTTTCGGTATCACTTCTTCATTTGAGCCAATCGCATCTCTTTCCCTGGAGTATTCTTTTGAGGTCTGCAAACGGCCAGTAGTCGCTGGGGGCCAGGTCTAGAAAATAGGCTGAATACGGAAGCAATTTGAAGTGCAATTCATGTACTTTTGCCATTGTTGTTATCGACTTGTGACATGATGCGTTGTCTTGGTGAGAGATCCCTTTATTCTTCATTTTTATCCGTTTCTTTGGCGATTTCTACCTTCAAACGCACAATAATGCTATATAATATTCGCTATTGATGGTCTTTCCTTTCTCAAGGTAAACGGTGAACAAAATACCTTACGTATCCCAAACTACGGAGACCAAAACCTTGCCAGTTGATGTTTGTGTCTTTGGTCCCTTTGGACGGCTTTCAACTGCTGCTGTCCACTCAGCTGACTCCCAAATTAGACTCCGGAGTGAAGTGGTGGATCCATGTTTTATCCTTTGTCACATATTTACCCCAAAACTCTTTCTTGTTGCGTTGAAACAGTTGCAAACAAAGCTCTGAATCGTCGACGCGTTGCTGTTTTTGATCGACTGTGAGCAAACGCGGGACCCGCTGTGAACAAAGCTTTCTCATAGACGAATGTTCATGCAAAATGGTGAATACACAACCTTCTGATATGTCCAACTCCCCTGCTATCTCTCGCAACTTCAATATGCGATCGGCCAAAACGATTTTGTAGATTTTTTAGTGTTTTCCAGGACAACTGCCGATCTTAGGCGACCTGAGCCTTCAACATTATTTGTGTCTGTACAACCGCGTTTAATGTCAGCATACCACCTCTTAACTATTGTTTCCGACGGTGCAGAGTCCAAATAACACTTACCAAGTCATTGCTACGCTTGAACAGTATTTTTCCCATCAAAAAGCAATGCTTTATCAACACACCAAATTCAGATTTTTCCATTGTTTTGAAAATTTGCAGCAGTAGCTTCACTTAACTGTAATTTGTAAGCGAATAATCCGATTGGGCACAAATTTTGTAACATGCCAACTGAAGGTTAGTCAGTCAGTCAGTCAGTTAAGTGCCATACGTGATACACGCTTGGGCGATCATGTCTCGAAAGAGACATGACTGACTGGGCAGAAGATTATCCCGCAGTAGGTTGCCATTGCTTTCTGCGGTAGACTGGTTGCCGACCAAGAATATAGAACCCAATCTGTCCTGCTATTTAACACATAGCTGGAAGGAATAGACGGATTAATACCTTTCCCAAGGGTATTTGCGCGTAGGTGAATACAATGGATTCATCTGGAATTCGAACTCGGCTCCCCGGTTTCTCGTTCCGAGCCGATATCCAACCACAACGCACATGAAGGTTAGTACTTCATAAAAAACATTGATATTTTTTATTGGTGGCGCCATCTATATGTCAGGCCCGAGACTTATTGAGTGATGTGTTAGAGTATCAAAGGAACAGAAGATTAGGCAGAGGAAACAAAGAAGAAGTGGTTTATTAAATACTCAAATATAGAACGGGTGGAATAACTCGAGGAAATAAAATCTTACTTTAATTCTAGTTTAATATGACTACCTACCATATTTATAAGTAGGAGCAGTCCATTGTCACAATTGTAGGGAAGAGCAGGAAGTACGCCGGGTCCTATTCTACAACACAAAGAGACATCACAGACAATTAGCCACTAACCAGAGATCTCCGAAAAATAGGCCTAAAACACGGGTCTGGTTTAAAGAAAAAAAACAATTTGATTTAGGCGGTTTTATTGGAAACACACCACGCATTCGTTTAGATAGAACTAGCATCATAACCCGGCGTTGCCCGTGCAACTCAGAACATTTTAGTAGTAGGAGAAGATGCCACTTTTTATTTTACAGATTTTGTTTTTGTTTGAAAAAACACTTTTTTTTAAAAAAAAATATTTCTTTTGTTTCAAAATTACGGGGAAAAATATTCACATTTTTTTTTGTTGACCAAATGAATTTTTAAAACGTCGGAATAAAATTTAAATATAAAAGCTTATTTTTTTTTTTTAATAAAAAAATATTTTAGTTACGTTTGACACGTGTGATTTGATTTCTGTGACGTAATTCAGCAACCATCTTAGATCTTAGAGGTTTTACGGAGCAAATATAAACAATCGTTTCCATTGGCCAAAAAGTGCGAAAGGGAAAATTCCTGAACTTAAACTCAAAAAGTATGTGTCGACCTGGGTTCCCTGTAGATATGTGTCCCTAGAAAGTTTGAATGGCGTAGCTTAAAAAATGTAGGCATGCATAGGGAACAGTCACACACAGACTCACAGATTGCCTTTTATATCTATAGATAATTAACCAATAATAATGAGGAAATGACACTTTTAAAAATTAATCTCAGTCTGTTTAGTTTTAAATTAAATGATTTTATTTAATTTTTACAAGCACTAAGACTGTACCCTAGAAATTACAATTGTCGCTTTTTCTGATGCGGCATATAAGTGTCCTTTTTGTTTATTTTTTCCCTAAAACTTCGTCGCTGTTCACGTGTTCAGTTCATGATGTTCTCAGCACCCTTTCACAGAATCTCATTTGTGTTGCTTCAATTCCTTCTTCATCAGTGAGAAAACTGTCCAGCATTCACGACTATATAGAAATACTGATATTACGTAGCAGTTCTGTACTCTTATCTTTGTTTTCAATGACATTTTCCTATTTTTTAATACTTTGTTTAACTTTAAAACCTCTTACCCTGAAGAGCCTTACCCTGAAGAACTGTTCGTGTGATACCGCGGTAGGTGGTGGCTCAATTCTAGATTTTTGTATTGTATATATATATATATATATATATATATATATATATATATATATATATAGTGTAATGGTTGTTACAATGTTTTTAAATTCATAGTATCACTACACAAAAAATTTCTCATGTTTCGAAGCCAGCCCATTATGCTTTGGCTTCATCCTCAGGTGATTTTTTTAGAAATAAGAATTATCCAGTTGAAAAGACCGTTTATTTGTGTTGGATTTGTTATTTTCGGGTGTAAGAGGGGTTGGTCTGTATTTGGAGTTCCGTTGACCTTTTTACTGGTGTTGGGGTTAAGTGTTTGTTTTTGGCAGAGTTCATGATAGGTTTAATCTATTAATCTTGAAAGGGCTGGTGCTAATGGCGCCTTTGGTTTAGGGGTTGGTAGGTGTTGTTTTGTTTTGGGGTTGGTTTCTCTTTAATTTAATGTATGTTATTTTATATTGGGGTGTGTGCTTTTTCTTGTTTTTTTATTTCTTTGTTTTTTGTAAAATATACCTTTTATAAAATATATCTTTCATAAAAATGTATAGGGGTTGGTAGGTGTTGTTTTGTTTTGGGGTAGGTTTCTCCTTAATTTAATGTATGTTATTTTGTATTGGGGTGTGTGCTTTTTTTTTGTTTTTTTACTCTCTTGCTTCTTATAAAATATATTTTTCACAAAATATATCTTTCACAAAAAAAAAACAAAACATTTTATAATATTCTATAATATTAAGCTATTTTATAATATTATAAAATATAACATTTTATAATATTTAAGAAATATATTTCTTTTATAAAATCTATCCCCTATACAACATATTTTATAAATATAAATTATATTTTTTTATTTATTTACCTACTATTCTGTTGCAACTTCATTATTTTTTGTTGGTATTGTATAGGGTTTGTTTTCTTGGTGGGGGGCTGGTTGGTTTTTTTTTGTTGTGTTTACTTAAATTTTAGCGAGAAATATTTGCGATGTTTGCATATTACTGCTAATTCGTCTCTACGGTTTAGTAAATCGTTGCTGTTAGGGTACTGGAGAATGTGTAGTTTTTCACTTAGACATAAAGGGCAGATGTCATTAAGTGAGTTGCAAGTTCTAGTTTTTTCTAGGATTTTCCATTTTACTTTGGGTTTCTGTTTTGAATCCTTTAGCTTCCAAAAGTATGTGGAAAGAGATGTTTGGTTTCGGTATACGCTGTTTTTAAATGAGGTTAGGTGCAAGTACCAGCGCTGCTTAAAAGTATTCTTAGTTGATCCGATATACACTTTATTTATGGTTGGATTTTAATTCCATTGCTCTGGGACTTTTTTTTTATTCATTTTCGCAGCGATGCGACCATTCCTAAAAGAACCATTCTATTTTCATTTACAATTATTCATTTGACAATAAATATTAAAAAATAGTATGAAATCTATAATTAAAAAAAATTTTTGGAATGGCCTAATAATTATGGCCGGTACTATATATATATACATATATATATATAATCTACAGGGTGCGATGAGTAAATTGTCGCTATTTACCTTGTAAAATTTTGCAAATGAATAATAACAAAAGAACTATTCTATTTTCATTTGCAATTATTCCTTTGGCAATAAACACTAAAAAATAGTATGAAATCCATAACTTTTTAAACACTGGGTGGCCTAATAACTATAGCCGGTAGTGTATATAAAATATGTAAAATATATGTGATTTTTGTTTTGTTTTTTTACTAAAATGATTATTGGAAAATGTCATGAGGTTATTTCTTACCTTAGGCCTCTGATTGGGACCCATAAAGAAATGTGTATACAACAGCAATAAAAAAAACCCTTTCAATCATCAGATTTTAACTGCAGAAAGCCCATATTAAAAAGAAAAGTTTAATTTATTGACGACAGAAATATTCTTATCTAATAATCTTCCTTTCTAATGTTGGTTGGTGGTGTAAATCAAATATATATTTTTAGTGGGATTGACGTGGGGAGAATTGCATCTCCTCAAACATTAAATGGGTTGATATTTTATCATTCTTGATAAATGCAATTCTATAATTCTATAATTCATGAAAAACTTTTTTTTATTCTAAATATTATTTTTTTCCTTTCGCGAAAAAAAAAATGAATTTTTAAAATTTTATTTCTTTCTTAATTTTGAAATAGGCCGTTGTTTTCACAATGAAAGATTTAGGGGACATATCTCATATGTACTGTTCGCTCTTATCTGCGTAGCTTATTTAGATCTTTTCTTGGGCGAATAACGAATGAAAAAATATTAAAGCTGGAAGGAAACTACAATATATTTTTCCCTGACAGTTCATTTTTTGTCTGAGTCAAGTGGGCAAATATCGTTGACACCCTCGAAATATTTTTATATTCTCTTTCATTTTTTGTTCTTTTTAATACGTATTTCTTCAAGTGAAACTTCGTGAGCGCTAATATCTTCCTTACTCTCTAATGTTGGAGATCAAATAATTCACTGATTGTAATAAGAAAATGATTAATAGAATGCCATACTGCGGATCCCAGGAAACCGGAGTGAAAGACAAAAAAATCTTCGAAAAAATATGAAATAAATTAAAAGGTGAAAAGGTAAAATTTACCACTGAAACTGATTTTACTGACAAATTATAAAAGAAAGCCATGATGCATTTTTAAAAAAAGAAAATATGTCTAATATTGGAAATCGATCGAGAAATATCTAGACTATTTGAAAGTTTAGGCTAAAGCAAATTACAAGTACAGGATACTGAGGAGTGAGTTTTAATATTCTTAATATTCTTGCCACTTTAGAACGCACGCGATCATGGCGATGTCATTTGTAAAACCTATCAAAGTCTGACATTTGTAACAATTACTAACGTCTGTATTTGTAACACAATTTGTCATTTGTAACACATAGTAAAGATTGTCATGTGTAACACTTGTAAGGTTTGTCATTTATAACTTTTAGAAAGGCTTGCAATTTTTCACCATTGGTAAGTTTTGTCATTTGCAAAAATAGGTAAGGTTTGTAATTTGTAACACTTACTAAATTTTGTCATTTTTAACAATTTGTAAGCTTTGTCATTTTCAAAACGTAATAAAGTTTGTCATTTTAACATTTAGTAAGGGTCTGCTATTTGGAATATTTGGTAAGTTTTGTCATGTCTAACAATTATTAAGGTTTGTCATTAGTAAGACTTAATAAGGTTTGTCATTTGTAACAATTAGTAAAGTTTGTCATTTGTAATATATAGTAATGATTTTTATTTGTAAAATTTAGTAAGTTTTTATTTGTATCACTTATAATGTTTGCCATTTGTAAAGTTTGTCAGGTGAGGCGCAAGCAAATTTTAATTCCGAAAATGTGACCCAGGAAAAAAAAATTAGTCAATTAGTAAGAATTTTGTTAGTAAACCATTATTATCTCAAAAGAATTCTTACAATCTAAAAATATTTTTAGGCTCTAAATAACCTGCAAAGGTTGATAAGCCATAGAAAAAACGAATCAATGATTAACTATCAACGTTCAATATCCACCCCGATATCAAGCACTTTGCGATAAAAACTTGCTTGCCAATTTGCCTTTTCTTAGTAAATCTATTTTAAAAAGTAACAATCTTGGTGTTAAAAACTATCACAAACGTAACTTAACACTATATATACACTCCCGATCAAAAGTTTAAGACCACTTAAAAATCTTTAAAAAAAGAATTTTTTTTTATGGATAGATTTTAAACTCCTCCCACTGAAGGTTACCAATACTAAAATCTAAAAGGTTATGGAAACAAAAAGCTACATTCCAAACATTTTATTTAGAAATTTACATTTTTATAAAATGAGGCGATTTACACATGATCAAATTCATAAGACCAGGAGTATAAATTGTTAGATCTATGGTAATTCAAAGGTTTTTTAGTTCAGTTAGAGATTAGCAATCACCGTGTAAAGGTGTTAACATGCGTAAAGCAAGCAAACTTACTGAAGTTAAGCGTTCTCGAATTCTAGAATTCCATAAGCAAGGTTTGTCACAGCGGGCGATCGCAGCTAAGCTAAATCGCAGTAAAACTGATTTGCAACATTTTAAAGAACAGTGAGAATTACGGAAAAGCAAAATCCTCTGGTAGGCTCCAAAATATTTCTCCTGTATTGAGTAGGAAAATAAGACGGGTTGTTATGAAAGACGGGAGACTTTCTTCTAGTTAAATTAAGGCAGTCACAGATGCTGATTGCAGTCCCATAACCATCAAACAACACTTACGACAAAAAGGCATGAAAAATAAAAAGCGTAAACAAATTCCTTGGCTGCTCCCACATCACAAGGTGGATCACTTAAAGTTTGGTCGTGAATACCAAACATGGGACGTTGAGAAGTGGAAGAAAGTCCTGTTTTCTGATGAGAAAAAATTCAATCTAGATGGTTCTGATGGCTTCCAACGATATTGGCATAACAAAAACATGCCTCCTGAAATTTTCTCCACACGTCATAGTGGTGGAGGGTCCCTAATGGTATGGGGTGGCTTTTCTTACAGAGAGATGATGGAGCTCCAGGTGGTGCAGGGTCGTCAGACAGCAGCTGGTTATGTTAGCATGCTACAAAAAGAATCTTTGATGACGGAGGGCCATCGTTTGTGTGTGGATGGATGGTTATTCCAACAGGATAATGCTGCAATCCACGCTGCAAGACGGACCTTGACCTTTCTACAAGAAAATGGGGTCCATTTCTTGGGACATCCTGCATGCTCACCGGACTTGAACCCAATTGAAAATGTTTGGGGATGGATGACAAGAAATGTTTATCAAAATGGCAAACAATATTCAACAAAAAATGAACTTCGTGAAGCCATCTTCAGAAGCTGGAGCAACATCCCCTGCACCTTAATGGAAACGCTTATTTCTAGCATGCCCGACAGAATATTTGAAGTCATCAAAATCAGTGGAGGTAGAACTCATTATTAAATTTGGTTGTTGAATGTTTTCATACACTTTTCATACACTTTTTGTACAATTTCGTAGAATTTTTGTCTCTGGTCTTATAATTTTGATCATGTGTAAATCGCCTCATTTTATAAAAATGTAAATTTCTAAATAAAATGTTTGGAATCTGGCTTTTTGTTTCCATAACTTTTTAGATTGTAGTATTGGTAACCTTAAGTAGGAGGAGTTGAAAATCTATCCGTAAAAAAAAAAAAAAATTCTTTTTTAAGTGGTCTTAAATTTTTGATCGGGAGTGTATGTATATATAGTGTGGGGCGTGTAAATTATCACACACACACACACACACACAGACTCTCTCTCTCTCTCTCTCTGTATATATATATATTTATTATTATTATGGATTCTCTCGTCGATTTCGACGTATGACTGTGTAACACAGACTGCCACACAAAGAATTGTTTTGAATGGTGAAAGTTTGTGTAGCACCATCCACACTTTTTGGAACTGCTGATAACAAACAATCGGTGCAGAAGTTGGTCACGGATCGCGTGAACAGCAGACCTCAGATATTTAACCCATAACTGGAGGGAAGGGACAGATTAATACCTTTCCCAAGGGTACCAGTGCGTAAGTGAATGCAAAGTGTTTGACTGGAATTGGAACTCGACTCACTGATTTCCTTTTCCGAGCCGACATCCACTGCACCACAACGCACATCCGTCACTAAACGCTTACAGGTTACGGTCATATCACGTTGAATACACCGGTTTTCGCTCGATCACCGAAGTTAAGCAAAGTTGAGACTGGTCAGTACTTAGTGGCTGACCGCTTTGGAATATATATATATTTTAATTCAGATACTTCAATCCAAGGGAAAAAAGCAGGAAGGTAAATTCCAAAAAACCCGATCCTAATTAATATTAAAAATTTTATTTTAATATTAAAAAATGATACAGGAAGAGAGCTCCATGTAATAAAATATTACAGAGCAAATATATATTAAAAAAGGATTAATTCAAAGATGTTGAATGGCCATTTCGATATGAAGATCCCCACGGGGGACAGCACATCACCTCAGCAACAGAAAAATCCTTTCAGAAACTGGAGAAAAATTAGTCTACTTTTCCTTTTTAAATAGACTGCAAAGAAATTAAAAAATAAAAAGTAAAATAAAATAAAATAAAAATAAAAATAATCCTTTTTTAATATATATATATATATATATATATATATATATATATATATATATATATATGAAAGTTCCTTTCTTTTCAGTACTTTAATTTTATGAAAATTATCTGAATGTTTTATCTATTCAATCACTTTCGACTATAATTTTAGCCATTCTCAAGGATACGCTTTATTTTTACTGTTGAAAATTTCCGTGTCGCAATTAATTCATAATTATATATATATATAATCAGCTGTGTTCACTACTCACGCTACTTCCTTCAAAATTCAAACGGACAATTCACAAGACTTGTTCCCTTATCACTAACCCCCACCAACATCCCACACACAACTCACCAAATATAAGAAAAGAGGCTTTCTATCCCTTTCCACACCACCTAATGAAACATTGTCGTTTCAATGTCGAACCACATATTCGATTTGTAGTGGATATATAAAAATTTGTACATGTTGTTAAATATAATTTATAATAAATATTCACAGCTCTATATATTATATATCGAGCACTGTTTTAAATTAATGTTTTGGACGTTGTAAAAAATCATTTTTCTTCGTTCTTTATTCACTCGGATATATATATATATATATATATATATATACTAGTAGTATAGCCCGGCGTTGCTTGGGTGTAATGAAAGCTTTAAAACTAATCCATGTTTCTGGAGCTCAGACTCTTTGGACGTTGGCACTCAGCCTAAAAATTATTTGTGTGAAGTTTGGTGAGAATCGGATAAAAATTGTGGATTTGTATAAAGAACAGACAGACAGATAAACAGACACACACACACAAACATCTTGCCTGTTATATATATACTATCGATTTTCTGCACTATTGTAAGAACTGCAACCTTGAAACTTCTGAATATCGTTTCTTATGTCTTTGTCTATGAGTGTATCAAATTTGATTAAAACCGGACCATTGCTTCTATAACCTGATTTTTTCGATTATCGATATTTATCAGGGGTACCTCGACACAAAACCTAACTAAGAACACTCGCAGACGCTTATAGTACAACTGTGTAAATTTTCAAGAAAATTGGTTCAGCCGTTTCGGAGTCTATAGGTAACGGACAAACACACACACACACACACACACACACACACACACAAAGTTCCATTTATAAATAAGTTTACATATATGTGTGTGTGTATTTTTATATAACGTACGAAGAAAATATTTGCAACGTTCAAAACATTAATTTAAAACACTGCTCAATATAGAAATACAGCTATGAATATTTATTGTAAATTATGTCATAAATCAGACACACATACGCACACACAAATTGCGAATAAAACGAAACGAATTTCCATTTTTTTAAAAAATAACGTTTACTATCTGATGAGACATTGGGCTTTCAATATCGAAAAAAAATTTACACTTTTTAGTAGATAGTAGATTGGACATGTTCTAAAATATAATTTATATATATATATATATATATATATATATATATTAATCATATCACCACGAGCAAGGCGGTAACGCCACTGATGTGCAGGGGGCTACGTAAGAGTGAAAAGATTGGAAAAGAGAAAGCCGGAAACCACATCCTAAACAGGGAACAAGGGATGAGCCTCTTCACCTGTTCAATAGACGTGGGTGGGGTGCGAACCGGGCGATAGTTTAGTCTATCTACTCTAATTGAAAAAATAAAAAAAGGAAAGAGTGAAAAGACAGTGCATGCCTCAACACCTAGGCTGAGAGGGTGTGGGGGGAGTTCAGTATGGCCGGCGCTATACCCTTAGAAATTCTTTCAAACAGCAATATTACTAAAAAACCTATCACCGTTTACATTGAAACGAAATTTAAACGCCAAAATCATCCACAACATGTGTGTTGGTGGGTGCAATGGATATCAGCTCAAATTGAGAAATCAGAGAGCCAAGTTCAAATTCCAGTCACTCATGCACAAATAGAAATTGAATAGGACAAATTATATTCTATAGCCTTGGTTGGCAACCAGTCTCCCACAGAAAAAAATGACAATCTACTGGAGGAAAATCTTCTGCCTAGTCAGTCAATTCTCAAAAGAGACTTGATCAACCAAGCATGTATCATGTATGGAAATTAATGAACTGAATATACAATAAATATTAGTATTGTCCTATTATATCTATCTATAAGAAACATACAGGGACAATTTCTTTCCTATTCAGTTATGTGAATTAATAAATATACATGAGGCTACACACATGTATAGTCTTATTATTCAAGTGTTAATGAAAGTGCTCAATGTAATATGGACGGAACTATTTTACATTATATAAATATACACACACACACACACACACACACACACACACAAATATATATATGCACACACACACACACGTATATATATACCGTAACACACTTGGTATACTATCCAGGTAAATTCCGATAGAGAAGAACTCAATGTTAAATTCATTTATTTAATTTAACAGAGTAATATAATTTAGAAAAGATTTTTGATTTATTACAATGGGTAATACATATTTCATCACATAATGCTGTTATTATAGCAGCTCGTCAAACCCAAATGGTAAAACAGTTGATCCTCAAAATATACCCCCCCCCAAAAAAATTATTTTACACAGACGCTCACATGTCCATATTCAGAATAGACATTTGTAACGGTTATTTACAAAAATTTCTCGCTCGTTTAAAAGGAACCCCAAAGAATAGAAAAAAAGCAAGGATAAAGAAAAAGATGAATGATTAATGGAAAAAAGGGGAAAAAAGAAGAGAAAAAAAGAAAAGAAAAAGAAAAGAGAAAAAGAAAAGACAAATACAATAAAAATAAACAGTATGTGTATGTGTGTGTGTGTGTGTGTACATATATATATACACACACACACACACATTGTCCTACGTCGATGGCACAACTAAGCTTCATGTGCTATGCGATCATCAGGTGCATTTCTGAAACTAACAGTTTAATAGATTTGAATCTAAGTTCACCTGATGTTCCCGGGAGTTAAATCTTATAAAGTTAGGCTATTGCTCCTTTAACAATGAGTACAAAATTTAAATGTTCTAAGACTATATGTAGATAAAAAATTAAAAGTTTAATTAAAGTTCATAATTATTAATAGTAATATTTGCATGGGAAAATAAGGGAGTGAAGAAAAAAGTGAAAGAAAAGCAAACATATACAGGAATAATATATATATATATATATATATATATATATATATATATAAACGATGTCAAATCTGTAAACTGGGAGGATAATCAAAATAGATCATTTTAATAGAAATTATTAAAGAGATAAATCAAAACACAGAGCTCAATCTAAAGCAATGATATGTATATAAAAAAATTTATATATATATATATATATATATATATATATATATATATATATATATATATATATATACAGTTATTACAGTGGTTTATAAAAGCATATCACTGGACAAAAATTTTCGTGTTTCAGAACAATACGGTTTCTGTTCACGTGATATTTTAAAATAAATTGTGAAAATGTTTGATTTAGAAAATATATGAATCAATGTTCTTTTTAGAAACTGAAGGGGCAGTAGCTGGAGAATATGCCCGCAGGTGTGTCAATATTGTTCAATCAAAAAAATAAGAATTAGGTAACTATGAAGTTGAAGACGGGCTATACTGCTAGTAAGTTATAAATGAAACATTGTAATTAATTATTAAAAAAGGAATCTGTAAGTTGTTCTACGACAATACTCTCTGTGCCTGAATAAAAAGCTACTAGCAGTATAGCCCGGCGTTGCTCGGGTGTAATGAAAGCTTTAAAACTAATCCATGTTTCTGGAGCTCAGACTCTTTGGACGTTGGCACGAAAGACTAAAAAAAACAATAGTTGTTTCCAGTTAAAGCAAAACCGTAGACTGAAAGAAAAATGAATGGATGTAAGTCAAATTTTCATTTCATGGTATCGATATCAAATAAGTTTTTTTCGTCGTAAACTGAATTTTGAAGGCTAAATAAGTCCTCTGAGTAAATGGTATCATGGCCGAGACTAAGAAGTACAATTATACCTACTTAGAGCCAAACCCGAAGCAAAAACTAAAATAAAAGTGCTGAAAAAAATACAGACTTACAGGCAGATAAACACACACACACACACACACACACACACACACACACACACATATATATATATATATATATATACTATCGATTTTCTGCACTATTGTAAAAACTGCAACCTTGAAACTTCTAAATATCGTTTCTTATGTCTTTGTCTATGAGTGTATGAAATTTGATTAAAATCGGACCACTCCTTCTATAATCCGATTTTTTCGATTATCGATTTTTGATATTTATCGGGGGTACCTCGACACAAAACCTAGCTAAAAACACTCGCAGACGCTTATAGTACAACTGTGTAAATTTTCAAGAAAATCGGTTCAGCCGTTTCGGAGTCTATAGGTAACGGACACACACACACACACACACACACACACACAGAGACAAAGCTCCATTTATAAATAAGTTTTTATATATATATATATATATATATATATATATATATATATACTTTTTAAATATTTGTTTGTACCACACCTTAGATTATTTGGAAACGGAAAGAGTGTGTAGAGTTAGTATTACAGGTGCGTATTTGAAATTTTTACTTTTACCACAGCTCGAACACTGACGACTGATTCCGGTGGGAAAGAGACAGATATTTCTTAGACCTCGTATTGTTTTGACTAACCTGAATTTTTGTCATTGTTTACTATCGAGACTCTTAGGTAGACAATGGCAACGAGAATCAAAGACGGTGTCCCTAGAAAAATAACGCCTTTTTAAAAATACCTGTCAGCAAATGTCTCCTGTTGTGACACAAATACCACCTTTTTGTTTTCTTTTTTTTCTCTGATTCGTTCTTATCATTTTTTTTGAAAAAAAGAAGCTCTCGAGTGGAATAAGATCGCATAAAATATTTTTCAAATATCAGTCCGAATAAAAGAAATGAAAAGGTAGAGATGAAATGAACGACAACCTTTTACGATAACAAACACCATTGAGTATAAGAGCTATTGTTGTCCCGTTAGTAAGAAGTAGGGTTATCGGCGTTTTAGTCGACGGCATAACAAAAAGAAAGGGGTCGCTTATAATGACGTCAATCGCTAATAAACAGAAAGTAAAAAGAAAGAAACGCTGAAATCCACGCATTTTCCCGAGCCTCTCCAAATCCTCTTTATACAATCAGAATCCTTTTTTTAAATCAAACACCTTTCTTTCGATCAGTGATTCTTAAAGAGAGGGTATTACCAACCCCGAGAGACATTACCAAAATATAAAGGAACGAAAAAGATACAGGGGTCGGTAGAAGACAAAAAGTAACGAAAGATATTTCGAAAATGTCAATGAACATTTTTTTCACAATACTCTTCTTTTTCGTATATTTTTTCTTTCAATGGCTCTTCACGACTTGCTAAACATGACAGCTCTAATACAATTTTTGGCCTCTTACTCTACCTCCCCACGCCTTGTTCTATCATCCATTTACACATTCTCGTCATGTAGGTCACTTACTGATTTCCTCTAGTACTTTCACGATCAATGTCTTGTGAGTGTCAAATTTTCCAAGCTCTATTTTTTGATTATGTATCCCAGAAATATCATCTGGCTTTTTCTCATTTTAAGTTCAATTTTTGTGTTCCATTTTTCTTTAAATTTCCTCGTTTTTTCTCGTGTGTTCGAACCATGGATTCTCAGCCTTCTTCTATGGAAGCGGATGTGCGGGTGGTGTAATGAATAGCAGCTCGGAATAAGAAATCGGAGAGCCGAATTCAAATTCCATTACGGGCAAATAATCCAAAGGAAAGCTACCAATCTTCTCCCCAGTTATAAATTAAATAGTAAGACTTGTATCGCGAAAATCATTGTTGTTCTAAAAAAAATTGTTATTGCAATATTCGCACGCACGCACGCACAAAAATTGTTCTTACAATCCAAAAAATGTTTTGGCTTTAAATAACCCTGGTTGATAAAACATAAAAAAACAAATCAATAAATCTTCTACAAAACCACATCCCTTCTACCTTAAGTTTCCTTTTCATCTGTGAGTCAATTGTCCATCATTCATTACCGCATAGGAGGATTGACATTGCATAGCAGTTTAACGCTGTTTTGTTTGTTTCTAACGAAGTATGTCTTAAAACCGATATGTTAGCAATTTATTTTACCTATGACGCATTTTCTGGCATTTTCTCACTTGCTTGGTATCTGATGTCTCTAAAAATCATGTGAAATGAAAAACATTGTTTCGATGTCGACATTTTTCCTATTAATTTTGTTCATATTCACGTGTTTTCATAATCTTATGTCTGTCCACTAGGGCGGTTTGCTAATCCCCGTTGAGACGCTTCCTCAGGCACGTTTGTGTTTGTTCAACACTGTATGTTGCAACTCTGCTGAGCGGATCCTAGTTACAGTTTCTGGGAGAGAGCACATTATCTAGCGTGAACAAAAGTTTGAACAAGGCCAGGAAGCTCAAACCCTCGGTCACAATGACTTGTGACTGCATTCTAGCACAGCCACAACCATCAACGGGTCCTGTCCATCTAGTTTTACTCACAAGGCTTGGGTCAACCCGAGGTGTGGTTTTCCGTACGCTTGGATCACCTCCTCCAGACCCGATAATATAAATAAGCCACCTTCCTGACCAATCGATCATGGGGAGAATCGAACCTGGGTTTCATGGTCAGAAAGCGAGCTTTCTAAAGCAAAAACCGCGCGCCCATTATCTCGTATTATTAACATAAATCAACGTCAAATCAAGTATTTCTCTGGCTAGTGTTTACAATTTCATTACAGAAGTTAAAACTTGTGTCGCTCGCCAACATTTTGATTTTTTTTTTCATAAACATATCGCCCCAAGCAAGGTATTTTACTTCCACTGTTGTGCAGGGGGTTACATAGATTTATGAGAAGGAGTGACAGGTTATAGGGGGTGTCAGGAAGTGGGTAAGAGAAGGATGAATGTGGCCATAAAGTGAGGGATCAGTTTATATATTGATTTAAATGTAGAATCGACCCACACTTTATATCCACATTATAATAGTATAGAATTTTTTTTATAATCATATCGCCCTAAGCAAGGCATTTTACTTCAACTGTTGTGCAGGGGGTTACATAGAAGAAAAGATATGAGAAAGAGTGACAGGTTATAGGGAGTGTCAGGAAGTGGGTAAGAGAAGGATGAGAATACTGATAAGAGTGGAGTGGACGGAGAAAGGAGCATGAGAGAGAGGGTGCAGGTTAGTGAGATAGGAAATGGCTATTGACTTTATATTTAAATTCTTGGAGATTGTAGCTGTCGGGGAAGCAAGTAAACGGAAGAGAATTCCACAGGCAGGAAGTGCGGGAAAAGAAGCTGATGGAGTAGAATTTGCGTTTACATTTTATTGGTTTCACAGTAAAAGGGTGGGACCTAGTTGCTAATCTTGTGGCTCGAATAAATTCATATATAGAGGGCACCAGTGAGTTAAGTTCATCGGAGCAGAAGCCGTGAAAGTATTTGTAGAAGAGATACAGGGAAGCCACAGTGGTTTCCGGCTTTATCTTTTCACTCTTTTCTTTTCTTTTTTTTTTTCAATTGGAGTACATAAACTAAACTATCGCCCGGTTCATACTCCACCCTCGTCTACTGTACAGGTGAAGAGGCTCATCCCTTGTTCCCTGTTTAGGATGTGGTTTCCGGCTTTCTCTTTTCCAATCTTTTCACTCTTTTCTTTTCTTTTTTTTTTTCAATTGGAGTAGATAAACTAAACTATCGCCCGGTTCACACTCCACCCCCGTCTATTGAACAGGTGAAGAGGCTCATTCCTTGTTCCCTGTTTAGGATGTGGTTTCCGGCTTTCTCTTTTCCAATCTTTTCACTCTTTTCTTTTTTTTCAATTGGAGTAGATAAACTAAACTATCGCCCGGTTCACACTCCACCCACGTCTATTGAACAGGTGAAGAGGCTCTTTCCTTGTTCCTTGTTTAGGATGTGGTTTCTGGCTTTCTCTTTTCCAATCTTTTCACTCTTTCGTAGCCCCCTGCACATCAGTGGCGTTACCACCTTGCTCGTGGTGATATGATTTAAAAAAAGAAAAAGACAGACGGTTACAGTTACAACGATCTTTTTTATTATTCATAATTATCGAACTTTCACTTTCACTTTCACGGCTGATGAAATTGGGATCCAGTTGAATAACTGATTTTCGTTATATTGTCTTCTGGTTGGCTTCAATACTTCGATTCGATATTGCAGTTTCACCACACAATTCCTAGTCTCTTCTGGACTATTCCAAATACTCAAATCATGAGTAAAACATTTCAGAACGCAACACTCGGCAGGACTACAGTAAAGACAATGTGCTGACACAATTTTTCAGTCATCAAATATTGCTGTTGTAAACAATCGAGGCCGGTAAGCTTTGGGAAGAAGCTCACATTGACATTTCTTTTTGAAATTTCAGGCCCAGAAAAAATAAACCAATAAATATATATGAATCCAATTTAAAACTATATTTTTAATAGTTTATTAAATTATATGATGAATAAAAATAATCTCAAAAACGATTCTTCTAACCTGTCAATTCGTGGAAGTCGATGTGCTTGTAGACCACAGGATGAATTTAAAATAAAAAGAAAGATTTAAAAAAAATTACCAGTATCTTGCTAAGAAACTGAAAGATAAAAAAAAATCCGTGTAGCATAAATATTAAGTTTCTGATAGTAATAACTGTCGTACTTGGAATCCTGCCAAAAATATAAGAATTGAGATTGAGACTGTTTCGAATATGATTATGCTGTCAGTGAGGACACCGAGGAAGGTGCTTGAAATTTGAGGAAATTAAACAGCGTTCAATCTCTAACCTTAATTCATCAACTACTAGTAATAATAATAATAATGAAAAAATATGAATAAGAAAGTCACAATTGTAAGAAAATTTAAGTACCGTTCATTAATATTCATACGGCCAACTGATAAGTCTTCAAAATTTACCTTTTAGACTTATCAGTTAGCTTTATGAATATTTATGAGCGTTTCTTAAAATTAAAATATTTTGAAAACCTAACATTTTTACTTTTGTTTATGAATACCTGTTGCAAGATAAAACAGTTACAAATACCTTGATAAAGTTCATCAAAGGACGAAACGCGTCAGTTAAGATAAGTTTTCCTTTTGTCTTTATTTATATTTTGCTTTTACAGAGATACTTTTGAGTTATTTCATTTATGAAATAGTACGCGCGTGCGCGCACACACACACACACACACACACACACACACACACACACACACACACACACACACACACACGCACACAGAGTTTCAATTATTTTTGTGAATACTCGTATCTGAGTAAACACTCTGTTTATTTTAAACACGATTTATTTTGGCTACCGGACTGCGCACACGAAAAAAATCCATAAAGATTACAACTCCCTACGAAAGGTAGCGAGTAGCAACTGTCTGTTTGACGCTTGAACGAAATCTTCATAGGTTGGAAATTGCATTCAAGTGTGAAATAGACTGTAGCCAAACGGTGTTGACCTCAATTTTCTCGTTTATCTTATACATATATCTAAACTTATTTATAAATGGAACTTTGTCTGTGTGTGTATGTGTCTGTGTGTGTGTCCGTTATCTATAGACTCCGAAACGGCTGAACCGATTTTCTTGAAAAATTTACACAGTTGTACTATCAGCGTCTGCGAGTGTTCTTAGCTAGGTTTTGTGTCGAGGTATCCCCGATAAATATCGAAAATCGATAATCGAAAAAATCGGGTTATAGTAGGAGTAGTCCGATTTTAATCAAATTTGATACACTCATAGACAAAGACATAAGAAACGATATTCAGAAGTTTCAAGGGTGCAGTTCTTACAATAGTGCAGAAAATCGATAATATATTTATATAAAAGGCAAGATGTTTGTTTGTGTGTGTGTATTTATCTGTCTGTATGTCCTTTATACAAATCCACAATTATTATCCGATTCTCACCAAACCTCACACAAATATTCTTTAGGCTGAGTCTGACCTCCAGGACCATGGATTAGTTTTAAAGCTTTCATTACACCCGAGCAACGCTGGGCTATACTGCTAGTATATATATATATATATATATATATATATATACGTAGGTATAACAATAAAACACGGAATAATTATGATAAAAATTATTTTTTTACAACAAATGTTTATCAACATAATCTTCTTCTTTGTTAGTGATGAATATTAATGAAATCCTTCTAAAATCTCACGAGGAAAAATCAGATTAAAGACGTTTTAGGTTATGGACTTATTGATTTATGTTTGTATATGACTTTTCATTTGACTACTTCAAAACGACAAGCAAAAGGCAAAAGAAATTTGAATTTTATGGAATAAAAACGAAATCATTAAAAAAAGAAAAGATATTAATGAAGAACAGCGATTAATATAAAAAGTAAAGTAAGAAAAGAAAAGAAAAGAAAAGAAATGAAAAGAGAAAAAAGAAAAGAAAATATTAATTCAGACCTACGATTAAAAGAAAAGAAAAAGTAAAGAAAATAAATGAAAAGAGAAATATTAAGACCTACGATTAAAAAAGAAAAGTAAAGAAAAGACATGAAAAAAAAATAGAAAAAGATATTAATAAGACCTGCAATTAAGAAACAGAAAAGAAAAGAAAAGGAAAATAAATGAAACAAAAAAGCAAAAGAAAAGAAAAAAAAATGTAAAAACAAATGTAAAAAAAAAGAAAGAAAAAAAAACGATATCAAGTAAAAAATGCGATTAAGAAAAAATAAAAATAAATGAAAATAGAAAAAAAAGAAAAAGAAAAGTAAAAAAGAAAAGAAAAAGTAAAGAAAAGAAATAAAGCAAGAAAAAGATAAAAAGAAAAGAAAAAGAAAGTAAAGAAAAGAAATAAAGCAAGAAAAAGATAAAAAGAAAAGAAAAGAAAAAGTAAAGAAAAGAAATAAAGCAAGAAAAAAAGATAAAAAAGAAAGAAAAGAAAGTAAAGACATGAAAAAAGAAAGAAAAAAGTAAAAGACAGAAAAAAAGAAATTGAAGTAAACAAAAATCATAAAAAGAAAGAAAAGAAAAAGCTTGTAATTCAAAAAAAAAGGAAAGAATAAAGAAAAGAAAAGAAAAAAGAACTGAAGTGAAAGATATTAATGAAGAGATTCAATAAAGAAAAAAGAAACGAAAAGCAATGAAAAATAAAATATGAGAAAAGAAATATAAAAAAGAAAGTAAAGAAATGAAAAATAAAAAGGTATTAATGAAGATATGCGGTTTAAAAAATGAAAAGTAAAGAAAAAGAAAAAATTGAAAAAGAACAGAAAAGATATGAAAAAAGAAAAAAAAGAAAAAGAGGTATTAATAAAGAATAAGATCTGCCATTAAGAAAAAGAAAAGAAAAAGAAATGAAAAGAAAATAAATTTTTAAAGAGAAGTAATGAAAAAGTAAAAGAAAAGAAAAATATTTTAGTGAAGACTAGCGATTAAGCAAAAGAAATGAAAAAAGAAAAGAAAAAGAAAGCAAGAAAATAAGCCATTATTGGTCGTGCACCAGTTCAGCGCCTCCACTTCTCGTTCATTCTTGCTCAACTCCCGATTGTATTTCAGAGAAAGATATAAACACGATTAACACTGTTCTCGTTCAGCCTTCGGCGTTGTTGGGGCGGCCCGTGGGTGACACAGCCGCCCATATTGAAGGTGTTTATAAATTTGAAAGAGGTAGGCCGAAGAGAAATAGAAACCAAGAACGAACACACGTACATGAAACGAAACTACAGGTACATATATTTATTCGGACAGGCAGACTCAACGAGGGAGGTGCATTAATATTTATCTTGCTGCAAATAACCAGGTTTCATTCAAAGTATTTGATTTCAATCAACCCTTAATTTTTTTAAATGTTTTATTTCAATAACTCAATAGCAGGCTTTCGTTTCTTTTCTTAAATATAACGTTACAATTTTTTTAGTAACCCGACACCTAAGCTTTATTTTTATTTTTTTATTTTTTTTTTTTGTCATCTCTGATTTTCAATCTATATCCTCCGCATGAAAACTGCATTTATTAGTTTTTCATAGTATTCGACATCATCATGGAGCTCCTGCTTCGGGTTCGCACCTACTTAACATCTCTAGGATAGTAACAAGACTTTATTCTGAAAAGAATTAAAAAGAAAAACTTCAAAGACTAAAAAACATCAGTAATTCTATCATTGATATTTTTTCATAAAATCGTCTGAATTTTGCATATTGTTTACGGATTTCTCCCCACATCTAAATGTTTAACATGTGTGCAAGAATGAAACATTTGCTGTTCGTTGGGATTATTTGCGTATATTCTGGATTAATCAAGACTGATAATAATGTAAGTACATTTTGAAAATATTTTAACATGTTTTGATTTTTATCATTTTCTGATGTACTTGAAAATCCTTATATTATTTTTAAACTATTAAATCATTTACACATCTTTTGGCAGAATCCGATTTTAGTAAAATAGTTTTAACCTAAACTTTTTAAAAAGATATTTTCAAAAGATCAATTTGAAAAAAACGCGGGGTGGGGTGTGGCATTTCACAGATCCCTTGACAAATTAAATTCTTTCTTTATAGATTGTTTTGTTTGCGATAAACGTAAATGATTTATTTCTTTATAATGAAATCTAAAACGTTTCAAGATTTACTTTTTCTTTCTTTTTTTAACCTTTAATGCAAACTATTTATTTGTGGTTTGTGGTTTTGTATAAGATAGTTTTTGAAAGGTCGATAGTACATATTGTTTAAAAAGTTTGTTATATAATATTTCTTGAATTATAAAAAAAATAGTTGTCTTTTTTTTATAAAGACTTTTTTAAAAAGTAAAGCTATTTCAAGTAGAAGTTGGTTAAAAACAAATCGTGCGATGCGAGTTTTTATTTTTTTTATATTGTTTACTAACCCTGGCACACGCTGGAGGAAAGACAAAGTTGCCGGTTGTTAGGCATGCATAAATAATATGGGCATTCGAAATATTAATTTTTATCTGGGCTCGAAAACTGACTTCTAGTCAGTCAGTTAAATGCCATACGTGATACACGCTTGGGCGATCATGTCTCGAAAGAGACATGACTGACTGGGCAGAAGATTATCCCGCAGTAGGTTGCCATTGCTTACTGCGGTAGATTGGTTGCCAGCCAAGACTACAGAATCAAATCTATCCTATTATTTAACCAATAACTGGAGGGAAGAGACGAATTAATACCTTTCCCAAGGGTACTTGCGCGTAAGTGAATGCAATGAATTCAGCTGGAATTCGAACTCAGCTTCCCCGATTTCTCGTTTCGAGCCGATATCCAGTGCACTACAACGCCCTTTATTATTATTTTTTAATGGCTTCCATATAGGCACTGGGATTTTATATTTAAATATGCTGTAGATTACTATTTGCACCGAGCTAAACTTCATAAACGTTATGTACTAAAATATACATTAATACACATTAAAATGTAAATATTGCTGGATCGTAATGCTGTCCTTTCTAAACACAACAATCGCGCACGATTGTCAGACAAACAAAATAATCCATAATGAGATTTCATGTCAGAAGTTGTTTTCATGGAACTGTCAGACGGAGAAAGAGAATTAAGTTAAAGAAGACCTGAAATTTTTGAAAATGCGATTCAGTTATCGAGCCAAGCCATCATTTTGGAGAAGCATATGTCAACATTACAAATGGCCACGAAGTTTTCCAGGAAAAAAAAAGGAAAAAAAAAAAAGAAAGATGATAAAAAACCCTCTACTCCAATGGCATTTAAAGGGATTGATTTTTTTCTATTACTCATGTACACGAAACAAACGACGCATTGACTTTATGCACAAGCGAACATTGAAGCATTTTATTTGAATAATCAATGAATCATTTATTACTCGGTGTGTCAGAAAATAGTTTCTTGTCCACATTGACGTTTCTTTAGAATATTTAGAATTCCATTGTCTTTTCTCCGGCCGGTATTTCCGACGCGGATTAAGTGGTCCATTTTACCCATTCATTTCATTTATTTACGTATATAAGCTTATTATTGTAGGGATGTTCTGAGAATGAAAAACAATGTTCAGATCATTCTTTATGACTGCAAATTAAAATGCTTTTAAATGTTAAATCTGTGAAAAAAATAAAAGTTGAAAGAAAGGCTTACAATTTGAAACATTTCAATTTCGGTGCTCGATACTTGACATTTTTTTTATTCATTTGCACCTTCTTATCAAACGATATTTTACAAAGATTTCATGCCTAGCAGAGGTTTTTCAATAAAAGGTGTGAAATTTACTCTTCGAAATGATTTTAGAAAATTTAAATTTTTTATATATATATAATAAATATTAGCTCTGTAAATATTTAAATTTAATTCCATTGAGCCTTCTGAGAGGATAGGTATTAAGATTTAATATTAATAGGATTCCTTGGGATTTACTTCCAAGTCGTTTCTTTCCGGATTTATGACCATATATATATATATGTATATGTATATATATGTATATATATTGTGTGTATTTTGGCAGCATTTTTTCATTAATGCAGGTTTCATTGAATAATATAGACAATTTTTGTCTATTAATTTTGTGTAGGATCCGTTCATACCGTCTGATATACTTGATGGTGATATCGGTGAAAGACAACAAAAAATCACAGTAATTGTTGATTTTTTTATCGGGTCTAAACTTTCGGCTCACATAAGCCATTAAGAAAATAATAAACAGAAACTAAAAATCCTGGAAGCAATCTACATTTTAAACCTGGTTTGAATACAATCAATTTTGATATTTCCAATAACGTACTCAAATGCCTGTAATCAGATCAGGGACCACAACGCCACTATTTTGTCACTGTCTTCGGCCATCCGCCACGGTAGGGATGGACTTATATTTTCAATTTAATTCTCTTTATTGTTAATAACATAAATGTTCTATGTTTACTGTGTGTTAATATTTATTCTCTGCGTGTGTATAGTTTCAGTTGGGTTTAGGTCCTTATGAAGCGCTCAAACCGACTAAAACCATCACGGGAGGTTTCTATCAACCACAATTGATGCCTTTAAGGCGAGCAATGAAGAAAAAACGGCCTCTATGCGAACAGAAATACGACAGTGATTTTCTAACATGACAACGCTGAGCCACATGTTGCAAAACGGGTGGAAACCTACTTGGAAACTATTTCATAGGAAATCCCTACCCAAAACCGCCTTATTCATCAGACATTGCCTCGTCCGATTATCACTTGCTCCGATCGATGGCACATGGCCTGGCTGAGCGGCACTTTCATTCTCATGAAGATGCTAAAAAATGGGTTGACTCGTGCTTAGCCTCAAAAGACATTTGTCCGACGTGGAATTCAAATGCTGTCAGAAAGATTTTTTTAAAAATAATTTCACCCCAAGCAAGGCAGTTTTATTGCCACTGTTGTGCAGGGGGTTAGATCGGAGGAAAATGATGAGAAAAAAGGGTAGGTTATAGAGGGTGTCAGGAAAAGGATAATAGAAGGATGAGAATACTGGTGTGATGGGAGTGGAGTGGATGAAGAAAAGTGCTTGAGAGAAAGGATGCAAGTTAGTGAGATAAGAGATGACTATTGACCTTACATTTAAATTCTTAGAGATTGTAACAATCGGGAAAGAAAATTCTACAGGCGGGAAGTGTGAGAAAAAGTAGTGACTAGCGATGGACAATACTTTCAGTGACATGTTTATTACTAAATTTTGTAAATAAAATATTACTTTTCATTAAAAATCAGCGAGAACATGTTGAAGGTCCTCATATATATATATATATATATATATATATATAACTAGATATAGTTTAAATGCAGTTTTGTAGAAACTTTTTCTTATTTTGATATTCTAAAACTTTTCACAAAACTGAGGACCGCGGTTGAACCAAAAATGAATTCTGTCAAATACACGATTCAGAAGAACCCGCTTGTCGTCTGTTATGTTCCCATAAAATGAAACATCTTTTAAATGTCAGCAACCAGACTTAAAAAGATGATGGGACAATTTTTTTTTATTTTATCACCGAAATGAACTTCTTTTTCTTATTTCGTTTTCATTACTTGCTGCTTTTTTTCTGTCCTTTCCATTATCAAAATTGTTTCGTAATTGTCAGTAAAAATATTTGTTTTTCTCCCCCACGGAGAATAGTATTATTTTATTTTCACATCTAACCTTGAATTAAAATTGCGATCAGCTTGGAATTTATTTTCTTTTTTACGCCATTCATTATTTTTAAATACACGAATTATTACTACTTGAGGTTCGGTACCAACTGATACCCAACTGGTACTGGGGCGCAGGACAATAGACTCCACGTGTGTATGTGTATGTATACATCCTCTCTATTATAATGAAGACCGTTGTGTAACATATATATATATATATATATATATATATATATATATATTAAAAAAGGATTAATTCAAAGATGTTGAATGGCCATTTCGATATGAAGATCCCCACGGGGGACGACACATCACCTCAGCGACAGAAAAAACCTTTCAGAAACTGGAGAAAAATTAGTCTACTTTTCCTTTTTAAATAGATTGCAAAGAAATTAAAAAATAAATAATAAAATAAAATAAAAATAAAAATAAAGGGAAAGAAAAAGAAAAAGAAAAGAAAAAGATAGAATAAAATCAGATAAATAAGAAAAGAAAAAAAATTGACATCGTCTGGGTTCGCAAAAAAAAGGGAGAATGTAACTAAAAATTAACAGACAGCCGTGTTAAATCGACGTAAGTTTAAGCAACACGGAAAAAAGGTGGTAAGAGAGATAAAAGAAGGAAGGGAGGGAAAAAGAAAGAAACTAAAGAAAAAATTTTTTTAAAATATTACAGACGCTGGACAAATTCAAAAACCTAATTTCCCCAAAACGTTGAAGTATTAGAAAAAGGCCTTTACTTAAAAAGGCATAATTATTAATAAAAGGGAATAAAAAGATATAGGATTTAAAATAAAATTATTTTAAAAAAAATTAGGTCATTTGAAATTAAACTAAATAAAGACAACACTAGGTAAAAAAAAAAAATTAATATAGAAGTACACACATACATACATATATATACACACACAATTCTACGAATAAGAATACATATATACATATATATATATATAAGAATACATATATATATATATAAGAATACATATATATATATATATATATATATATATATATATATATATAAACTTCAATCCAAAAGGAAAAGCAGGTAGGTAAATCCCAAAATCCCGATCCTAATTAATATTAATTACATTAATATTAAAACTGGTCAAGGTGGAGGGCTCAATGCAATTTATATTCAAATTACAGAACCAATTATAAAATAAAACAAATTCTGATGTTCAAATTCATTGAATGGCCATTTCTACAAGAAATTCCTACGAGAAATTTGTCGTGTCATCAGCAACGAATTTTATTTCAAAAAGCCAAACGACAAAATGAACAAAGATATTTTACCGGCCGAAGTTCAAAGAACATTTTTTATTAATTTTATATTTTTATTTTATATATATATATATATATATATATATATATATTAATCGTATCACCCCGAGCAAGGCGGTAACGCCACTGATGTGCAAGGGGCTACGTAACAGTGAAAAGATTGGAAAAGAGAAAGCCGGAAACCACATTCTAAACAGGGAACAAGGGATTAGCCTCTAAACCTGTTCAATAGACGTAGGTGGAGTGTGAATCGGGCGATAGATAGCTCATATATATATATATATATATATATATATATATATATATATATATATATATATATAATGTTTCTCCTGTCGCGTTTATGGAGAGAGAGAGAGAGAGAGAGAGAGAGGGGGGAGGCGAAGCAGCTTAGGTTCAGTTCATTGGAGAGACATTAGCGAGGCAGCGTCGGCTCAGTTCATTGACTTTACTAACAGTTATAAAATCTCTTGCCGCGTGTTTGCTCTTTAATAGTGTCTTATGTTTTTTTCCATAATCATGTCGATAAGTCGTGAAGGATATATATATATATATATATATATATATATATATATAAACACACACACACACACACACACACACACACACACACATATATATATATATATCCGTTCTCTCATGTTCAGGGAGGTGTATTGTTTTTGTGTTTTTTTCTTATGTCTAAATGTAAGATAGTCGATATCTCAATATATGTGTTGCCGTTATTTTAGATTATATAAATATTTTGTCGTCATTTTTGACTGCACGGACTCACTCCTATACAATAAATCGCTATGGTTTCATTTATTCGAACCGAGTAATGCCAAATACCATAACCAATAAGCAGATTAAATAATAATAATAATAATAATAATAAAACAGATTTCCCTTATACAAAAAACACGTCACTTAATCTATTAGTAGAAATAAAATTTCTCATTGGTATGCGTTGGTCGGAACTAATATGTCAATTGCTATGTCAGCTTTCTGATTATATGTTTATAAATTATCTCGAATATGTTTTAGCACAGCGTAAAGAATCTGTTAATTTATTATGCATACTGGTATGCTTCGTATTTCTACCCTTCAAGTTTAACTTGTACATTGAAATGAGTCAAGATATTTGAACAAGAATAAATGATTACAAGACTGGTTATTCAAATGAAAACTGAATATTTGATAGAATCGAACATTCCATGATCTTGTATATCGTCGAGGCACTATGCAGGATTCTGCCTAAATTCTTTTCAGGATCATGAATTATTTGGCAATGCAAATCTCTTTTCCGAACAACAAGCAACAGATTATCCTGGGTTATAAAGTACCAAATGCAGACGGTCATCGTTGATTTAACCTTTGTTTTAATAAACACGAAATATGAAAAGTTGTATTATAACTGGCAATGATACTGGGTGAAGTTCTTTTTCTTTGGTTCATTCTGCGACGCAGTCGTTTATTTTTGCTTAAGATATTCGCGTTTAATGCTAAAATGGCATCAGCAAAATCGCCAGAATGACAACACTTCGAGAGGTTTTAAACATTTTGGTCGCCTTTTGTTTCATGAGCGGCATAATTTATATTTGGTACAGTTTCAAAATCAGTTAACTACCATACGGGATACACTCTTGGGCGATCATGACGGACTGGGCAGAAGATTTTCCCGCAGTAGATTGCCATTATTTTCTGAGGAGTTTTAAAGCACACAATTAAAAACAACAAAATCTAAGTATTTCTTTCTTCATCTAATGCATTACACACTTTTGTTTATTTTAGAGCTGTGATCTAAATGCTAAGATAGATACCACTTTCAGGGTAGCAAAAGGCCTCATTTAAATAACAAAGCAATTCAATCATAAAATCTACCAGTTTATTTGTAAAAATCAGAAAAGACCAGATTGAAAATGAATACCAAATGTTATTTTCAAAAAGTGTAAGCTAAATGTTTCAGCTTTTTTAAAAAGTTATTATTAAACTGTTTTGGTGAGCTCTTCGCGATGGTACCTTGACTTTTTCAATACTAGCAGTATAGCCCGGCGTTGCTCGGGTGTAATGAAAGCTTTAAAACTAATCCATGGTTCTGGAGCTCAGACTCTTTGGACGTTGGCACGAAAGACTAAAAAGCAATAGTTGTTTCCAGTTAAAGCGAAACCGTAGACTGAAAGAAAAATGAATGGATGTAAGTCAAAGTTTGATTTCCTGGTATCGATATCAAATAAATTTTTTCGTAGTAAACTGAATTTTGAAGGCTAAATAAGTCCTCTGAGTAAATGGTATCATGGCTGAGACTAAGAAGTACAATTATACCTACTTAGAGCCAAACCCGAAGCAAAAACTAAAATAAAAGGGCTGAAAAAAAATACAGACATACAGGCAGATAAACAGACACACACACAAACATCTTGCCTTTGATATATGTATATATTATCGATTTTCTGCACTATTGTAAGAACTGCAACATTGAAACTTTTGAATATCGTTTCTTATGTCTTTGTCTATGAGTGTATCAAATTCGATTAAAATCGGACCACTCCTTCTATAACCCGATTTTTTCGATTATCGATTTTCGATATTTATCGGGGGTACCTCGGCACAAAACCTAGCTAAGAACACTCGCAGACGCTTATAGTACAACTGTGTAAATTTTCAAGAACATCGGTTCAGCCGTTTCGGAGTCTATAGGTAACGCAGACACACACAGACAAAATTCTATTTATAAATAAGTTTAGATAAGTCTGAAACTGGCGTCGAGATCTCGTCAATTCACACTTGAGGTGATTAGATGAAACCGTAAGTTCAATGCCGACAGTTTCTTCTCTTGCATTTCTCGCTTGTGGAACTCCCTTCCGACTCCATGTTTTCCATCCAATTTTAATTTTCTAAAATTTAAATGCAACGTCAGTCATTATCTACGATACTCCCATAACTATTTTGTTCTTATTCCTTGATAAAATTTATGTTTTCTAGTTCTTCCACACCTTTTAACTCCTTGTATCGCAGTGGCTTTATTGCCTTGCTAGGGGTAAATACGATTTTTAAAAAAATGAAGAAAAATATGCTAATTATTTATCACCAGTAAACAAAAACTGTTAAGTTGAACAAGATATATGGTATAAAGTCGCCTTTATATGATTCTACACTTTTATGTAATATTTGCAAGCAGACACATTATATATTAGATTAAAGTTAAATAATATTACACTTCCTGTCTACCATAGCCGTTAGTAGAATATGACTTAAGAATGGGACAGCCGAAGTGAAGCATATTTTTTTCAAGCCCTGCTATAGCCGGCGCGACAGGCTGTCTAACAATCGCCACCTGGCAAACACTTTAATCATTACCTCTCTCCACTTGTAACAATAGTAATTGTATTTTTAATTATGACCCTTCTATCCGAAAAATCGCATATATATATATATATATATATATATATATATATATATATATATATATTGTGTGTGTGTATGCGTGTAAATGTCCGAAATTATTCGTTCATTCATTCAAAGCACTTGTACATAGTGATGACTCCTCGCCATATTCTGAATTGTTTGCGCAATACTTCAGCTTAATCGCCAGCGTGTATGTGATCACCGAATCGTATTAAACAGTAATAAGTCTGAAACAAGACAAGACTAAATGAAGGCTGAATGTAGAGTATGTCTACCTACTTTAAGAATAGGTATTTAGAAATCTGGCTTTTACGTGGACTTGATAACAGGCCACGGGTTTTTTTTTCTCCCGTTCCATTCTACTAGAAGGTAACGTTCATAATTTTAAAGTACGGATGTCTAAAAGAAAGCATTAATTTGCGTTTTCTTTTTCAAGCCTACGAGGAACTTAATTTGTTATTTTGGGGTAAAATTTTAGCAGTACTTAAATTTTGAATAATCAACTTTAATTTATTTTTTCGTATAGTCAGTTTTGTACATCCATTTTTAAGCGGGTTCTAGTTTGGCCACATTGTGATTTTTTTTTTTCAATCTTTACCAGAAGAAGCCGATACCGTGGAAATTTTGAAATAAGAAAAAAATTCCAATAAAGGAGACTGCATTTGTGTAATTTATTTATTAATCATAGCTAATAGGAATTTACATATGAATTAACTCCGACCATCTGCTGGGGGTGAGTACTTTTGTGGTGGGGATTGAGGAAAAAGTTCCCCGTCCTGACCTTTTGATAGCAGTGAAAATACATTTCATTGTTTTATAAATATTTGCGATGGTAAATTTTTGTTTTGTTCCCCGAAGGCCTTTACATCTTCAAATCTTTCCAAAATATCCTTAATTCCGTGCAAATGTATATGCTGAACGCAAATCGATAATTATGTATAGAAGAAACGTACCTTTTTTTCATGTTATCGACCAGAAATAAATCGGACTATATCTCACCCCTTTACCACCGTTCTCATATCTGATTAACCGCTGAATGACTTGAGGCGTAGGATACTGAATTCGTTCTATTTACTCCCTTTTCAGCAATTGTTCCGCGATTTGTTGTGTTTCGGAACTCATTTTCCGCGCATTAATCGCAAAATTGAAGTAAAAAGGCCGAAAAATCGGAAAACTACGCGTGAATTCAGTCTGCAGTGAATAACATTTTTGAAATATGGTTTGGGGGTGAGATAAACAGCGACAAGAAGTTCCATATTTTTCTTCTCGATAAAATGAAAAAAAAGGTAGGTTTTTTGAATAAACAATTATCGATTTGAGTTCAGCATATACATTGGCACGGAAATAGGGATGTTTTGGAAAGATCTGAAGGGATAAATGCCTTCGGGGAACAAAACAAAAATTAATCTTTGCGATGTATATTTATAGAAATGTTTATACGTTTTCACCAAATTAAAGTTGTTGAAAACAATTTACATTTGAAGCCATTTTCTTTAAACTAATATTTTAGTTATTTTTTCCCAACGTAGAATCGGATTGAGTATAAACTGTTGTATTTTGTAGGGCTAATTTAGATGTCGTTACTTGTTGTCATTGGTGCCCCCTCCACAAGAAGTTACTAATGTGCGTTGTGGTGCATTGGATATCGGCTCGGAACGAGAAACCGGGGAGCCGAGTTCGAATTCCAGCTGAATTCATTGCATTCACTTACGCGCAAATACCCTTGGGAAAGGTATTAATCCGTCTATTCCTTCCAGTTATTGGTTAAATAACAGGACAGATTGGGTTCTATAGCCTTGGTCGGCAACCAGTCTACCGCAGAAAGCAATAGCAACCTACTGCGGGATAATCTTCTGCCCAGTCAGTCAAGTCTCTTTCAAGACATGATCGCCCAAGCGTGTATCACGTATGGCACTTAACTGACTGACTGACGTTTAACAGCTTCAGTTCTTGTACAAAGCCATAATAACGACTAATTTCGTGACGATCGAACTCACCATACTAAGAAATTTAAGAGATGAGATTGCTAAACATTGTGCCTCGGCGAGGTAACTAACATTAATATAAATAACAGTCAGTCAATTAAGTGCCATACGTATTACACGCTTTCGGCGATCATGTCTCGAAAAAGACATAACTGACTGGGCAAAAAATTATCCGCAGTAGGTTGCTATTGTTTTCTACGGTAGACTAGTTGCCATCCAAGGCTATAGAACCCAATCTGTTCTGTTATTTAACCCATAACCGAAGGGAAGAGACGGATTAATACCTTTCCCAAGAGTATTTGTGCGTAAGTGAATGCAACGAATTTAACTGAAATTTGAACTCGGCTCCCAGATTTCTCGTTTCTCTTCTAAGTTTTGAAACAAGGACACAGTAGTAGAATACGCAGCGAGAATCGAACTTAATTTACGAGCGATTGATTTCTGAGGCAAACATACTCACCCACACACTACAGTAGTCGCCCAATGCTACTATGAATCATACATTAAATAAAAACAAAGGATTTATTAAAAATAATTTATGAAATAAATGCGGTTTATTTGTAATAATTTTCTTGTAGATGGGTTTAGCAGGATAATATTCCAGAGAATCTATCTGTGTTGACTTGGATGGTCTTACGCTTTGACAGGTAATAACGTGTTTCAACCAGTTTCTAGGCTACCATTAAATTCAAGCCCATACACTCGTTAAGTGCGGGGCAGGTAGAGGACCACTGAAGACTGGGGCATTGGTCCGTGGAAGAGGTCTGCAGTCTTAGTGTGTATGCGTTAGTAGTATAAACTAGACTGCTATTGATATTTACTCAGCTTAAAGATGGTGTTACGCCAGTCTTTTAAATGGAGTAGGCCAGTGTGATGAGATAAAACAAAATAATCATTAATTGAAATGCAAACCCTAAGATTCAAAAATCAAACTCTAGCAGGCAGGTGATCTTAACTTAAACACTAATGTAGACACGATATTTGAGAGATCTGTAAAAGGAATTCTTGGTTATTAAAATATATCGTGCTTGAGTGGAAACTTATTTTCCCCCAAATACAAGAATTTAGTAAATTTTAAATTAATGAAATGAAACGTGTTTCAGCTGGTTCAAAAATGGAACAAATATCTGCCTGGATTTCGGGAGGTGTTATTTCTGCTTCTATTAGTACCAAAATCGCCATTTTTTTATTACGCGGTTTCGATTATTTTGTTCTCCGGCCTTCTTCAGATGTGTGTTGATCCGGCTAAACTTCCGAGGATTTCGAAATAATGTTTTTTTTAAATTAATCTACATAGGTGGATTATTTTCGTTTTACTGTTTAATAGGTTATGAAATGTGATTTCTCAGTTCAGCGATATTCTTTAATCTCGTGTATCATATTATCATTTATTTTTGTTTTTACCAAAAATGTGGCACAAGGCTAAAAGGGGGATGGGGAAAGGCTGGTCTTACACTAAATTAGCCTCATTTGACCCAAGCAGACTATACAATATTCCTTTCACCAAAACATCACATTCTTACTTACCATTCTTGCTACAAACACCATAATGCCTCAAGGACTCATTGAAAATCTAACCAAACCCATATGTACAATTTGTCTGTGAGGGGCGAAGAATAACAAATTTAAAATTCAGAACCCCGATGAGTATTTATACAGTGAATGAGACTATATACAAAAACTAAACAAAATTGTTGTTAGTAATAACCCCCCCCCCCCACCCCACAATCCTTAATCATGACAGAAACATTAGTTAGCTGGGCGAAATTTTAGTCGTGTTCATAGAAGTCAAGCAGTTATTTTTTATTTTATTATTTTTTAATCATTTCACCCCAAGCAAAACATTCCACTGCCACTACTGCGCAGGGGGTTACATAATGGAAAGTGCTGAGAAAGAGTGGTTAGTAAATAGGAAATGTCGAAAGGAGGGTGGTAGACGGATGAGGATACCTAGGATGGGGGTTGGGTAGATGGGTCGAGTGTTTGAGGGAATGGATGCGAGTTAGTGTGATAGATGTCTTTCATTTGAATTCCTGGAGATTGTAGCTGTCGGGGAAGCAGGTATATGAAAGGGAATTCCACAGGCGGGAAGCGCGAGAAAAGAAGCTGTTGGAGTAGAAATTGCGGTTATATTTTATCTGTTTCACTGTAAAAGGGTGGGACCTAGTTGCTAATCTAGTATCTCTTGCAAATTCATACCTAGGGGACACCAGTGAATTAAGTTCATCGGAGCAGAAGCCGTGAAAGTATTTATAGAAGAGGCACAGGGAAGCCACATCACGCCGGTGAGAGAGTGACTCCAGCTGGGGGGCCAAGTCATTATCGATCATATTACAGATTCTCTGTTGTATTTTGTCAAGAACCCCGAGGAGAATAGCAGGGGTACCCGACCAGATGTGGCAGCAGTATTTAGTACACGGGCGGTTGGTAGATTTATAGATGTGCAGGATGGACTCAGGTGGGAAAAACTTCCGGGTCCTGCACAGAGAACCGACTTTCATAGCAGCGGATTTAGCAATGGGTTCGATATAGTCGTTCCACTTGAGGTCCGCTGAGATTGTGAGGCCAAGGAAGCGTACCGTTTTACTCTCAGGGAGGCAGGCCTGTCCCATACTAATGGGAGGTAGGAGCGATTGTCTATGATGGTTAAATGATAGCAGCTTCGTTTTGAAAGTATTACAATTTACGAGCCATTTCTTACCCCACTCCACCACGGATTGGAGGTCCTCCTCAAGCTCGGTAGCGAGATTCGCTTTATCGCCCACACCAGATGTTTGATCGAGGCGAGAGTAAACTGTGGTGTCATCGGCGTACATGCGTATTTGGGATCTAATGGCATTGGGGAGATCATAGTATCGGGGTGATCGTTAATGCAGATCAGAAAGAGAGTAGGACCTAGGATAGAGCCTTGAGGGACACCCGCGTTCGTATGGTAGCTTTGGGAGGCATGTCCGTTTAATACTACCTTCAATGTGCGACTGGAGAAGAATGACTGAATTAGGTCAAACAAATGTCCAGTTATACCATAGCTCGGCAGTTTGCGTAGAAGGCCAACATGCCAGACTTTGTCGAACGCTTTGGAAATATCCAAGGTAACGGTTCGAGCTTCGCCATTCTTGTCGAGAGCCTGGTATATATACTCAGTGATGGTCGTTAGCATATCAGCAGTAGACTTGGTGAAGCGGAAACCATACTGTTTGTCCGAGAGGAGCCAGTGGGCTGTAAGATGCTGGACCACATCGGCGTTGATAATGGCTTCGAACACTTTGCCAAAGATCAAAAGGAGGCTGATAGGGCGGTAATTAGCGGGGTCTGAGGGTTCTCCAGTATTCTTAAATATAGGAACTACAGAGGAAGACTTCCAACAGGCAGGGAAGCAAGAAGCAGATAGATAGAAGTAGTAGAGTTTAGAGAGTTCAGAGGAGAGTTCAGGGGCACATTTCTTCAAGACTATGATTGGGATTCCATCCCCTCTGCTCGCTTTGTTGGGGTCAAGTTTTGAGATTATGTTAGAGACCAGCGAGGGGGTAATGTGGACATCATTCAGTTCAGCCTCAGTTCTAGGTTGGAAGTCGGGTGTAGCTACTCCAAACGAATCCAATCTCGAATTGGTAGAGAATCTGCGGGCAATGCATTCAGCCTTGTCCGCTGAAGAGGTGAGGACCTCAAATTCTTTGATTAGGTGGGGTATTGAGGTTTTACTCTTGTTAAGCACGCTTTTACAGAGTCGCCAGTAGTCTTTGGTGCCGAACTTACAGGATGCTATACGTTGCTTCATTCTGACAGCAAACATCATTTTAGCTTCGTTGAGTATCTTTTTACACTTATTACGAGCTGAGGCAAAAAGGCGTCTGTTAAGGTCCGACGCATGGCTTTGATAGAGCTGGAAGAAATGATTCCGGTGGGCAATGGCGGCCGAGAAAGCGGGCGAGAACCAGGGAGACGAATGGGGTTTAAGCTGAAATTTCCTGGCTGGGATGAAAGCATCGATGCCAGCCTTAACCCAAGAAGAGACCTCGGATGCACAGTTTTCGATGGGAAGACTAAAAACGTTATTCCAAGGAACGTCACACAGGCAGTCGCGGAACGAATCCCAGTGTGCTCTTTGGTAGCAGTATGATATTCTGCTGGTCTGGGCTTCTTAGGTAGAGTGGGAGCGGAATGAGATGTTGTCGGAAACTACGGCGTGGTCAGATTTTCCGAGAGTGCGGAGCTGCCTGGTAGTGCAAGAGACCGGGATGGAAGTGAAGCCGAGGTCTAGTAGTGAGTTCCTTCCGTTAGGGTTATTGGAAAAACGCGTGGGGAAATCCACCACTTGCATAAAAGATTGGGTGATTGGAAAAATTCATGGTGTGGACACCAAGAAGGTCGGTGACAGAGTTTTCCAGCCACTTGGTGTGGTGAGCGTTAAAATCACCAAACATAAATATATAGGCAGAAGGATGAGAAGAAATGGCCTTGTCGATATTGTTAGAGATGCTATCAAGTACCGAACAGTCAGAGGAGGATGGGGAGCGGTAGAGAAATAAGAGATAGCTAACCGAGCTTAGAAGTGAGAGACGGAAGCACATGAAAGAATGATCCAGGGATTCAAGAGAGATCACCTCTAGCTAGAGGGAGGTATTCGTTGACATAGACACCAAGCCCATGCATGTGGACATTGGAGTTCTTCCTGAAGAGGGGACGGTAACCAGGGACGTAAAACTCAGAAGAGGGGATAGAAGGGTCAAGGTTAGTTTCACATAGAGCTAAGATATCAGGTGAGTTAGTTTGAAGGAATGATTCTACGCTGTAAAATTTAGTGCGAATACCTCGTATGTTTGCGAAGGAGACGCAAGTGAATGTGATGAATTAAACTAGTAGCCTAATAAATGAGAGAGGATGAGTTGTGTTTGTTTGAGTGTGTGGTTGCATATATATATATATATATATATATATATATATGCAACCACACACTCATCCAAACACAACAACAAATACGAAAATAAAGAGACTCGAAAACGAAAATTGCCCCGCATCTACCAGGGAACTATCCATCTCTAGTTACCTAATCTCGTGTACCATATTTCTCTTCTAATTACAGCTTGGGCACTTATAATATCTCTATACTTTGGCTATGCTAATTAGACAGTCATTTGCATATAATTACGTAATATATCGTCTTCTTCTTTGTTAATACTGCTCAGTTATTGCTTTCACCGTGTCTCTCAAGACTGTACTACCTGACCTGAACTCACATTTCCGATGTAATCAAATTTACGAAACAACGGAAAGATATTCCAATGGATTAAAGCGTAGGAGTGTGAATTTGGAAGGCATAGTAATTGTAAGTTCGATTCCTGGCATGGGTAGTAGAAAACCAGGAACAATAATTGAACAGAACTAAATAAGAACAAAACATGATATTCTTAGACACGGCCCGATGATCAAGAACCAATTATCGACGTAAAAAGTTCAATTCAAAATTCCTTGAAGAGTACTCCGCATTTTCATATACATTAACAAGGTCAGAGAGCAGAACAACTTAAACGATAAGGATGTTAGTCTGATTGTAAATAGTGAATGAATTTCTAGAAATGAACTATCTAATCCTTTTTTATAACTCACGACCATTTCAGTAGGAATTTCTATGGTGAATACAGTAAATATTTTAGAGTTTTTATTGTTGTCACAAACTATATTCAGTTGATAAACTTAGCTCACTGGTGCCCCCTATATATAAATTTACTCGAGTCACAAGACTAGCAACAAGGTCCCACCCTTTTACTGTGAAACCAATGAAATGTTAAAGCAAATTCTACTCCATCAGCTTCTTTTCTAGCACTTCTCGTCTGTGGAATTCCCTTCCATTTATTTGCTTTCCCGACAGCTACAATCTCCAAGAATTTAAATGTAAAGTCAGTAGTCATCTCCTATCTCACTAATCTGCATCCTCTCTCTCTCTCATGCTCCTTTCTCCGTCCACTCCACTCTCATCAGTATTCTCATCCTTCTCTTACCCACTTCCTGACATCCCCTATAACCTGTCACTCTTTCTCATAACTTTCCTCCAGTGTAACCCACTGCAAAACGGCAGTAAAATGTCTTGCTTGGGGCAATATGATTATAAAAAAAATCTATACTATTCTAATGTAGATATAAAGTGGAAGATCAATTTTACATTACAAACTATATATAAACTGATTCCTCACTTTATGACCACAGTCATCCTTTTCTTACACACTTCCTGACGCTCCCTATAACCTGTCACTCTTTCTCATAACTTTCCTCCTATGTAACTCTTTGCAAAACAGTGGCAGTAAAATGCCTTGCTTGGGGCGATACGATTATAAAATAATTTAAAAATTCTACGATTCTTTCTTTTTTCTTTCTTTCTTTTTATTCTCTCTCTCTCTCTCTCTCTCTCTCTCTGTTTCTTTCTTTCTTCTTACTCTTTCTTTCTTTTTTTGTTTCTTCATCCTCTCTCTCTCATGCACCTTTCTCCATCTACTCCACTCTCATCAGTATTCTTATCCTTCTCTTACCCACTGCCTGACACCCTCTATAACCGGTCACTTTTTCTCATAACTTTCCTCTTATGTAAGCCCCTGCAAAACAGTGGCAGTAAAATGCCTTGCTTGGTGCGATATGATTATAAAAAAAAATCACACAGCCTGAAATCAGAAATAATTATCTTCTGACGGGATATTTGGTTTCTTTTATGGACGTCGTTTTATCTACTTTGGTCATCTATGATCGATGGAAGCGTAACTTTTAGCCACTTTGCCCCATTTTCTTTCTAGTGGTTAGGGTTAGGGTTAGCAGGGGAGGAAAGAGTGTCACAATGGCGAGAGGATTTTCTATGCTCTTATTTGTCAAAGAAGCTTTCTTATTTAAACTGCTTACACTAGCGTCCATGGGAACTGACTTGTTCGATGGGGGTTTAGTTTCATCTTTGTTTCCGGATTAATGCTACTTATTCAGGTGATCGAAGATTTTATCGATCTGGAGAAAAATTAACAATAAAATAGATTATAAGGAGTGATAAACATTTCCCAACTGGTAAGTTCACTCTCCTTTCACTTATGAAATCAAACTGCTTGACTCATTTGGATTGATAGACCCATTAAGAAATAAATGTACCTGTACTACCCAGTTTAGAACCCAGTTTAGGCTTCAGGTAAGGGGGGGGAATGCATGACCAATTATTACTTTTCGGTGTCAGAAATGGTTTCCTCCAAGAATTGCTACAAAAGATTTTTCGCCTACGATCATATCACGTTGAATACACCGGTTCTCGCTCGATCACCAAAGTTAAGCAACGTTGAGCCTAGTCAGTACTTAGATGGGTGACTGCTTGGGAATACCAGGTGCTGTAAGCGTTTATTGACGGATGCGTGTTGTGGTGCAGTGGATGTCGGCCCGGAAAGAGAAATCGGTGAGCCGAGTTCGAATTCCAGTTGAACACCCTGCATTCAATTAAGCACTGGTACGCTTGGGAAAGGTATTAATTCGTCCCTTCCCTCCAGTTATGGATTAAATAACGGGGCAGGACTTGGGACCCTGACCGTAAACAAATCCCAATTAAACTTTCTCCATCGGGAAGAAAGCCGGCTCAACCCCGACTAGGGTGAACGCGGCTTGGACAAAGATTTTTTGACTTTCGGGGATGAAAAGTTGTCATTATTCAAACGCGGACTATTGTCAATATCTTTGTTGTTGTTATTAACACAAAATTTCGGCCGTTGTACCCTCCTGCCTTCATCAAGAGATTTTCGATCCGGGTAACCTGCAAAAAATTTAGAACTGAAGCATTTATTTAATATGCATTAGTAGATTGTTCTCGTTTTCATGTCCAAGTTCAGGGATATCTCACCTATTTTTTATTTACGGTTCAAAATTCCCTGAAGGAGACCCGGATCGACAATCACTTCATGAAGGCCGGAGGGTACAACGGCCCAAACTTTGTGATACAAGAAGCATCGGGGGCGTGTCAATCCGGGTAACTTAGAAGGAATTTTTACCTGAGCCCCTTAATTAATCTATTGTATATAGATTTTTCTCATATTCGTATCATAATGTCTCGTGATATCACGCCGCATCCCTATTGAGCACTACTCAGTTATTACCCAACCTGAATATGAACTTCTCGGTCGAAAGAGTGAACTTAAAATTTCTATGTCAACAAATTTACGAACAAATGCTCTAGTGCTCTAGACTGTTGTTCCGTGAGACAATCCTGAGTGTAGAACTCGGTGCCTTAATCCTAATATGTTTACTGTTTTCCCGCTTGACTTCATCCACCAAGCAATCTCTTTGACTACTGTTGAAACTGTTCTGTCATTTCTTTATTAATTGTTGTGGATCCCGGAAACGAGGTCTGCACTAATAAATGAACAACAACCAGTAATTGAGATAGAAAATAAGTGTATTAACGTAAGGATAATGAATGAAGATTAGTATTCCAGAAATACGGGTTACTAAAAAGTACATGTACAAGTCTCTGGAGGTGAAGCCGTAGTATATTGAGTATGTCCGCGTCGGAAGCTGACGGGTACTGCGTAATAATCTTCTCGATGAGTGGCGCACAGAGCTACTATGAGCTACTGTGTACTGACTGCCAATCTCTCTATGGACTCTCGTATTCTCCGGTTAACTCTCTGTGACAACGCGGTATTCAGTATTTATTTACACCCCATCCCATTAGGGCAAAATGTGGCAAAAGGCCTTTTTAATGTGGGTTCTCCGGGCCATATAGCCCAGCCAAAAATGTCTGTCTAATTTTGCCCTTTCGGCGGAGTCACGACTGGGTTAATGCTCTCCGCCCGGAGGCAGAGAGATTGACGGTGTCAATAGAATTACCGCGAGAAAACGCGGCATTCAGTATTTCTAAAAAAAATATAAATCTCTTAGATCTATACTGTTTTAAACAGAATAAAAAGATTATTAAATTTTTTAAGCAGAATGAAAGAAAAAATATAAATTTCTTTTATATTAATCATAAAAGGAAATTTATATGAGCAGAAATATAAAATCTACTTAAACTTTTAAGCAGAAATTAATTATAAAAAAAATTCTCTGTGGTTTTATGAAATACTGTTACCGTTATCGAAGTAAGAATTATAAATTTCGAAAGTCGAATCCAACAAACAATCTTTATTAATCTTAAAATAACATTAATTATACAAATTCTCTGCTTAAAAGGCCCTTTAAGCCTTTACGATAAACGTTGTAACAGGTTTTTACAAATGTTAACGAAAATGAATATTACAATTAGTTAAGAAGAAAGACTTACTGAAAAGTTGTAAGTTTTTTCCCTTTAACTAGTTGAAAAACAGTTGTCAACTTTTCCGTTAATTACACTTAAAACGGAACCAAATTACATTGTCTTTTACTTATAAAAAAGACAGTATTATTAAAAGCTCAATATTTAATTTTGAGCTATAATATATTAAAGATTTTACACATAGAAAAAACTTTATCGATGTTTTTTCTAAATTAATATATAGGTAAATTAAATACGCATAAATGTAAACAGTGGGTTAAATTCACCCTATTATTATAAATATTTAAGTGACTTTTAGATTATAATCGAAAAGTCTAAAGAGCCATTTACATTAAAGTTATGAAAGCAATAAGTTTAACTTGAAATAAATTACATATTAACACAGTTAATATATATAAATATTGATATAGAGGGCATTTGTAATATGTCTATAGCGATTTTCAATACAATTCAGCCTCTATTAAGTTGCGAAAATAAATATTTCGCGTCTTAGCAAATTACGATTTCATTCGGAATATCCAAAGAGTGATCGGAGAAAATCTGAAATACGTCCGTTTGTTCGTTACGCTCAGATTCATTCTGATTTTATTTTGACAAGCTGACGATTACGAAAAATTTAGCAAACGATAATTTTTTGCGATAGATTTTGAAATTAGTGCATATGTCCAGGGAATCGTTCAATTTCTTCGACATATTCAAATTGGTACTTAAGACCAAAAAAACGCTCATATTCCAAATAAGGAACTTTTGGAATAAATCCTAAAACCGTCAGGATTAAGCGTTTATATAATTTTAATACAAAAATTTCGCTTTACTAATAGCGACAAAAACTTATAATTGAAAAAATCCAACCGTGAAAATATTTTTCAATAAAATATTAAAAAATAATTTCCATTCAGTTGAAATACAAAAAAATAATTTTTATATTTATTTACCCACCACCCCACTAGATCAAGAACTTTTTTTTACGTAGGTTCACCGGGTCATATAGCCCAGCCAAAAATATCTGTCTAATTTTGCCCAGTCGTGACTCTACCCTTCAGCGGAGCCGCGACTGGGTTAATGCTCTCCGCCCGAAGGCACAGAGCTGTCAGTGTCAAAGGAATCAACGCGGCATTCTCTCGTCTCGCTTCTAAAGTAGTAATATCAGTATAGTCTGGCCGAGTCCCTTTTTATTAAAAAATCCCGTGCTGTATTTATTTCTATACTAGCCCTGCTGAGGAGTACTCGTGTTTTAGCATATTCCATTATGCCTGATTTTACTGATTTTCAGTGTCCCCGTAATTTTACTTTAAAGTGGGGGCGGATTTTTTCCTTATATTCTTTGGTACGACTGGGAGCCCCGCAGACTCAAGAAAAATATATTTCTCTAGTCAAACAGTTAAGTGCCATACGTGATACATGCTTAGTCGATATTGTCTTGAAAGAGACATAACTGACCAGGCAAAAGATTTTTCCGCAGTAGGTTGCCATTAATTCCTGCGGTAGACTGGTTGCCAACCAAGGCTTTAGAACCCAATCTTTCCTGCTATTTATGCCTTAACTGGGGAACAGGAATGGATTAATACCTTTTCCAAGAGTATGCAATGAATTCAAATAGGATTCGAACTCGGCTTTCCGATTTATCGTTTCGAGTCGATATCCACTACATCCAATTCACATTTTCTAGAGGCAGTCATGTCTGACAGTGGAAAGGCTGTTGATGGAAAGGCATCTGCCAGAGAATCTAAAATAGGGGCTTTATGTTGCTTCCCAAGACTAGGAGGATTAGTAGAAATGATCTAGAAGAGCCTACCAATTTTTCAGATGTCTCTACTATACTCAACGTTGTCAGAAAACCCAGTGAGCGTTTTAAGGCATTTCAGATGATAATCTCAGCAAGGGTTGCACTGCGGAGCTGTTTCATCTACGAAGTCCCCAACAACCTCTACAAATATTGGCTTGTATCTGAAATTATTTTAAAGAGGCTCATATAAAATAACGTAGTTGACGTTATCAGATTTGCAGCAATGCGAATCTGTCATATAAAAAGGACCGATGACAGGGGAGATTTATTGTAGCTATAAGACGTGTTGGTCATAAAAATACCTCAATGAAGGCAAGCCTTCCCGGCTTGCCTTTTTAGCTGTATCGTAAAATGTCACATGCTTGTTCATTTCTCGTCAACAGCTACTGGTTTGACCAGGGCAACTTTCTATGGGTGTGGTCTTGTTACTGAGGAGGAACACTTGTAACGAAAACATGTGGTGGAGTTCCAGTTTTTAAATGAAAAGACTAACCAGGATCCTTTCCGTGTCGCTTGCAGGTTGTCGCTCGTCAGCCAGGAGCATAAATGCGCTTTAAGGGGAAAGATAATTCAAGACAACATGCACCTGGCACATACAGTTCTAGAAGTAGTAAATGACGTCACTATCGTTGCAATGTTCCATCTCGACCAGTCCAAATGAGTTACGGAATTACTTTCAGCTCTGAGCTGGTTTCGGCTAGGAATTGGTTTCAACATAGAATTAATCTCAACTCTTCCGTGTTGAAATTGATTCAGAGTCGAAATTGATTCAGAGTTGAAGTTGCTTCCAAGTTGAAATTAGTTCTGCACCCCATCCAAATCCTTTGATAATATAGCTCTGATTCCTTGTAGCTGTTCTGATGGTGGTCGAATTCACAGAAGAATTACAATTGAATTGATTTTGTGCCGTTCCGTTAGCGCTGTCGCCCAGTTTTAATGCGAGAGAAATAAGCAATTTGGCAAGACCATTCTTTGCTCAAGCTAAAGCCGAGACCAGACTCGATATTCAGGGAAAACTGTATTTTGCTTTCAAGACATAGACTAGGCAAACTCAGCAACTAGCCAAAAGAAACCAGAGATGACGAGTGTCTAGTATGAATAAAAACAATTCCGTGAACTTTAGACTTGGGTGTTGGAAGAAAAAGGCATCTTCAAGAAAACTTTCAGCTCCGAGAGGCCAGTGTATGAACCCCTGGCACCAGCTTCCCCACAACTCACCACCTGTAGTCTAGTCCTGGATGCTGTGCTGGTTAACGATGTAGCCTAGAGAATGTAGTTAGCAGAATTGTTAGTAGGGTCAGCTATTCAGATGATGTAAGTGCGGCTATTTGCTCGGGGATTTTGTGAGAAAGCTTGTCGCTTTTATAGATGCCTAAAATGCACAATATTCCACACACTGCTAGCAGTGTTGAACTCTAGATAAAATGCAGCACTAAAATCAAGCAGGTACGAAAATTTAAATATCTGGGAAGTGTTCTAACTGAAGACAGAAAGTGCGACACAGAGATCCGAAGGCGAATGGCATGGCGAAAGACGCGTTTCAGAAGCTAAGTATTAAGACACAGGAAACTTCCACTAGAAACAAAAAAAGAGAGTACTGGATTGCTATGTGATGTCAGTTCTTCAATATGGCAGTGAATGTTGGACAATATCAACAAAGATGACGGGAAAACTTGAAGCAGTTGAAATGTGGTTTTACAGAAGGATACTGCGGATAACGTGGACCGAACATGTGAGCAGTGACGAGGTGTTGGAAAGAATGGAAACGAAAAGGGCTTGGAGAACCTGGTACTAACAGGTCAGATAGAAGGAAAAAGAGACAGAGGACAGCAGCGGATAACATATTTGAAGGGCCTGAGCAGGTAAATGACAGGACGTGAGCTGCGAGACGTTACAGGAGAAAGCGTGCTAAGAGCCACCAGGGATAAGGAGACGTGGAACGCCATGATCGCCTACGTCCTGAAAGGACAAGGCACATAAAAGAAGAAAAAGAAGAAGAAGAAGACTGTCTAATCGTGAAATGATTGCATATTTGAAGCTCCAGCTCAAGTGGGATGAAAAAGCTATGATGGTGAAAGAAAACGAGAAATGGATGAAAGTGATAAATTCTGTTAGCGTAACTGTGTGTCATTGACAGGAGTATTTCCATTACGTCAAGGATCTAAAGGACCTAATGCAATACAACTTGCTGTGTCTTCCTCCCGCCACCTTTTCTAGTTTTACTTTTTTTCTTTCCGACCTTTTGTATGCTAGTATTTATTTTGAACATATTAATTAGTGTGAATGTCGACGGATGAATGGAATGAATGGAACGAAATATTTATCATGCCTATGGGTTGCATGACTAGCTTTAGTTTTCAGTCGATAGTTCATGATGACGTCTCTGCTCTGTCATTTTTCTCGTCTTGTGCTGAATCTCTCTATCTAATCTAAACTTATTTATAAATGGAACTTTGTGTATGTGTGTGTGTGTGTGTGTGTGTGTCTGTGTCCGTTACCCATAGACTCCGAAACAGCTGAACCGATTTTCTTGAAAATTTACACAGTTGTACTATAAGCTTCTGCGAGTATTCTAAACTAAGTTTTGTGTCGAGGTACCCCCGATAAATATCGAAAATCGATAATCGAAAAAATCGGGTTATAGAAGAAGTGGTCCGATTTTAATCAAATTTGATACACTCATAGACAAAGACATAAAAAACGATATTCAGAAGTTTCGAGGTTGCAGTTCTTACAATAGTGCAGAAAATCGATAACATATATATATATAAAAGGCAAGATGTTTGTGTGTGTATCTGTTTATTTGCCTGTATATCTGTATTTTTTCAGCCTTTTATTTTAGTTTTTGCTTCGGTTTTGGCTCTAAGTAGGTATAATTGTAGTTCTTAGTCTCAGCCATGATACCATTTACTCAGAGGACTTATTTAGCCTTCAAAATTCAGTTTACTACGAAAAATATTATTTGATATCGATACCAGGAAATCAAAATTTGGCTTCCATCCATTCATTTTTCTTTCAGTCTACGGTTTCGCTTTAACTGGAAACAACTATTACTTTTTAGTCTTTGGTGCCAAAGTTCAAAGAGTCTGAGCTCCAGGTCCATGGATTAGTTTTAAAGCTTTCAATTCACCGAGCAACGCCGGGCTATACTGCCAGTTTTACTATAAATAAATAACAATAACGTAATTGCTCAACCTTAGGGTTCAGATCAGAGTATTATCCCAGTTTCCCCATAAACAGAATTCTTGTCTTCGTGGTAAAAAAAAAAGGCAACCCGTTTCTAGTCGTTAGGGCTGCGTAGTTTTTGTGCTTCTCAACTCGTCAAATTCATATTTCACCCACATTGGATGGGCCTTAATTAGCAAATGTGTAGTCACCTCGCCACATCAGTGACATTCTCAGATTCTCAGATCGTCCCATTTTCCAAAATGTAACCGTATCTCAACAATAAAATAATTTAAAGATTTGCTGATCTATGTACCCTGTCCTTTCAGGACGTAGGCGATCATTGCATTCCACGTCTCCCTATCCTTGGTGGCTCTGCTTCGCGTCGTCGTCGTAGTCGCAGTCGTTGTCACCTCGTTTCGGTGGCAACTGCGGCGGTAGCGGAATTGGCAACGGCAAACGGCGGACAGCGTGCAACAGCAACGAACTACGGAAGCCGGTGACGATGCACCAGGGCTAGACGGACGAGGCCTAACGCACACGACAGGCTGCCTTTGGAGTAAAGGTCGGCGAAAAGAGGAAAAATCTCTCTGATACAAATAATCTCTCAGGCATCGGCATCCTTTTTCGAGCAGCGGGCCACATAATTTATGGCTCATCACAAGGTAGACAGCACGACTGAAAAGATTCAAGATATGTTATCGTAGTAGGTATCTCAGTTATTTTTACTACAATAGACCATATGTGTATGAAAACACGTGAGAAATGGTAGGAAAGTTTTTTTTTTTTAAATATTTCTTAATTAAAAATTGAATTTTTGGTATAATATGATGATAGTGGTTATAGAATGTCGCTGAGTGGGATTTATTTCCAATTAATTCATTTGAAAATGGAAACATCTCTTTAGAGAAATATTCTTATAAACGCTTCCTTTCTCAAGAGCGAAAGGTTTACATGTATGATTTTCGTTATTGAAAATCGCCAGTGCTCTAAAATGTTGACAATGTTACTTTCCCCCAAATTCTATAAAATTCATGAAACATTTTACTTAATAATTGGTTATTTATGTAGTCATACATGAGAGAGTGTGTGAGGCAACAAGTGAGGACGAAACAAAATGAAATTTTAAGAAACGTTATTTTTCTTATAAAATTAAGCTTGCTATTAAGAAAAATCCAACGGGCTGAATGTTAGACCTCAGTTTGCCCATGACTGATCTAAGTCAACTAGGAATAACTAAATGTTTCAGTTAAAGATTTATAAGTTTCTCTTGTTGTTTTTTGAATCCAGCACAATCTCTAATAATTCGGACATTTAATCCCCAATTCACGAAAACCTTTTGTCTTAGCAGTCGTATAAAATACAAACATCTTCCATTCAACTCTTTTGGCAAATTCCGCTCGGATGACAAGAGACGTCGACTCTCACTTATTGCATCTCTGGTTGTAACGAATGTTCAGTAGGAGTTAATAAATTTAATCATCAATATAGTAACCATTGTTTCCAATGAACTTATTCCAGTAAGCAACATATAACGCCACATTTCTTTTGGACTGAAATACGAGACAAATAAATGCCTTTCCGGATTCTTCTATTGAAGTTAATCCAAGTCCATTTAAATGGCTTTACGAACTCTTAAATAAACGGTAATGGCAAAGAGCGATAACCGGTGAATATAACAGATGAGGAATTTTCATGTTCGACTTGCTGAAGATAGACTTTTTTTGTCGAAAGTTACTTTTAAATGCCTTAACTTGTAGTAGTAAAACATTGGCTGTGATTGACATTGACTGTGATTAACAGCTCGTCATTTTCCCTTAAAATCCACAATAAATTCAAAAGAAACTTTTTCGAAAGTAATCAAACGATTAACTGCAGAGAAGGCTTTTCCACCACGGCTAAGCTACTGACACCTTTTCTTAACATTGTGGTAAAGTATCCACTTATCATCCCAGACAATGTTTAAAAGAAGCCCTTGAAGCTGACTGGAATGCAATGATACACAATTATCGACAAGTTGTTTGCGGTTCGCTGCGGACGGTTCATGTGAAAACGATTTCCAAACCTTCTCATTTTGCGAATGTTGAAGAGTCAAGCGACTTCGCTTAACTGTACATCTGAATCAAGTTTTCTTGGGCGACTTTCTCTTAGCCCCTCCTTTAAACTAGTCTCCCTTTTTAAAAATGGGAAAAACATCGACTATGTGTTTTTTACTAGGAACAAACATGGATCGTTTTGAAAGCTTTTCCCCAAATAGATTTTCACAAAATCTGAAAGACAAATTATGTCTTTTAGACATCTGGTGATTCGCAAATATAAGATGAAGATGGGATTTCATTAGGTTGTAGAGTAAATAAGACCCCCCCCCCCTTCCTGGAATATAAATGAAATCGGCAAGACGCCTTAAAGAAGTCAAAGTCAATTGTAGTCAAATAGTCTCCAGTCTGGTTCGCAACTGTCAAGTTCTCTGCCCGAAGGCAGATAAACGACTCGGCTTATGGACTGAGTCAAACAGACAAGCTCTCTTTCTTCGACCAAAAAAAAAAAAAAACAAAGCAAAAAAAAAACGACTCAGTCGGGGACTTGGTCTACAGACATATACTCACCTGAGAAGAATAGACAAACTTTGTGTCCGACCCTCGCGTATATGGCGTCTGGGCAAATTTTGACCATTGGCCCGAGTGCAAGCACTCGGGTTCCCCACGTTAAACTTAACTTTATGTCACACAAGCATCATAACCCGGCGTTGCCCGTGCAACTCAGAACATTTTAGTAGTAGGACTCGGTTATACAAAAAATAATTATATAAAAAATTGTTGTTTAAAAATTGTTAAAAAATTCCATTAAAAAAATCTATTTCTTTTGTTTTGCGTAAACGTGTTTTGATGTTTTGTGTGACATTGTAAACAACATTGCGTTTGTTTTTGTTTCAAAATTACGGGGGAAATTATTTACATTTTTTATTGACTAAATGAATTTCACATAAAAATAAAATTATTTATTTTGTTTTGCTGAAATTAGAAATATAAAAACTATTACGCTCTCAGTTCAGGAATTTTCGAAGAATATTTAAAAATGTAGAAATATAAAAACTCAGTTCAGAAATTTTCAGACATTTAATTTTAGAGGAAAAAAAATTAAATATAAAGGCTCATTTTTTTTTAATAAAAAATATTTTAGTCGCGTTTGACACGTGTGATTTGATTTCTGTGACGTAATGTAGCAACCGCCTTAGATCTTAGATGCTTACGGAGCAAATGTAAACAATCGTGTGCATTGGCCAAAAAGTGTGAAAGGGAAAATTGCTGAACTTAAACTCAAAAAGTATGTGTCGACCTGGCTTCCCTGTAGATATGTGCCCCTAGAAAGTTTGAATGGCGTAGATTAAAAAATGTAGGCGTGCATAGCTTACAGTCACACACAGACTCACAGATTGCCTTTTATATATAGAGATTTCTTGTCAGTGGAGAAGCATGTGTAAATGTCAGCAGAGGAGAATTTCTAGTGACGTCACGGCGAGTAGCCGAAGTGAGAAAATATTATAGCTTTTAGGAGTACGATATAACATATATTGTTCAAAATAATTCGTCGAAAAATGGAACAAACCCTTCGTTACAACCTGATTGTCTCGGGACTGTGAATTCTATTAACTTGATAAAAATTAATATGTATGGATTCCTGCCCTGGAGCCATTAGTCTTGCAGACAATACAAAGGAGGATCTGTAACGTGGTTGATACTGACTTGGCAGACCGGCTGCAACCGCTCTCTCACCGGCGTGATGTGGCTTCCCTGTGCCTCTTCTACAAGTACTTTCATGGCTTCTGCTCCGATGAGCTTAGATCACTGGTGCCGCCTAAGCACGAATTTACACGAGATACTAGATTGGCAACAAGGTCCCACCCTTTTACAGTTAAACAAATAAGATGTAACCGTAAATTCTACTCCAACAGCTTCTTTTCTCGCGCTTCCCGCCTGTGGAACTCCCTTCCACAAGTCTGCTTTCCCGACAGTTACAATCTCCAGGTGTTTAAATGTAGGGTCAATAGACACCTCCTATCACACTAACTCCCAACTATTCTCAGAACACTCTCATCTACCCAACCCTCATTCTCGGTATCCTTACCCGCCTATCACCCACCCTCTGACATTTCCTATATTTAATCATCCTTTCTCCACTCTACGTAGCCCCCTGCGCAGTAGTGGCAGTAACATGCCTTGCTCGGGGTGAAACGCTTAAAAAAAAAAAAAAATGTCTATATTTTTTTAAACTCAATCCTAACCTTTGACCATTTAGTAAACTTTTAGCTAGACTAGACTACTTAGTACTTATAAGAGTGCCTACCATGTTAACAAGATCATTTTATTCGCTAGTCTGCTTGATCTTTACTCGAGATCTCATTCATGTAACCTTATATCAAACGAAGCTAAACTCAGTCAATATTTACAAGCAATTCTTTTAATGAATTTTCGTGTATTTTGATGTAATTCTGAGTTGTTTTTTGTTTTTTTTGTCCCTATCTATGAATTTGTTTTTGCTAGGCTTGAAAAAACACTGTCGTATACTGCGGCGCATAAATCGAGTTTTCAAGACCTAAAATTAATTTTGGGGGTCACAGTTTGTGGCTACGCATAGCTTACCGGATGTTTGATGTTCAACCTATCCAGTAAATTTAAGCCTAAATCCGAATTTAGACCTAAAATCTTAAGATTAACTTATACGCCAGATCAATTCGTACATTACAATTTATAGTGTATACAATTCACTATTTTATTAATGCTGAATATGCTAAAATTATTTAACTTTTTTAACAAGAAAAATCTCAAGTTGATGTTAAAAATTGCCGCAAAACATTGTTTAATTCATTTAAGATCAAGTATGAAAAGTCTCTAATTTACATTTTTTTTTAATCGTATCATCCCGAACAAGGCGGTAATGCCACTGATGCGCAGGGGGCTACATAAGAGTAAAAAGATTAGATAGGAGGAGAGTAAAGAGAAAGACGAACCAGTTAGAAAGGAGCAAGAGAAGGATGGGAATACAGGTGTAATGACAGTTGCAAAGGTAGAGAGAAAGGAAAATATATACAAAGAACTAAAGTCAAGTGGTTAAGAGATGGGTATTGACATTGCATTTAAATTTCTGGAGGTTGTAGCCATCAGGAAAACAAAATATGGAAGCGAGTTCCACAGGCTGGAAGTGCGAGAAAAGAAGCTGGTGAAGTAGAATTGTCATCTGCATTTGGTTGATCTAACTGTAAATGGGTGGGACCCAGTTGCCAGTCTGGTTGCATGAGTAAACTCATGTGGCAGGGGCACCAATGATTTACGTTAGTTGGAACAGAAGCCATGAAAGTATTTATAGAACAGACAGAGGGAAGCCACATCCCGCCGGTGAGAAAGTGGCTGGAGTCGAGCAGGTACCTATCATATTACTGATTCTCCTTTGGAGCCTGTCGAGAACACTGAGATGAACAGCGGGTGTGCCTGACCATATATGACAGCAGTATTCCATGCATGGACGGATGGTTGATTTGTATATAATGCGCTTGACCATATATGACAGACATTGTATTTTTTTCAGTTTTTCTAATTGTTCACCTAAGTTGCATATGATCCATTACTGTACATAATTAGGTTGCAAGAAAATTTTATTTTATACAAATCCAACCTTGTGAAAATTGAGTTGTAGTAGAGTGGGGAGGGCGTATAAAAGTACCTTTGTCGGTTGAAATCTTAGCAAAAACCAAATTTCGAATAGACTCTTTTTGAAGACGCGAGACTCGCCCTAAAATCGAGTGTCACTCTGTATAAAAGAGGAAAAATAAAATAACTTTGTTCCTTAACTGATGAAATGAGTACTTATTTAAAACAGCACTTACAATGTTAAGTGATTAGCAGATGAAAACCTATTATTATATTGTCTTTTCCTACAGGGCATAATGTCGCAAATACAAAAATGAAATTTGGCTTATAAAAGAAAAACATGTAATCAGATTTTCTCTGATTTACTAACGAAAGATGTATAGCGACATCTTATGGTGAAGATTTTCGGCAACTGAACAATACTTAGAAAATAAATGACACGTGATTATTATTTTTTACAGAAGTTTTGTTCGTACCCTGAGGCAAATGAGAAAGAATTTATGCAAATTTGCATTTTATCTTTGCACGTATCTTGAGAAACGTACATAATCTTGTAAATAAACATTGCTGAGGGAGTGAAGGTAGTTTAAAATAATAGCGGTGTCAATGGAAAAACCGTCCTTTTGAGACTGTGTATCTTATCGTTTTTTTATTTTTTATTTTTTTTGGGCGCTTCGTTCTAATGTGATTATTTGATAGCTTCTCTAGTAACGCTTTACGGTTAAATAATGAGTGCGATCTCACTGCATTATATATATATATATATATATATATATATATATATATTTCCCGTCTGAAATAATCCTGCACATATAAAAATCTACCATCCGCCCGTGCATTGAATATTGCTGCCATATCTGGTCGGGTGCTCCTGCTATCCACCTAGAGGTCCTTGACAAAATCAAACGGAGAATCTGTAATGTGATAGACACCGACTTGGTAGCTCGGATACAGTCACTTTCTCACCGGCGCAATGTGGCTTCCCTGTGTCTCTTCTACAAATACTTTCACGGCTTCTACTCCGATGAACTTAGCTCACTGCTGAATTTACTCGAGCCATAAGATTATCAACTAGGTCCCACCCTTTTACTGTAAAACCGATAAATTGTAAACACAAATTCTACTCTATCAGCTTCTTGTCTCGCACTTCCCGCCTGTAGAATTCCCTTCCGTTTACTTGCTTTCCAGACAACTACAATCTCCAAAAATTCAAATGTAAAATTAATAGCCATCTCCTATCTAACTAACCTGCATCTTCTCTCTCATGCTCCTTTCTCCGCCCACTCCACTCTCATCAGTATTCTCATCCTTCTCTTATCTACTTCCTGACACCCCCTATAACCTGTCACTCTTTCTCATAGCTTTCCTCCTATGTAACCCCCTGAACAACAGTGGCATTAAAATGCCTTGCTTGGGGCGATATGATTATAAATAAATATTTTATACTATTATAATGTGAATATAAAGTGGGGGATCGATTCTACATTACACTCAATATATAAAATGATCCCTCACTTCATGGCTAAAATCATCATTCTCTTACCCACTTCCTGATACCCCCTATAACCTGTCACTCTTTCTCATAGCTTTCCTCCTATGTAACCCCCTGCATAACAGTGGCAATAAAATGCCTTGCTTGGGGCGACACGATTATAATATATATATATATATATATAATGAGATAAAGATATATATTTTTATATATCAAGAACAATATTAGAAAAAATGTATGACAAAATGGATAAAGTTTTCTTGTGTTTCGTCATTTAGTAACAAAGTTTATGTTGAGGTTAGATAGATTCATTCCAGTTGCATATGTGATTTCGTCAGTAGTACAATGTATCTTTTGATTCATTGTCAGGAGGAGAGGTGTTTCTATTTTGGAATATTTTAAGACCTTTTTGTTTCCCATTGAATGTAAAATAGGTGCCTCCACTCAATTGCCGAAAAAAACAAATTGGAGCATACAACGCGTGTTAGCACGTGCAATACCCTGTCTTCATGAGTCACGGTTTCTGGCGCCACCAGCAGCGTTTGCCACCAGGCATGGTATGAAGATAAACTTGTTGATTGTCCCTCTTGTATATTCTCATAAAGACGTAAATAAAACTATCATTCCTCTTTGCAATTTTGTATCGGCAATGACATTTCCTGAACGCGTTTGCCGTTATTAACGCGCTCGTGAAGGAAAAACAAAGTTGTAGATGGCCATACAAATATCTCATTTGCGCATATTAGATCGGTGATGATGCGCGAAGTTTGTTTACTCGTTGTTAATTTTCCTTTCTGGACTTGTCGCCGGATTAGTCGTTTTTCTTCCTTTTTCTCTTTCTTCATTACCGGTTCAAACCACTCAAAGCAAACGTCGTGTATTATTTTACAAAAGGAACTGATCTGTTGCACTATGGGGCCCTTAAGATTGGTATTAAGGATAAAAGAAAGCTCTTTATCAAGATTTGTGCACATAGCCTTCTGGTTACCTTTGGACCACTGGATTCTTGGTTTACTCAGGATTTCTCCAGGGTACTGTCGCTCAACGATGGAATCCTGAACGCTGTAGGTGTAGTCCAGGTTCATAATCCCATAATTCGATTTATATTCTCCAGTAGGAGAATTACGCTGTTTGCACCAGCGTCCCTTAGGGATACGTAACCCACGTAAACCGTTAAATCTTTTGCCGCAAACACACGTTGTAGCCGTGTCCATATCCAGGTCGTTTCCATTTAAATCAGTCTGATGGGTGATATATTCTCCCTCCCCGCTTCAGTCACCCAGAGGGCATTTTACGTCTGTTGCATTTTTCATGATTTTTTAAATTCTTGTCTTTCTAAGATGTCACTCCAACTTTTTAGAGGGTCACTTCGTCTTTCCGAAGAGTCATCTTGCTTTCCAGAAAGTCTTGGTAATCAATTTGTAACATACAACGTGTGTTAGCACGTGCAATACCCTGTCTTCATCAACCGCCGACCAGGGGTGATGTCACGGTTTCGGTGGCTATGATGTTAAAAGGGGTCAAACTTAATAAAAACAAAGTTTTATCATCAGAAGTTTATGCTATTGTTAAAAGGAAAAATGAAATTTTCTTGTCATTATTTTCGAAAGTTTTATTAATCCTTTCTAACACGTAGAAATTTCAATTAAAAATGTTTTTCATTCCTTTTCTGTCAACAATTAACGCTATGTTTACGTAATGTGACTATTAAGTAAAACGTAATATTACGAAAGTCGTTTTTTTGGCGGAGAAAGACACATTTACTTGAAAATTCTTGCAAAAAATGAACTAATTGTCTGGTTTTAATGAAACTTTCAGGACTTATTCACAAATAAGTAAATTATTCATGCAACTATTATTTTTTAGAAAATCTTAATAAAAAATATTTTTTAAATCTCTAACCCCTAAAAACTTTTAGAAATACATTATCTATATCACTGTTTTATGCATTAGTTAAATTCAGGACGCAGTGAGGAATGTCAATAATGTAATATTTTTAATTGCCAGACCATTTTCCAGAAAATCTGATCCGTATAATAAAATAAAAATGCATCAAAATATTTTTTAATGTAGATAAAGTTTTAATTGATTTTATAAATAATGTAATTTTAGAATATCAAATTCTGAAATAGAAAAAAATTTTGATGAATAATGAATTTTTATAAGAATTGTTCTCATTGTTTTTGCTAATTAAAGTTTCAAACATTTTTAAAAATCTCTTTCAGTTACTCAGGGTCTTTGGTTATTAATTCTTTAAAATAGACTTTATTTACAGGTCGAAAATTCATAAACTTAATACAAATCATTTAGAATTAAAATTTTTTAAATAATTACTGTTTTTTTTTATTATATTTACTTTGTCTAAGGAAACTTATAAGAGACTTATCATTTTCTCATGTTTTAAGGGTTGTTCCCCTTACGAAATGTTAAACTGGGTTATGTCAACTTTTGGTCACCATACTTTCAGATTGATTGATAGGTAATGTCATCGCCTACTTTATAAGTCAACGAGTCAGACCTTTGTAATTAAGAAATGCCTTTATTCGAATTTTTATGCCATAAAAAAGTAATATTTGTTTCAAATTAGATTATTTTAACTTTAAATTTGATAATTTTCAAAAAATCACGAGTGAGAGATGTATATTTTATTTTTGCAAAATTTTTAAAACCGAGAATGAACTTTTCTTTCAAAAAATGACCGAAAAAATGAAAATAAAAAAAAAATTCAAAAGTTTTAATTCTAACGAATATAATTTCT